>CM002482.1:1665620-1773486 GCA_000325765.3 Leersia perrieri | reverse complement strand
CTGGGCCGAATTGGTGGCCCAGCCGTCGGTTGCCGGGCTGAGAGCCCAGCCAAGCCCCGCCATTCCTTAATAGGCCGTGCGCGAGCACACTACCAGGCCGCGAAGCGAGCGCAGTTGAGCAGGCCGGGCCGACGTGCGCGCACGGTGAATTGACAGAGAATTGCGAACAGTAGTGTTTTTCACTGTTTTGATCAATTTTTGTTCAAATTTGTATAGTTTAATATATAATTTACCTCTGTTAAAAAATTTGAACCAACGGGATAATTTTTCAGAGAGTAAATAAAAGTGTTATGCTACTGTTCATGTGAATTTTGTTTAAAGTTTCCGCTGCAAATTGATGAAAATTGTTGAAATTGATGCTTTCTAAAATTAAATTTCGAACCAACGGGAGAATTTCAATTTTAGGAATTTTATTTATGGTATATGATGTTGCTATTTTCTGACCAACGTTGTTAATTGCAATATCATGCTATGTATTATGTCTATTTTTTGCCCAACGGTGATGTAGTCTTAATTCATAGGAAAAGTTATGTGATAAAATTTGTTCTCATCTCTTTCAATGATTATTTTCAGCCGGTTACTCCTTGATGGGATGTATAAAAGACATTCCAAACTTGCAAGGAGATAACTATGGTGAGTGGGACGAGGAAGCTAGACCTCGCATTCATCTTGGGAGAAGTGGACTGGGTATTAACAACACCTTGTCCTATAGAGCCTGTTGCTTTAGTCAGAGGCGACACAGAGTCAAATGCTGACTATGAAAGAAGAGAAAGGGAGAATGCAGACCTTAGACAACAATTCATTGTTGTCAAGGCAAAGTGGGCCTCAGCCAATAAAAAGTGCATGGCCGTGGTAAAAAATACCATTGAGCAAGCAATAATAGGCTCAATCCCAGAGACTGACAATGTCTCTGAGTATCTGGAAAGGATAAAGAACCAGTTCACTGGTTCTTCAAAGACTCATGCCACTGAACTTATAAGAGAATTTGTCACGGACAGGTATAATGGAGGTGGCATTAGGGATTTTATTCTTCAAAAGGGTGCACAGAATGCAAAGCTAAAGCAATGGGACTTTTTAGTTCACTTGATCATGTCTCGTTTGCCAAAAGATTTCGATCCTTTCATTTTGAACTACAATGTGCACCCAGAGAATTGGACTTTTGATACCCTCCTTGCACAGTGTGTACAAGAGGAGGAGAGCATTAGGCACAAAAATGGAGGGGTTATCAACTATGTTGGTAGCCCAAAGAAAAAGAGCTACAAACCGTCCTACTCTAAGGACAAACAGCCTCAAAAGTCCCATGGTCAGCATCTGCCTCAGCAAAAGCAATTTACAATGGCGATAAACCAGTATCTATATTGCAAGAAGGAAGGACATTTCAAGAAAGATTATCCTGAATTCTTAAAGATGATAATGGCAAAGAGAGGTGAGAATTTTATCACTTTTGTAAATAAATCCCTGTGCATTGGTTATTCTAAATCCACATGGTGGATTGATTCTGGAGCCACTATTCATGCCTCCAATTCCTTACAGGGATTCCGTTCGACGAGGACTATGCAAGGAAGAGAAAGCACAATTAGAGTCGCGAACGGAATAGAAGTGCAAGTTGAAGCCGTTGGAGATCTCAATCTCAAACTTGACAATGGCTACATACTTCCACTTAGAAATGTTTTTTATGTCCCTTCCTTACAAAGAAACTTGATTAGTGTGCCATGTTTGGCAGAAGATGACTATTATTGTTATTTCGATAAATTACAATGTCATATTATTCATAATGAAAAATGTGTGGGTCTTGCCTTCCGACGAGACAAACTTTATATGCTATCTATGCATGAGAGTGTGAATGTTGTATGCAATGATGTGGTTATTGATACAACTGTTGTGAATTATATGAATGATATGAATGATATGTCCTCGTTGTCAAAAGAAAACAAGAAAAGAAAGAGAACTCCTAATGTATCATCGAAATTGTGGCACTGTCGTTTAGGCCACATTTCGAGGGGGAGAATTGAAAGACTTGTTAAGAATGAAATTCTTCCTCCATTGGAGTTCTCGGATTTAGAACAATGCATAGAATGCATCAAAGGAAAGTATGTAAAGCACATTAAAAAAGGTGCAAACAGAAGTGCAGGAATATTAGAGATTATTCATACAGATATTTGTGGTCCATTTCCTATAAAGAGTGTGGATGGTTATGACTCTTTCATAACATTCACAGATGATCACTCCCGATATGGTTATATTTATCCAATAAAAGAAAGATTAGAAGCGTTGGATAAATTTAAGATATTCAAAGCTGAAGTTGAAAATCAGCATGACATAAAGATTAAAGTAGTAAGATCCGACCGTGGGGGGGAGTACTATGGTCGGTATACTCCTTATGGACAAGTCCTAGGACCTTTTGCAAAGTTTCTAATGGAAAATGGTATAGTCGCCCAATATTCTACACCGGACGAGCCTCAACAGAATGGGGTAGCTAAAAGGCGTAACCGTACCTTAATGGATATGGTGCGCAGCATGACGAGCTATTCCACACTACCTTTGGGTTTATGGATGGAGGCGTTGAAAACTGCCGTTCATATTCTCAACAGAGTACCTAGCAAATCGGTGCCCAAAACACCGTATGAGCTATGCACAGGAAGAGTACCCTCGCTGGCTCACCTCCGTGTGTGGGGGAGTCCTGCAGAGGCTAAAGTTTTTAACCCAAACATTGGGAAATTGGATCCCAAAACAGTCAGTTGCCATTTCATTGGCTATCCTGANAACAGTCAGTTGCCATTTCATTGGCTATCCTGACAGATCGAAAGGTTATCGTTTCTACTGTCCAAACAGTTATACAAAGTTTGTAGAAACGAGACATGCTGTCTTCCTGGAAGACGAAATGATAAGGGGAGCACGGTAGCTCGAGTGATTGATCTTGAGGAGAAGTGGGAGAGTATACCCACTTCGATGATTCAGGATTCTTTCTTCTCACTACCTATTGTTGTTGCGCCTGCAATGCCTAACGTTGCGGCTTCAACACCTGTTGTTAGCTCTCCCATGGTGACAGTAAACAGAAATGAGGAACCTGTCTCTCAGGATCCATCAGAAAACACAACCACACATGAGGGGGAGCAACAACAGCCTCAAACAGAAGATGTGCCAGAACAAGAGACTCAAGAAGAGCCTCAGACAGAGAACGTGCCAATAGTAGAGGCCCCTAGAAGGTCTGAAAGAGTAAGAAGAAAAGCTATTCCTGATGATTATCAGGTATATAACACAGAAGAATCTCATATAGAGGATGATCCCACCTCATATGAAGAGGCCATGAGAAGTGCTCGATCATCTAAGTGGCTGGAAGCCATGGAAGATGAAATGAAATCCATGAAACTAAATGATGTTTGGGATTTAGAGGAAATTCCTAAAGGAGCCAAAACAGTAGGCTGTAAATGGGTCTACAAAACCAAATGTGACTCCAAAAGGAATATAGAAAAGTTTAAAGCGCGACTTGTAGCAAAAAGATTCACATAAAGAGAAGGAATTGATTACAATGAGACGTTTTTTCCAGTCTCTTGTAAATATTCTTTCAGAATAATAATGGCACTAGTGGCACATTATGATTTGGAATTACATCAAATGGATGTAAAAACGGCGTTTCTAAATGAAGATTTAGAAGAAAGAGTTTATATGGCACAACCAAAAGGTTTTGTCATAAAAGGAAAAGAGAATATGGGATGTCGTTTGAAGAGATCCATTTATGGGTTAAAACAAGCTTCGAGACAGTGGTACTTGAAGTTTGATGGAACCATAAAGAAGTTTGGTTTCCAAGAAAATATTGAGTACAACTGTATTTATACAAAGTTCAAGAATGGAAAATTCATATTTTTGGTTCTATTTGTGGATGACATTCTACTGGCTAGTAGTGATGTTAGTCTTCTACAGGAAACAAGAGTTTTTGTCCTCAAATTTTGATATGAAAGATCTTGGTGAAGCATCATATGTTTTGGGCATAGAAATTCACCGAGATAGAAGAAAGTATGCATTGGGATTGTCTCAAAAGGGATATATAGAAAAGGTGTTGAAGAAATTCAACATGTCCAAATGCAGTGCTACACCTGCTCCCATAGTGAAGGGCGAAAAGTATGGGGACTGGCAATGCCCCAGAAACAAATTCGAGCTCGATGAAATGAAATTAAAGCCATATGCTTCGGCTGTAGGAAGCCTACAGTATGCACAAGTATGCACACGCCCTGACCTAGCTTTTGTCACCGGGTTACTTGGCAGATTTCAAAGCAATCCAGGCCCAGAGCACTGGAAATTGGTAAAGAAAGTCCTGCGATATGTGCAAGGAACGAAAGGCCTCATGTTGACATACAGAAGATCTGATTCACTCCAAATAGTTGGATATTCAGATTTTGATTTTTGCCAAAGCTAATACAAGGTCAACATCCGGATACGTGTTCACTCTTGCAGGGGGAGCTATTTCATAGAAAAGCTCTAAACAGACTATCATTGCAGGGTCTACTATGTATGCCGAATTTATAGCATGTTATGAGGCCACGGGGCAGGTGAACTGGCTAAAGAAGTTCATACCCGGTTTGAGAGTGGTTGACAGTATTGAGAAACCACTAAAGTTATACTGCGATAATGAACCTGCAGTACAGTACTCTCACAACAATCAGTCAAGTGGTGCTGCCAAACACATTGGCATAAAGTACTATGTTGTGAAGGATAAAGTCCGGTATCAAACAATAAGTCTCGAGTATATAAGAACTGAAAAGATGCTCGCGGATCCGCTAACGAAAGGCCTACCACCCAATTTGTTCAAGGAACATGTAGCCGGCATGGGTTTAAGGGAAGCCTTATGATTCTGGACTTAGGGCCCAAAAGTTGAAGTATAAAGTATCTGTTTCTGAACAGAGATGTGTATAGTGGCTGTTGAATCCATCGGCAATTGACCGTGATGATGAGATATGCTCTATGCGTTAATTTGTGATGAAATAGAAAAAGGTTAAAAGTAATACTATAGAGATCAAGGGGGAGAATGTTAGAGTTGATCTCCTCCCGTTAGGCCCAACGGGGATCCTTGACCGCGCCTGATCGGGGCGCCCAGCCTTCCCTTAGCTGGTGGGCCCCTGTCACCTGCGCCATATAAAAGGGGTGAGGGCCAGGATGGCACACGACACGAGGTTCGCCGCCGCCACCAGCCTCACCCACAAACCCTAGCCTATCTGAACAGCGGGGGCGCAGCAGTGACGGGAAGCGCCACCACCACGCCCCGACATCGACGCCGGCCGCGACACTGACGCCGGCGACGCCCCTGCATCAACCGACGCGACATCGACGCACATCGCCGCCACACGTACACGCACGACGACGATGGCCGATGGGCAATCCTCCTCCAACACCACCGGTAACCCTAATTCATCCCTTTTGCATTCCTAGATGATGTATCCCATGTTCTTCACATCCAAATTGATGAACCCACCTAGATTTATGGCTAGAGATCCTAGAGATGAATCTTACACGTCATGCTCCCGTTGGAGATGTTCATCCCTGTGCTGATGCTCCATTTAATCCAAAGTTGTTGGAGGGCAACATCACCTTCTATAGTGCCACGGAGGACAAGGCCATCGATTTGCTTCTCCTCAAGGTACATGGCAAGGTTGCATGTGGTGCGTTCCATTGGTGGCTGGCTCTCATGAAGCTGCATCCGTGACACTACTGAACCCATTTACCAGCGTGCATGTCATGCTCCCACCAACTGACAGGAACATTGCATTGGCGTCCTTCAAATCTGTGTCAATGGTCGATGGATTAGGGTGGGTGCTACATTATGTTCCTGGTGTAGTCAAGTCAATCAACCTGAAGAATATGTGGGAAGTGTTTTATTCGTGAGATATCGATTACATAGCCACAGCTCTATTTGCGTACTATGGAGAAATTGCCTTCTGTCAATTTTGTGTGTGTGCGTGCATGTGTGTGTGTGTGTCACAAAGAGACTAGAATATGCAAATCTCGATAGAGTTTGATATATTGTTCTACGGCCAAAATATACAACAAAATTTTCCCTAGTGCGATATGCATGACCCAAGGTAAATTTTCATTTATCTGCTGCATCATATCCATGCTACCACCATTCCCTACATTGACCATATAAACCGCAATGTTTGAATAATTACCTAGGTTTATGATATAGTGAAACCTATAGTGATAGTATGATAGATATATTATAAAATAGTGGTTTACTTCATAGGGGAAATGAATAATAATAATAAACAAGGGTTGTTAAGTAAGATGAAGACATCATCGTGAAACAGTGTTCAAACTGATAGCTTGTCAATTTGATCATATGGATACCAATCTCCCTTCTTTATATTTGTGACTTGTCATATGGTGTACAGCTGGGTTCTTTTGTTATTTTGATAAAATACACTATAGGGAAGTCCTACAGTAAGAGTGTGTGTGTGTGTGTGTGTGTGTGTGAAATTTACATTGTACAAAGCTTTGATTACAAAGAATTAAGCCATGGTTGAATTGAAGAATTGGTTTATCTGCATTCGTTGCTTTATGGATAACCAAGACAACTTCATGTCTGAACTAGTGTGCCATGCAAACTTGAAGATATGACATTATTCATCTGAAAATTTTGTTGTTTCTTGTAATCCATATGCTCCAAGCCATTAGGATTATTTTTTCCATATAGAAGGGGACTTGTAGACAGTGTTTGAGGTCTCAATTGCTTCTTGTACACAAGACATTCCTTGCTCTTTGTGGACATAAATATTTCTTCAACGATGTAAATATCTTCAAGATTTCGAGTGAAGAAAAATATTTCTTGCTTGTTCTTCACCTCTCACATTGTTGGCTTGGAGCAAGAAATATCTTCAAGAAATATGGCATTCCCAACAATGTGAAGCAAAATATTTCTTGCTCTTCCTGAGAGGTGAAGAACAAGTGTTGATTAAGAGCCTCTTCTAGTGCCAGAATGCACAGTGGACAGGCATATGAAGGTCTTTCAAAATTGTGTACACACAGTTGATGTCAATGTTTGCATGTAGCGGCAACGTTTGATCGAAGGTCGCCTAGGCATGTATACACATGGCACATAGGGAGTCAGTCCATACACGTAAGATAGACACATACGTAAAGCCTCTGGCCGTAGTGCTTTGCTTATGTGTACGCCTTCTCCAACATTAACTCACTCACACCATGCTATTTATGTTTGTATATACAGGAGCATTTTCTAGCAAAATGTGCAAGCACTAAACATGAATGTTAATTTCCTAATTAAGAGATCACTGCTTCTGAAAATGAATCTGCCTAACATGTGTGGTTTTAGACTAGGGTGCTCTTACGGTATCCAATACTAGTCATCGATGGGAGTAGTATAGACAAAGTATATCCATTAATTTGTGTGCTTATTATAGTAATTGATCTATGGAATGCAATAAAAAAAGGATCATTATTTATTCTTTTTGTCCTAAATCGGTGGGAGTAGTACTTAAGAAATTATCTACCACACCATCGACTTAAAATTTTAAATTCACGATATTTAGCTTTTTGCACAATAAGATCACACATTTAGAACCATCCTTTCTATACAAATACTCTAGACTATAATACTATTGCGTACTACATGTCTATACTACCATATACTAACCGCTAGTATAATTTAATCTCGATCGTTCATTCACTAGTATAATTGACTAGTATACACTAGTATTGGGTATCGTAAAGAAGCCCTTAGACTATAATCGTTCCCCTCTCCGTTAACAGGAGCAGATTTTCTTATGCATGCCCTCGTCCATAGAAATGAAACTGGATCTTCTTGGGAAATGAATTTTTCGTCATTTGAAATAACTTGCTTCGGTTCATGATTCCAACTCTCGTCACCATTGGACCTACGACGTGTGTGTACACTTCTACTATGGAAGTTTTGCATTTTAGTTCATGTGGTTCCGAATTCCCTCTTCTTCCCTCATCTCTCTTCCAATCTCCCTCTTCATCATCTCCATGAAAAAAATATGTGAAGTCAAGAGTTAAAAACAACACACAGTTTGAGCAGATAGCGGAGGGCTAAAACGAGTTAGTGATTTGTCTAAAAGAAACAAAACAAAAAAATTTCCATTCATCATATGGTTCACTCTATCTCGTGCCATAAATGTTACGAGAGATAACATATCTTCTTTGGCAGTTGACCAAAGAACCAGTTCAAATTTGTAGTGCTAATGCATGCTCCACATCATTTGAAAATTGAAATAAATGTAGCGATTTAGTCATATAATCATAAATCTTCCAGATGGCACATCGTGTATATCTTTTACAACAAATGTAATGATTTACTCATATAACCCAATTTCTACATGTCATCAAGCAGTAGACCCATTGTTAGAATGTAATCAAAAATTTCAGTTTCTTATAGCTGGCAAGGCTGCTGGTTCTCCAGGCTGATCACCTCATGCGGTGCACTGCATGCAATTCAAAAGCAAAGAGCAAAAGACAAATTCTATCAATGCCCTCCTAGCTTGTCTATGACTGCTGCGCCAGAAAGAATTCAACCCAAATTTCCCTTTCTTTCTCTCTTGGTCTTCGAATTAGTTCCCTTTCTTTCCTGTGCTTCCAATTTGCAAATCCTCCTGTCCATGCCGATGCCGTCACCGGACTGGAGCTCCGGCCTCCCCAAGGAGCTCCTCGAGATCATCGCCAAGAAGCTGTCGTCCGGCCATGACGCCGCCGCTTTCCGCTCCGTCTGCTCCCCGTGGCGCGCCGCCCTGCCGTTCGCCGCCTTCGTGCCGCTCCTGATGCTCCCCTTCGATCCCCTCTCGCCGGCGCCGGAGACGAAGGCCACCACTGCCCTGACCTTGTACAGCTTGGAGAAGGACAAGGTCTTCGCCATGGCTCTCCCCGAGCTTGGAGGCAAGGTCGTGTGCGGCTCGTCGCGCGGGTGGCTGGCGCTCATGGACGAGGCCGCGTCCGTGACGCTGCTCAATCCGTTCACCGGGGGCCGCGTCGCGCTCCCGCCGGCCGACGAGCGCGTCGCGGCGGCGTCGTCCAAGACGGTGGCGCCGGTGTTGGCCGACGCCGGCCGGCGGCGGTGGGAGCTCCGGCGATCCTCCGGCGGCGTCGAACTCGTCACGCTGGACATGATGAGGGACGTGTTCTTCCGCGAGATCGTGCTGTCCTCTTCGCCGGGCAAAAACTCCGGCGACATGGTGGCCATGGCCGTGCTCGCCGACTCGTCGGAGGTCGCGTTCTGCCGCGTCGGCGAAAAGGAGTGGACACTGGCTGAAACATATGTCGGCTGCTGCATCTGCGCCGTCGTCCACTGCCAAGGCGAGTTCATCGCCATCGGCTGCCTCGGTGAGATCTCTGTCATCAGCAGGATCATCGCCGGCGAGAACGTGAGGCCACCGACGGCGAGGCCGATGTCATTGC
This sequence comes from Leersia perrieri, assembly GCA_000325765.3. NCBI lineage: Eukaryota > Viridiplantae > Streptophyta > Magnoliopsida > Poales > Poaceae > Leersia > Leersia perrieri. Next base: position 1,764,069 of record CM002482.1, on the reverse strand, counting down.
TGCCTGAGCCGGCTGACATGTGTCATCGCAGCTACCTGGTGCTGAACGGCCACCTGCACCTCGTTGGCTTCGCGCTGCGAGTGTTCCACAGTGAGTGGCCCTTCGATCACCAGGCCGTGGTTTACAGGTGTGACCTCACCGCCGGCGAGACGCCGGTGTGGTCCATGGTTGCCGATGTTGGCGACACGGGGATGTTCGTGTCAAAGTATTTCAGTTTGGGTTTCGGTGGTGCAAGTGTCTCTAAGATCAAGAGGAATTGCATCTACTTATCTGAGCCTAGGTACAGTGATCAAGGTGAAGAAGTTGGTGATCATTCTCCAGAATTGGTTGATCTCACCACTGGTAATTCAGAGGAGATAGGTAACCCAGCCATGCAGGGTTTGGAGGCTCTTTGCTGGATTCGACCCAACCTCTGGACTTGAGGTATGCGAGTGGTTATTCCTTTTTGTTTTGTGGGTCTTGCAAGGGTTTATGTGTGAGTATATTATCGAATGCAGACGTGTTTGGTTCATGTTCACAAGCCGCCCGATAAAATGTTAGGCATTTCATTTCTTATATATAGTCAGTCGTTATATGTATCCGGATTGAAATCTAATTTATATAATCGTGCGTCCTATCATAATTATTGTGAAAAGCGACCCACATTTATATGGTTTTTAAAGGGGCCGATCTATTACCTTAGAAACAACGTTATTTTTCTCTTCTCAAGTTTAGTAATTGTTTCAAATGTGAACTATAGGGTGCTAGGAGTTTGCAGTTAATTTTTTAATTCATCTTCTTGCACATATGTGTAGCACAGCACCATTATAGGCGCATAAGAGCTAAGTTAGAATCAAGAAAAATGTAAAAAAATGGAAATCATCGATCATGTCTCTAACTCGAAGTAGTCAGAAATAAAGCACTACTAAAATGTCAGTAGATTTTAGAGTGTATAGCCAAATTGAGATCCACATGCAAGGCTGTGAAAACTGTTTAGGCCTCCTTTGGATTAATGGTTTTTCAAGGGATTCCAATCCTATAGGATTATTTCCTATGTTGTGCTTTGGTTTGTAGGATTTCAATGGAAAAATCCCATTGGAATGCTTGCTTTCCTTCACTTTTTGGAGAATTTTGAGCATGAGCTCAAACCTCATATTTCAAATACTTTGAGAAGTCCAAGGCACTGTCTCTCTATCTCTCTCCTCTTATTCCTATTCTAATGATATTTTTTTTCTCTAAAATTCCTATGCATTTCCTGTGAAGCATCCAAACAACCAATTTAACAAATTCCTACATTTTCAATTCCTATAAGATTTCACTAGCACGACATACACTGTTTGTGAGAAACTGAGCTGTCTGAGCATGCTAAGCCAATTTTACTGTTGTGTTGATGAGCACAAGTCAAAACACAACAAAAGAGCAGAAAAAAAAAAGAGCAAAAGTCAGAACACAGCTTAACCCAGTTACCCGGACACCTGTGCAGGGTTCATGCATGTATGTGAACTGGAGGACGGAGTGAAGAGGATGGAAGGATGAAGAAAAAGGGACCTGGCAACGTGAAGAAGGAGAATGCTGAAGGCAGCTAGCTAGGCGAAGGCCTTTGCAAAACGTACGATGGATATTTGCAAGGGCTGAAGTGATGTTTTGCTCTTTGCTGATGTTTGTTACCTAAGGGAAAATTTTATGTAGCATTTCCACCGTTTGTCAGCTGTTTTGGTACATTTGCAGGTTCTATCATGTTGATTAGTGGTAAAAACTTGTTTAGTGCAGCTGTGCTGGGGGATCTGCTGGGCAGTTAGCCAGTCTTTTTCTTTTACTGCATGAACTTTGCTGCCAATCCAGATGCTATGCGTTTCTACTAATAATATATGGGAGGGTTCCCCCCCTCTTTTGTTTTTAAGAAAAAGAAACCATGATATTACACTAGTGCGTTATTCAATTCATTCTACTTCTTTTTAAGAATCTTTATAATAAAAATTTTGTATGTTGATGATTATAGCTAGGTGAACAATGTTGAAATAGCAAAAAAAAAAAAAAAATCAGAAGAGAAGCAACTCCCAGTTCTAGTACGTCTTGAGAGTTGAGATGGTGCCAAGTCCAATAAAAGTCACAGGCTGGTATACATCATGCAATACAAGGGGTTAGAGATTGTGCTACTTCTACTAACGCTCCGTTTGACAGCAAATTTCTTCCTAATCTTACATTGTTTAATCCTTTTTCAGTAAACAACACTTTACCCTGATATCTTTGTGGGAAGATATAGTGGGGAAAATTCTCACAAAGAGACCTTTTACAGTGCTTGGGATTCATTTGGACCATTGATCATTCATAATCTGACGTGTTAAAATAAAAGGTATTGATGAGAAGGTACTTCAAATGTGGGCTAGGTATTAGATTTAGTATTAGTGGAAGGGTAAGATAGTAATCGCCAATTTGTGTTGAAAGGAGCAAATCCGTCTGACCCTTTCTCGATAAACCGTGAATGCCGATCCGGGAGACTGCGAGTGGGAAGGCCGCATCGAGGTAGTTCTCATGGACGTCGCCGGCAGCGGCAGACCGCTACTCCCCTGATAATTTGTCATGATGATTCCTACTCCAAGACCATCGCACACTAGCGGGTGTGTTTTTCCATGAGAAATCACAAAAACGTCGATGGCATGTTTTCATGTTTTAAGATTCAAAGTAACTGCCGGATTCAGCATGCAGTTCAAATGGCTAATCGTGTTTGCCTCAAGCAGTGCGAGATCATCTTCTTTCTCGTAATTTACGATACTCTTACCATCTGGTGTTTTAATCTGGGATTGATCCTTATCATCTGGTGTTGGGATCATTGTTGTATGTAAATGAAGAAATCCAGAAAAGATTGATCAAAGCACTCTGAAGATTGTTTCAGATGGGTTGCCAATTAACTTGCCATAATACTCCTACTACAGCGGCGGTGGCGGATATGAGTTTGTGGGATTTGCCATCGTGAAGTCCAGCGCCAGCGGTGGTTGCTGAGCTCATCGCCAGGTCCCCCAGCATCCACGCTGGATCCCCATGGAGGAGGAAGAGAGAGGAGGTGGAAAGAAGAGAAAAAATATAGAAGAGAGTAGGGGGACTGGAGGAGAAAAAAGGAGATGAGCACCCCTCTCCTTGAATCCTAGATCCGGCCCTGCTCATCGCCATCCTTTTCCACTTCAGGAAGCAGCTAATTCCATCGTTAAAGGTTGATTACTAGCAGCACAATTCACTCGATTGGGAATGACTAGATTAACCTAGTTAATGCTAATTTCCATTCCTAATTTATCCTTGAACAATAAACGGTGGATACCCATTGCCTTGTGTTGGCCGCAAAAGATCTCACAAAATGCATTTCGTTATGTCCTTGCATGTGTTGGGCTAATTAACAAAAACTGGCCCATGTATCTTAAAATGTGTAAAACTTCATGCCACTATTAAAAACTAATAAATATACAAAATTAAATTGTTTACTTGAATTTTTTTTACGTTCTCGGTTTGGTTTGGGCCACTCAATTTTTTTGTGTACATTTTTTAGATATATTTTCCAAGCTATTTGTTAAAATTATACTGTATGATACTTCCTCCATCCATAAATAAAGGATTTGCTTGTTATTAACAAAGTCAATATTTAAAAGTTTTCAATAATGGTAATACTAATAACATGTAACTTAGTATTAATCATGTCATATAATTATATTCATAATTGTTTAGTCAATTGGGAAGACAATGAAATTTGTATGAACGTTTGTCTCTCCATAAAAATGTATGACTTAATATATGATGCAAATTTTGTATAGCATTTTATTGTTATTTGGATAGCATGCGAGGTGCATGGCACGTGCCTAGATGGCATATTTGTTAAATTGTTGATATTGATTTGATTTTATAAATAGAAGAACAATTTAGCTACACTAGGAATAAAAATGCGGGAGCTCATAAATTATTGTCATTCTGATATAATATTATTTATTGTTTATCTGGTAATTTGATAACTCAAGAGAGACGACAAAGCTCGATCTAAAGTGGGACCGATATCATGCCATCATTGGAATTTGGAATATTGATCTATTGGTTAAAAATAGTGGACTCACCAATGGCTAGATGTTTTTTCTTAGAATTTATATGGGTTTTCCTAATTTATTGAGTGCAACATGGAGGCTTGGGAGCGCTTAAGAGGACATTTAGTGAACCTTACTATTCAATTTTTCTATATTATTTTCTCGCTATTTATTTGCAATAGACTGGTAAATTAAATTAATATTTTATAACCATATAGATACCTAATTATTGTTTATACATTAATTCGGGAAGGAGGGCTAGATAGGATTTTGCTTTCTTTAACGTACATCTAAGTTAATATTTCTGAACTAAGATAACTCTAAATTATACTTGTGCGTACCTACGGGCGGAGAATGGGATAGAGGGGGACAAGCAAGATACACATAGACAATAACATGATGGACGGTCTGTTTAGGTGATGCGGTATACTTTTTTTTCTTATGGATGGTGTAAAATAATAGGTCAACCATATTAAATGTAAATCATGGGTCAGATGTTTTGTTTTTCTCTAATTATAAATGTTACCCCAGTCCATGTAGTGTGAACAATTATTTATAGAGTATGGTTTAATCCACCAAACTACGGTGATAGCCACCGTTAGATCTAAAATATATGGAGTGAGATATTCATCAGCCAGATCATGATATAAATTCAACACTTACGAGAATTGATCGGCTCGATGTCCACCCCCTCCTCATTTCGTCCTCTAGTCTCCACCCCCACCCCCTTCGCACCAACTCCCCTTCCTACCCGTCATTCGCATGCCTCCCATTCCCTCCATGACAGTCTCGCTGGTGCTAGCTGCCACTCCCTCCTTTCTTCTTGTCCACCTCCCCCTTCGTGTCATGGGCCACCATTGGGAGCTTTATGTTCCGTGCTATCCATACCTCCAAGCCGGCATCACCACCAATGACTTTTCGTAGCTGCATTGTCGTAGTATCCTCTCATCCTCCCTCTGTCTTGTTGCAACTGGCTAGGAGCCCTTGAGCTTGAGATAAGTATGGCAGGGGAGAGGGAGAGGGCTTATTTTCGTATCTAACGGGTCCACTTGTTTTAGTTATATATTTGTAAAGGTAGATCAAGCTTGAAATTATGGATCCATCAATTTAAGTGGAAATCAATGGTTAGATATTTCCCTTTTCCTCATAATTTATAAGGGTTTTCTTAATCTTAACATGCCACATGGTAGTTTAAGGACATTTAAACGCTATATATTTGTTTTATAAATTCATCAAAACTAAATTGAAATCGATATTAAGATGTTCTATTTTTTTCTCGGAACTTGTATGATTTTTTTTTAAAGTTTGTTCGATGTGACACATTTTGGTTTTGCTCTTGTTGAGGCACTCAATAGCCATGACTTAATTAATTGTGAGGCTGATGAATAGTATATATTTTTGTCATTGGGCACCACATGCTAATTTAGGACCATTCTAGAGGACATTAAACATGCATTTTTTTTATTTGAATATCTAAACTAACTAAGTTGAGGTTGATAGTCAGATATATTTTATTTTTGCTTGGAACTTCCATGTCCTTTTAAAATAAAATAAAACATGACACATTGTGGTTTTGCTCTCGTTGAGGGATTCAAAAGCTACAACATAACTAATCGTATCCGAGGATAGCCAACGGAGATATATTTTGTTCATTTGGGAGATGTCGTATATGCCAAGAGATAGACACGGCGTGATAGATACCATATAAGCCTAACTTTGTATGTTACTAATATAATCTTGAGCTTGAGATTTGTTTTCTCCAATTTGTTCCTTGCATGATTCGGCCTACTCTCATCTCACCTAGCGTCACCAATATCATACCGCATCGTTGCAAATCGAAAGATTGATCAAATGGTCAAAAATAGTGTACCTACTGGTTTAAGTGTGACTGTGGCTACAATTTTTTTTCTTAGAATTTATATTGTTTTTCTAATGTATTAGAGCGTCACGTGGTGGCTTCGGAGCAGTTTGGAAGATTGATCAAATGGTTAAAAGTAGTAGAGCCATTGGTTTATATGGTAACTAACGGCTAAATATTTTTTTTCTTATAAATTATATATTTTCTAATTTATCACAGCGCAGCGTGGCGGGTTAGAAGCGCTTGAGAGGACGTTAATGATCCTTTTGTATACATAGTAGATACATAGATACAAAGATAGATGGCTCGATCCACTGGTGGGTCCAACATGTGTTTTTTTTTGCCATTCAAAGGTAGTGAGGCATTTATTTTCTTCGAAAACAATCAAGAGTTTACTGACTAATTATAAAACAAATCATAAACTGAATATACTTAAAAGCTAAAATTGTTTAAAGAATCTATGTTTATTACAATATAAATTCCAAGATTAATATGTGAATATGACTATTTATATTTATAATAATTTATATCCTTACATGAGCATGCATATTGCATATGTCTAATCAACTACCTAGGGAGAAAAAGGAGAAAATTGATGGCGTTCTGCATGCATGCGCCTCCTGCATGCAGGAAAGATGCCAGGCCAGCCCATGATTGTTTGCCAAAGGAATGGGGAGAGGGAGAACCGGAGAGATTTCTTCCTTTTTTTCTCTCTAAACATAAAGACGCATCTATTTATCGTAACCAACTACAGAGAAAAGAGAGGAGAGGTGAGGGCGCCGTGCGTGCTGGCGTGAGGGGGCTCAGGGGATTAGGTCCGGTTTTACCAAAGCCAATCTTATTAATCCAATGGTTAAGAATATTGGGTCTACCAATTTAAGTAAAAGTAGATGGCTCGATGTTTTTCTTTATTCTTAGAATTTCTTAGATTTATCTAATTTATTAGAGCACCATGTGACGACTTACGAGTGTATTAGGTATATAATAGAAGATAGATAGATGCCTTTGGTGGAAAGACAACACGAAAAGCATAGCACTTAATTAGCATTATCCACCGCTCCCTTGATCTGCAGGGACCATTAATTCCAAGAGGAGCACTGCTACACACACTTATAAAAAATTTGCACTAAACTCGTACTAACAAAACTCCCAGCCATTTGATCTAACCAAATAGAATTACAGAAATCCTAGATTTACTTCTAGCATGACAGATCAGTGTTAGTACAAATTTAGTGAGAAAAATTTAGTACATGTAGCATTTTCCTTCCAAGAAATCCAATGCTGGCGTTGTTCTCCATCTTGCTCAAAAAGGTTTAGTGCCCACAAAAATTAACGGATAAAACATGGAAACCAAAGAATAATATGATTTCACTGACTTCTCAATCGAATATCGTTTTTTAGGGGGAAACTAAGTATAAGTTGCATCCAATATGTACTTTATATTTACTTCTCTAAGATCTTGCGAGTTAATTACCTGTACAACATTGTAATTATACTTACACGTACTTCAGATTTCTGGTATTACTGTGTGTTTAAATTACTTCTTAAATTTATACTGCTTGTCTTTGTACAAATTACGTACTTTGGAAAATTAACAAGCGCTTCTTTACGGTACCTAATACTAGTGTGTATACTAATCAATGAACAGTCGAGATTAAATTATACTAGGTGGTTAGTATATGATAGTATACATATATAGTACGCAATAGTATAGAGCATTTGTATAGAAAGGACGATCACCTTATTATGTAATAAATATCACGAATTTAAAATTTAAAGTCAATGGTGTGGTGGATAATTTCTTAAGTTAATAGATCAATTATTATAATAACCACACAAATTAACGGATATACTTAATCCATACTACTCTCACCTAGGACCAGTATTGGGCACCGTAAGAGAACCTATTAACAAGGAATAGGCAACACGTAGTAGTGTGCTAGTTCAAACGGGCTGTATTTACATCTAAAACATGTCTAAATTACATTGCATCCAAATTAAATGTGTTATATTTACTATCAAAATCTTGCATGTTACTGACCACTGCAATTACTTCTGCATTAATTCATGTATACTTTTGTGTGCAGTACTGACTACACCTATTATAACTTACAGGCTGATTCCTTCTCAAGTTGGTGCAAGTTATTTCTAGACATCTTCACATTTACTTTAAAAGTATATGAAAATTACTTAGCTTTCTGCTAAACAATTATAGTTATTAGTGCCGGTTGAAGCCACAACATACGATGTTGATCACATTTGTACATGTTTTGGATATGAACACAAGTTTTTCATACCATCTCGGATTCAGATAAACTTTATATATATGAAAAATATAGCTCTCGATGAGATATACAATTAAGAAGACAAATTTTTCATTTTAAGTCACTTCAATGCTCAATTCAGCATTTAAATCTCAGTTGTGATGGCTTAAAAGGAAAATTATACATTTGGCATCATAATTGATGTGGGTGTGTTGGTTACGGGTGTTGCATGTCAGGGAGAGAGTGTTCAAATCCTGCAGATCAATACAAAGTATATGTTGGACTTAAAATTATATGTTATAGTAGTTAGGACTCATATGTAAATGGGTAAGGGTGCTATAGTAGTATTAAAAGTATTTTTAAATTTTTCGTAAATAATTTTGAATTCGGATCCAGATCATTACTACTGGTTAAGACACGAACCGGTACAGATGACCTTCTATCATTTGTACCATCTTACTAATAACAGTTGGATAATCGACACTGATGTTTACTCTGAACTTTTAAGTAATAAGATCATTTATCCTTTTTTTTGAGTAATTCAAAAAATTATTGGTGACATTTTCAGGGGATTGTTTGAACAAAAATATTTATTTGAAATTTGTACTTTTGTTGGGTATAATTTGGAGTTTCAAATTAATTTGAAATTGAAATTGGGGGGATTAGACCAGACTTGAAATTTTCTTTGTATTTGAACCTGCACTTTCAGAACAAACTGAGATCTTCATCAAGATACTCTAGAATATAGTAGAATATCGATCAACCTTGTCTAGAATAGATTATCGTTAAAATAGCTTCTAACTGTTTTTGATATCAGCGCATGTTACAAAATTGCTACTATCCCACAAAGCTAATGTGCATCCTTAACTTTGTCGACCCAAAGCATAGAGGCTTTATACATTTGCCACACAATAGAGTGGATTTGCACTTATTTACAAACTAGTTTTACACCTGCCAATTACTGAAATGCCTCATCTTGCATCTCCAAATTTATGCTTCCCCATCTTCATTTCGGTCTCGGTTTTTTCGGTTTGGCTTTTTTGCAGCTTGTTTGCACCCATACATCCGCTAGCCACTTATAGACTGATGCTCATACACATTTGGCATACTCATCTCTATATGGTTGATCCCCTAGTTCATGCATGGAACACTACCTTGCCTAAAGAATGAAACAGAAAAAGATGCCCATTTTGTCCATTCATGGTCACTATATCTCATGCTATTAATATGCTTGGCAAATCTTTCACGAGTCACAGTACTGTACTCAAAAAAGCATTTTTTCCAAACAATTTTTAAAAATAAATAGTTCTACCATGCATATATTCTACATTTGTTAAAATAAAATTGTCATTCATGCATAAACAGCTAGCCTCCTTCACTAACACAGTCTACATTTTAGTTTATTCAGTTACCTCGGCTGAGCTTTCTGGCAATGAAAAATCAAAAGATAAATAAAGATAAAACACCCGAACAATAACTCAAGAAACAGACAGGTTGCCCTGCAATTTTTTCCTGGGACTCTTCAATGAGTTATTGGTCTTCTTAATTTGTAGTAACATCGTACCATTCTTGTGCATCCTCTCCTGAACACGTTTCAACATTACTCCTTGGCATGATGTTCAGAGTTACAGGAGGGTTCCATCACCTTCTACAACATGATGGAACAGAAGGGCCATCCTCTTGTCTCACCAAAAGGTATGCGGAAAGGTGGGTGGGTGGGTGGCCCTTATGGACGAGACTGCATCCGTAGCAGTACTGAACCCGTTCACCAACAGTCATATCATGCTCCCACCAGCCAGAAAGCATGTTGTGGCAGCGTCTTCAGAGACCATGGTGATGGTCGATGGAAAATATGCAGTACAAAATGCTTTCTAAGCCAACAGTAGACGTCCCATCAAGCTAGACAATATGAGGGAAGTTTTTTCCCGTTAGATTGTGCTCTCCATGTCACCCAATAACTCCTACTATGATGAATGCATGGCCATGGCTGTACTAGCGACTCGGCTTGATGATATTGCATGAACATTGATCGATGCAAACCCGGAATGCTCCATGAACTCTGTTGTCCACTGCTAGAACAAGTTTGCGTTAGCTACCTAACTACGAATCAACTCAAATCACCAAATAACTCGAGGAATTACTCTCTCAATCCGACAGGATTGGAGCCGCCACCGCCAAGTTCTTTCTTAGTTCCACACAGGTAGAATTCAGATACATATACGGGTTCTTTCCCCCAACGCACGCAACGCTTACATGGACTTAGGGATTAACCCAATCTGGCTCGTTAACTCTTATGCTAGGCCGTTTGTCGCGAATGGGCCTTGTGCCTCCCGCCTGGGCCTGGTACTGCTGCTTGTCCGGCACACCACTGTACTAGATAGTTGGGTCACTGACAATCCCCCTCCCTTGGATAGCGGCTTGCCCCCAAGCTGCAACTCTTGGAAATGACTTCTTCAAGTCCTCCAAATTCTCCCAAGAAGGCTCCCCTCAGCATGACTAGACCATTGCACAGGAACTTGTGAAACAGTTTTGTTACCTTGTCTCACTTTCCTGGAGTCCAGAATGTGCTCAGGAATACTGAATTGATGGAAAGGTGAAGGGAGCTCAGATTCAGCTGACTTCTTGAACTCTTTGCTGCTTCTCAGTTAGGAAACATGAAATACTGGGTGGACAGAGCTACCAGTAGGCAATTGCAGCTTATAGACAACAGGACTAATTTTCTCCAAAACCAAGTAAGGGCCATAGTACCTGAATGATAGCTTGTGGTTTGCCCTGGTAGCAATTGAAGTCTGCACGTACGGCTGTAGCTTGAGGAAAACCCAATCAACCACTTGGAATTCTCTTCGCTTCTTATCAGCATACACCTTCATTTGTTGCCTTGCTCGGTTAAGGTGTTGTTTGAGTAGTTGATTCATAGGATTCCTTTGTTCCAGCCACTCATTAACATCAGGAATAGCACAGACATCTTCTCGAATACCCAATTGAGAGGCAGGATACCCATATAAGACCTCAAAAGGAGTGCTCTTTAGAGCAGAATAAAAGGATGTATTATACCAATATTCAGCCAGAAATAACCAAGAATTCCACTTAGATGGTACTGCATGTATGAAACATCTGAGATAAATTTCAAGACATTGGTTTACTCGTTTTGTTTAGCCATCTGTTTGGGGGTGATAAGCTGAGCTCAATTGCAATTTAGTGTCGGATTTGGAAAAACAAGTGATCCTAGAACAAGCTAGTGAATATCTTGTCTCTGTCAGATATAATAATCTTGGGAAGCCCATACAATTTATAGACAATAAGCATGAAAGCCTTAGCAACATCATGAGCGGTATAAGGATGTGCTAAAGGGATAAAGTGTGCATATTTAGAGAACTTATCCACTACCACCAAGATACTATTATACCTATCAGAACGAGGGAGCCCTTCTATAAAATCCATTGTGATGCCAAGCTCCATCAAGAACTAGTAAGGACTGCAACATCACTGGGTACTTCTCCCTGTCAGGCTAAGCCTGCAAGCATACTCCACAAGTCAATAGCTTTTGTTTGATAAAAGTTTTCATGTGTGGCTAGGCAAATAATGCCTTAATCCTTATGTAGGTGACAGGAAAACCAAAATGTTTGCAGTGGAGTGTCATCCCCAATCCACAGTCTGCCCTTATATTTAATCAATCCATCTTTTAAAGAGTAAGGAGGCTTGCTGTCTGGATTAATTGTTAATTGAGACAATAATTGAGTAGCATTGGGATCTTGTTTATACCCTTCCACAATTTCCAGTAACCAATTGGGAGTGCAGCCAGAGATAGCCACCAGTTGAGATGATTGCTGATGATCCATTCTGGACAAAGAATCTGCTACTGTATTATTGACTCCTTTCCTGTACATGATCTCGAATTGTAAACCCATTAGCTTGGTGTAGGCCTTATGCTTCCAGGGGGTATGCAACCTTTGTTCATTAAGGTGCATCAAGCTGTGATGGTCTGTGAGAATTAGAAATTCACCAAACTGCAGATAAAGCCTCCAATGCTTAATAGCCAATAAAATTGCTAAATACCCTTTTTCATATGTAGACAGGCCCTTAGTTTTAGGACCCAAAGCTTTGCTAACAAAAGCTACAGTATGCCCTCCTTGAGATAACACAGCACCAATACCATTTTCAAAAGCATCTGTCTCCACAGTGAATGCTGCTGAGAAGTCTGGTAATGCCAAAACTGGGACCTGAACCAATGCCTTTTTCAGTGCTTGAAAAGCAGAGTCAGTATCTGAGGACCACACATAAGGCACATCCTTCTTGAGTAGTCGGGTAAGTGGTTTGCTGATTATACCAAAGTTCTTCACAATTTTTCTGTAATATCCCGCTAACCCAAAGAATCCTCTCAATTTCTTGACTGAGTTGGGCACAGGTCAATTAACCACACATTCAACTTTGGATGAATTAGTAGATACTCATGCCCCACTGATGACATGACCAAGATAAGCCACTTGAGACTAAGCAAAGGCACATTTACTAAGCTTAACCTTCCATTGATGTTTGTCTAGCAATTCAAAAACTTGCCTAAGGTGAAACAAATGAGATTACAAGTCAGAACTGTAGATGAGGATATCATCAAAGAACACAAGACCAAACTTTCTGAGCACAGGGTTGAGTGTATTGTTCATGCCCCCCTAGAAGGTGGCAGGTGCACCTGTTAACCCAAATGACATGACCCTGAATTCATACTGTCCCTGATGAGTTTGAAATGCAATTTTATGCTCTTCCCATCTCACTAATCTGATCTGGTGATATCTAGCTCTCAGATCTAACTTGGAGAAGAACTTAGCCCCCTTAAGCTCATCTAACAATTCATCAATTACTGGCATGGGAAATTTGCTTTTCACGGTGATGGAATTTAATTGTGTGTAATCTATACACACTCTCCAACTACCATCCTTCTTTTTAACCAACAGAGCTGGAGAAGAAAAAGAGCTATTACTTGGCTGAATCACTCCGGAACTCAACATTTCCTTGATTTTCTTTCAATCTCATCCTTTTGGGCTGGGTTGTGTCTGTAGGGTCTGATATAGACTGGTTTGGAACCTGCAATCAATGGAATCTTACGATCACAAGCTCTTCTCGGGGGTAACCCCATTGGTTCAGAGAATAGTTGTCCAAACTCCTTGATTAAGGACTGCACCTCAGGAATTGGATCATCAGGTACTTCAGGGAGAGAATAACTGGACTAGATGCATCACAGACCCCACATTGACATTGATTCCAGTTGTTTGAGGGAAATTTCACAACATTGAGAAGTGCCAGATACAACCCCCTTTAGCTCCACTTCTTGATCTGACATCATGAATTTCAAAGATTTGTTCAGCCAATTGATTTGCATGGGCTAAACTAGCATAACCTATCCATACCCAGGATTGCATCATATGATCCTAAAAGGCAACAACCTGAAATCAGTAATGAATTCATGGTTATGGGTTCTCCACACACATTGATGTACCTCTTGAGTGCAACTCTTGACTCCCCCATCACTTATCTTAACCATCACAGGCTGCTTAAGAGCTTGAATTCCATTCAATTGAACACCAATTTTCTGATTCAGAAAAGAATGGGTACTACCTGAGTCTACAAGCATAAGAATCTCAACTCCGTGAATCCACCCCCTCAACCTGATAGAAGATCTTCCGCCCTGCTCTGCTCCTCCTTGGCTTGCTTCTCGATGCTGCGCTGCATCTGCTCCACCTTCGTCTACAAAGTGGTCAGCGACGTCTAGAGTTCATCCACCTTCTTCTCCACCACCGCCATCCTAGTCTCAACCGCCACCTTGAGAGCCGTGAAATCCGCCCGGCTACACTCCTTCGCCGCCACCCTCTTCTTCTCATTCTCCTCGAGCAACTTCATCATAGCATCCAGCTTGTCCCCTTGCGCTATGATTTGAGCTGCCTGCTTCGTAATATAGAGTGGTTTGTCCAGATCGTCCAACCGCGTCTCGCTCCGAATCAAGCCAACCTATATCGAGGGAGTCCAAGACTTTCGCGAGATTCAGTAGTTTTTACCATCAATCTCCACCCCGATCTAGGAAATTTTTGGGCTCAATCAAGAGGATTTTTGGACACGGACTGGCTCTGATACCAAGATGTTAGCTACCTAACAAAGAATCAACTCAATCACTAAATAACTCAAGGAATTACTCTCTCAATCTGACAGGATTGGAGCCGCCGCCGCCGCCAGTTCGCCGCCAAGTTCTTTCTTAGTTCCATACAGGTAGAATTCAGATACATATACGGGTTCTTTCCCCCAACAGACGCAACGCTTACATGGGCTCAGGGATTAACCCAATCTGGCCCGTTAACTCTTATGCTAGGCCGCTTTGTCGCGAATGGGCCTTGTACCTCCCGCCTGGGCCTGGTACTGCTGCTTGTCCAGCACACCACTGTACTGGATAGCTGGGTCGCTGACAGTTTGTTGCCATCAGCTTTCTTAGAGAGTATCCATCATCTATAGCAACAGAGCTCGTGCAACTCCTCTGATGATCTCATTGTCGTTGTTGCCTCCACCCTCATTAGATTTGCCACCACAGCTACCTCAAAGTGAATGGTCATTTTGTAAGTGTTTCACGAGACAATGTGCTTCACTTACCACACTATAGTTTACAAGTCTAACCTCCTTAACAAGATACTTGTGTGGTGCAAGGTGACGGATGTTCGAGACATGGCCCTTTGTTCGTGTCCAAGCATTTCAACAGCAACTTCCGTGAAGCATTGCTAAAATCAATAGGAACTATAGGGTTGTTCGTTTGAGGCTACTACCTCTGTCTCAAAATACAACTACTTTAAGCTATATGACATATTTCTTGTCTAGGTTGATAACTAAAAGTAGCTATATTTTGAGATGGAGTGAGTAAAAAAATAATGTTGGTAGATTGGTATAGTATTTTCCCCCTTTTTCTCGTGCGCATGCTTCCCGAATTATCAAATGTTTTTAGAAAATTAACTACATAATAGTTGTTTTTAAAAATAAATTAATTCATTTTCATATTTAAAATACCAAATAATCAATTAATAACGTACTAATGATATTTCTCGTTTTGGTTCTTTTACGGTACATTATACTAGCATATACCAGTAGATTATACTAGTGATCCAACGGTCAATTGACTTCATACTAGTAAACTTTTCAACAATAGTATTAATAATATATGGAAGTATAGTATGCACCGGTATAAGGGTATTATAGGAGAGTCATGTTATTTATGAGATTCTTTTACACACTTTGATTCGTGCAAATATTAACCCCACCTATATTACCAATCCATTCGGTTGATCTGTAATTGATCCCTAATTTGATAATGCGACGCCCGACGCCGCCCATTCCCCATGCTGTTGTTCCTTGTGTCGTTGAATCATCGTCGGAACTGTGCAGTCAGCGGCGGAGAGCTAATCCCCAATCAAACACAGATATATATGGCTTAGCACAGTTAACGAATCACCAGGTCGGTTAACTATCACCCGGTAATGGCTGGCCGTAGCACCTTCAATCCAGATTATTTGACAAACTAGTTGACGGTCGTTATTGCAACATTTTGACCGTCAATATTACCAAAATAATGAATTAGGTATGCTTGCAATGCATATTTATTTCAGAATAATCTATTTTCACTTGTACTTGGCAAATATTTACTTGTAGAGAAAATATATCAAAAAGGAGAAGAAATGGAGGAAACCTCACTCCCAAGGAATGAGAGGGCCCACTGACATGAGTTACCGACCTAAGTAACTGTCATTGCACGTGCCACTGACACCGGGACCCACCTGTCAGTCCACTGGAGAAAGCTGGAGTTGGTGGGAGGCTAGGGTGGTTCGGCCGAACCAGAGGCACCGCCTCTCCCCACCAACCTTCGATGTGGCGGCTTCCCATTGGCTCCTGGTGGCGGTTACGAGGGGCATGGTGGTCATTTCCCATGGGAAGTTGCTACCATTGAAGCTCTATAAAAGGAGGCCTCACTCTCTTCTTCAACACACAAAAGCAAGGAATCAAGCTCACTCTACTTGTAGTATTAGTCTAGTAGAAGTAGGAATAGAATAGTTCTAGTTCAAGGAAGGCTTCGGAGGAATTCGGGTGAAGTTCTAACTTTGCTTTCCAGTTCTTTTGTAAGACTTTCATTACTTCAATATATTTATCTTTATACAATTGCGGTAGCCTATTCCAATCATAGACTAGTCTTGCCAACTTTAGCATTTATATGATTAGTATACCATTGTGGTTACATTTATCTGGGATTTGCATTGGTGCGGGTATAATGTCTAGGAACTTGGTTAGTGTTCAACTTAGGCTAGTCCTGGTAATATTAATCTGAAACTTAGATACTCTACTTCAATTGCAAGGCTGTAGAGTTGGGAGTAATGGCTTAGACGTGGTGTCTAGGCTGGATCTTACAATTATTTGGGCGATTATACTCTGGGTGTGTTTGCGGGCCGCCGATGATGACAGCTTGGTATGGGTGTCTCCCCCGTCGTATAGTTTCCTACATATAAATTCCTAGGGTTAGATGCACCTCCGCATTTAACTTTGGTTGGATGGTTATGACAGTCTGTCGTAAGTAACTCGGCAGGCCAAGGTAACTTTGTGAAGCACTGGGAGGGCATAGCTAGGTTTAGGCTTAAGTTATAGCTGCACTGTAAGGAGGGTACACCACACTGTTGTATACTGGTTAGAAGATGTTAGGGTGTTGCATAAAGTACAGAAAATAGAACTATACTATGACTGCTCTTGCTTAGACTAATTTAGGATTAATATAGAGTTTAGCTAGATCTTTCGCTTGTATCACTCTACCCAAGATATATTTCTTATCCCTGTTTAGAACTATGTATAGACTTATGCATGTGTATGCATTTTATTAGAATGATTATACTTTACGAATCTTCCCTTGGGATAAAATAAATACGATACCTTGCAATACTCCCGGGTGAAATGCTACAATAACATATCCGTGCGTTTGCGGATTTATTTCTGCTAAACCATAGATTATCATTGATTATTTCAAGTTGCCGTCATTAGGAACTATGTTCCTAAGGATGACAATAAGAAATACCAACACTAGTATTAACTATTCATCCATATTATTCCGTTCATTAAGTACTACTCGATCATGGAATGTCTCGGTCTCCTGCGTAGAGTTGCTTGATCGACCGGGATCGTCTTCTCCTAAGAAGATGGCATGTAGCATGGGTGTCCGGCGGCAATGAGGCCATGAGGGGCGTGTGATGGCGCACCTGCCAACAATGCGCACGTGGTTCCATGCGACCCGCTAACCGCATTACGTTATACTCGCGATAAGACTGGGGTGCATCATGTTTAGTGGCATGGTGGGTAAATTATTAGATTACTCAATTAATTACAAAAATACCCGCACAAATCGACGGTCAGATTTTGTGCATACTAGTCCCCTCCATCACTAGTATACTGTACTGTAAGAGAACCCTCTCGTTTTGCCTGCGCTACTTTTTTTAGCTCCTTTGCCAAACCACTCCATCTGAACACACAGCCTATTTATGGTGATCATGAAGACAACAGTGGCTATTATCTGGAGATGGTTGAGACCGCCACTGGCTGAACTGAGTTGTAGGACTACCACCCCAAGATACGGGGCGAAGAAGCTCTCTATTGGATTCATGCATACAAATCTTTCAAGTTGATGTATGTGTGACTGGTGTTCCGTCTTGTTTGCAAGGCTTACCATTTTATAGATGGATGATTATTACGAATGTGAGCATTTTGGTTCATGTCTGCAAGCCGACAGCCAACAAAAACAAATACGCATACTATGAATATACATTACATCATACATAATTATTGGGAGCCATCTTCAAAAAGAAAACAAAGGTCGATAGATGAGTGCAACCAAAATTGACACTTGTTATGGCCGACAAAGAATTTTTATTTTTTGCACATGTTTAATCTTTTTTTAGCTGCACTAAGCCATTGGGAGATTGCATTTAAATTTAGATTGATCTCCTTACAAGCATGGGTTGGAACAACCTTAGCTATTGTGGCATTACCACGCATCTACACAAGGACTTACAAAGAAACACAATATTTTAGAAACAGCAGTAAACTCATGTCTTATCTGTGTATTTTAATTCATAAGCATATGAGAGTTAGTGAGTTCACGATCTTCAGAATACACCAGTACGTTACAGTGCATTATTCTTGTATGTTCAAGTTTTGGTCAACTCCATGAAAGACATCTCTATGAGCATTGATCAACTAATAAAAATTATTCTTTTATTCTATGAGCACTAGGCCATTATTCTTTTATTCTTGTATGGAGATGTCATAATGAAAATTATTATGTGTGTTAATTCTTTTTTCATTATGCATGTACAGGTGAACAATGATGAAATGGTGACAGATCCGAAGACAAATCAGCACATAGTTTGACAAAGTGATGTGCAATATATTGTGTTAGAGAGCAGCTTCATCTATGTCCCGGTTTTGAAGGCTCAGTTCAGTTCAATCATATATTTTTATTCATCCTTTTGAATAAAGGAAAACTTTTTGTTTATTTCTCAGTGAAAAGAGTGTGTAGTAATTTCGAATTCTGGAAAAGTTGGCATACTCTAGTTATGGTACCAACAGAGTTTGTTTCATTTGCAAATTAACTAAAGCAAGTATAAATAATTATATATGATCTGAAATGCAGTAGTGTTTAAAATTTTTTAGACTAAACTGATGTGCGCCCCCCATTGAAGGACAACACAAGATATGACAATTTTTAGACGGGGCGTGTATTAAGAGCTTATTTCACATGACAAAGGGGTACACGCTCCAGTGTGTATATGTGCAGTTATCCTATATGTCCATTGTGAGGACTTATGTGTGAGACTTTGGTTCATAATAAAAAAACAAAATCTCAAAAATTGGCATGCCATTTCGGGTGGTCAACTGTTATACCTAAATCTATTATTTTTAGGTACTTATGTAACACTATCTCATGCAATAAATATGCTAAGGGAAAATCATCACGGTGGCGGCACGGCGGTGTTCGCCTGGATGTTGGAGCTAGCCCTGGACGGTTGGACTAGATGGCTGGATTGGATCACGACGGCGATGAGCGAGGTGCCGAGAAGAGCAGGTGCCAGGCGACCGGTAGGGCAGTAGGGCCACACCGTACCGCACGCTGCACTGTGAGGGCATGGCCGTGAGGGTGCTAGGGCGGGAGGGGAGGGATGAACAGCTGTGAGAGAGATCAAGTCTCTATTCATATTTCATAGTCAGCTCACATTAAATGTTGGCGGCCTAACCGAATATCAATCCTTTAGGAAGCATTCATCTTGTTCTCTATTCATATTCCATAGTCAGCTCAAGTTAAATATATATAATATTTTGCAAATACCTACACATTAAATTCCAAATCGGTTGTAATGGTCTATCCATCCAAAATAGCATGTCTTACCTTTTAGCAGGTTGTCGGCGTCTGACATTAACAAAACCAATCAGTGACATTCAATGTTCACGCATAACCTGTAAACTCATAAGGTACATGGAATGACCGGTCACCTAACTCCTCTCCTGAGATTTATTTGGATCCATCATAGAGCCTCTGTTCAACTTGATTCACATCATAGAGCCTTTGCTCGGCGTGTGCAAAGGCACTAGGCTACCCGCTCGGCGAGGGGGTGCCCAAGTAGTCTGAACCCCCCGACGTGCGTATCTAGGCCTAGAGTTTGATCGAGCTCCTGTGGGACCCCTGGGCCCATATCACGAACAATGTATATCTTTTTTATCATAAATTTAGTGCTTTATTTATATAATACAAATCAGCCAGATGTCTTCATTCATGTAGAACCATCCAACTTCAATTTTAACCATTATTAGCTGGCAACAACTATGCTGCTCTAGGCTCTTGTCACATGCAGCGTGCTATGAAAAAAAAAAGAGAAATAAAACAAAAGGGAAAATTTCCCAACAATAACAAAGAAAAAAGTCATAAACATCATCAGCCGACCTCATTCCTCTTGTTTGAAACATCCATTGATTTTCATCAGAGCGGAGAAAATTCTGGGCGAATCAAGATCGCACACAGCATCCACTTTAATAGGTAATCTCATCCAAAAACTTTCCTGTAATCGATTTGTTTTAGCTAAATATTATTTTTGCTTGATCTAATTCCCTTCTGCTGCTAGAAACTCTCATCTTCTTGGTCGTGCAGTTTCTTGCTTGTCGTTCTCTTTTTTCCATGGCTGTGCCTGCCGAGATGATATCAAAGCCGGACTGGAGCTGCGGTCTCCCACATAAGGTGCTCGAATCCATTGCCAAGAAGTTGTCATCTGGATGCTGCCTCCTTCCGCCTGGTCTGCTCCCCATGGTGCGCCGTGCTACCGTTGGATATGTTTATGCCAGTGCTTATTCTCCCTTTTGATCCTGAGTCATCATCGGAGGGCAACGTCACTTTTTACAGTATCACGGAGGACAAGGCCATCAATATGCTTCTACCCGAGGTACATGGCAAGGTCGTTTGTGGTGTGTCCCATGGGTGGTTGGCTCTCATGGACGAGGCCGCATCTGTGACACTACTGAACCCTTTTACCAGAGGCAGAGTCATGCTCCCTCCTGCCGACAGGAATGTTGCATTAGCGTCCTTCAAAACCGTGTCAATGGTTGATGGAGGGTGGGTACTGCATTATGTTTCCGGTGACACCAAGCCCATCAAGTTGCAAAATATGCGGGATATATTCTTCCGTGAGATCGTGCTCTCCGCACCGCCAGCCAGTGGTCCATCAGGAGGTGCAGATTGCAAGGCCATGGCTGTGCTCACGTACTCCACGGAGATTGCATTCTGCTGCTTTGGTGACTCCTCATGGACTTTGATAGATTCAAAACTAGAATATCCTGTGAGCTCTATCGTCCACTGTCAGGATAAATTCATTGCTATCGGATCCCTCGGTGAGATCTCCATCTTGAGTGGAACCACTGATGGTACAGCCCCTCTTACTGCAAGCCCATTACTGTTGCTGCCTCCACCTGCAAATATCCAGCAACGCAGCTACATGGATGTGAATGGCCAGCTATACCTTGTTGGTTCCATTTTGCGAGTGTCCTGTGGAGCATGGTATGAAACTGTGGTTCACAAATGTGACATCCTTGGTGAGATGCCATGTTGGTTAAAGGTGACAGATGCTGAAGACATGGCATTTTTTGTGTCCCAGGATTTCAGTACTGGTTTTGGTGTAGCAAGCATCTCTAATACCTATTGGAACTGCGTCTACTTATCTGAGCACAGAAATTGTCATCAAGAAGAAAGTATTAATCATCATCTGGAGATAGTTAACATCACTACTAATCAATCTGATTTGCAAGCTTACCACCCCATCATTCCGGGTTTAGAGGCTCTATGCTGGATTCGTCCGAATATCTGGAATTGAGGTATGTCACTCTAGTTGCTAATTACATATTGTTTGGAAGACCAGGGGTTGTGCATGCATCAGTGTTATCAATTGTGGATGTGTTTTCTTCATGGCCACAATTCAAAAAATTCAGTTGATGTCATTTCACACATGCATAGGAACAAAATTAGCTATTTTAAAATCATTACACGTTCATAAATGCGTAGACACAAGAAAAATCTAGAAATGAAAATCATTTTTGAACATTACATTCATGATCAACATAATCCACATTTTCGGACATAAATTTCTGAAATACAGAGTTTATTGGTGGATCGCAGAATTCCCAGTTTGCCGAGTTTTTTTTTAAAAAAAATAGTTTAGCAAAGAAATTCTTCATGTTTATTAAAGTACTCCCTCCGTATCCAAATATTTGACTTTGGTTATTTAAAAAAAAAAAAACTAATCAGCGTAAATTATAAAAGAACAAAGGGAGTATATGTTATAGAACTCCAGAATTAGCCTTCTTGTTGAGAAGAGTCCTTCTCATCAAATAATTTGTGGCCTAAGTTATTGGTTGATAATTTTTTGTAGGTTAATAATATGCAGAAAGAGTGAATGATCAGAAGAGAAGCCATTCCCAGTCTGAGATATTGCTGAAACTAATAGTTAAAAGTTCAAGGGTGGTATTCTGCAATGCAAGAGCAGATCATCGCTGCTTCATCTAAGTCTCGGTTCGGAGGCTCAGTTCCGCTTCATCCTGCATTTGATAATCCTTTTTAACAAACCAAACTTTTACCTTTTTATCTTCATAACAAGAGTGGTGAAAGCAGTTTCTTGAAATAAAAAAAAAAAGTGGCGAAAGCCGAGTCATCCTTGATAGACAAAATGATTCCCAGGCATGCAAACATTGCCATGCTGTATTTTAGTTATTGTATGGATTGTTCATTTTCAAGATAGCTGAACTTCATTCAGCAGGATTTTGCTGCCTGCAGATTCTATCCATTGTGATTTGTCTGAAATACATTTTCTTTTCCATTACTTTGGGTAAATATATCTGTTGCACAGTATGCTAAATGACTGCCCAAAATATCAAATGCTTTACCTGGGCATGTATTTTGCACAGTGTCCCTCGTCAATGTCATTTTGCAAGTGTTGCATTCATATGAATACCTATTCATTCATTGGAGCAAGGGTCTCAAGAATCAAGTGGAACTGTGAGCAATAAGACAATGACCCACTGTTTGGAGATGGTTGACATTGCCTTGATGATACATCAGAGATGCTTACCTTAATTATCACCCAATGAAAACATGCAGGATCGATCAGAGGCTCTATGATGGATCCAAATAAATCTCAGGAGATGAGTTAGGTGACGGTCATTCCATGTAGTTTATGAGTTTACAGGTTATGCGTGAACATCGAATGTACACTGATTGGTTTTGTTAATGTCAAACACCAACAACCTGCTAAAAGGTAAGACATGCCATTTTGGATGGATAGACCATTACCCCCGATTTGGAATTTAAGGTATAGGTATTTGCAAAATATTATATATATTTAATGTGAGCTGACTATGGAATATGAATAGAGAACAAAGATGAATGCTTCCTAAAGGATTGATATTCGGTTAGGCCGCCAACAAATATGGATAGAGACTTGATCTCTCTCATAGCTGTTCATCCTTCCCCTCCCGCCCTAGCACCCTCGCGGCCATGCCCTCACAGTGCAGCGCACGGTACGGTGCGGCTCTACTGCCCTACCGGTCGCCTGGCGCCTGCCCTTCTCGGCACCTCGCTCATCGCCGTCGTGATCCAATCCAGCCATCTAGTCCAACCGTCTAGGTCTAGCTCCAACATCCAGGCGAACACCGCCACCGTACCAACGGCCCTCTCCATCTCCGCATCACATAGGGATAGCCATCGTCCTGTCCTCAAGAACTCAACAGTCAACACTTCAATAGATCAAAATTTTGTGACTGCGGTGACTCGGTGAGTGCACTGTAAGTTAAATCAAATTTCAATAATCGATTCAATTGAATTTCCGGAAGTAATTTGGCACTGTGAATGTTTGATTCAAATCACTGAAATTAGTTTATTTTTTTGTTAAACATGAAGAATATATTAGTATACGATATATTCCAAAGCATTGTGCAGTATAACACATGTTGATGCAATATACTTAGGTAAAAATATGGCTAATTAGACATGATTTTTAAATTATAGGGCCTCATTTAGCATTTTACCCTGAGGCCCAAAATTTCTAGAGACAGCCCTGCCACTAGCTACGTACTTTTGCTATCCTCTGTAAGCCTAGTTCATGGAATATAGTTGCAGCATGTTAGCGATTGGAACGGGTGGCCATGGAGTTTTTTACTCAAGAACATGTGTGTTAGTCTAAATTGAGGATTTCTTCTTTGCTAGGCTCTGTTTTTATTTGTTAAAACTTTATTTGTGTTGGTGTGTTTTGGTTGTGTGTATCCAAGTATGCATAGGCCGGGAGTGATTTTAGTATGGTTATATTATCTTGATGTAATCATCTGAGATCAATAAAATCTTCCTTCGTCTGAAAATACACATGCATAGGGGCTTAAAAAGAGGCACAATGTATAAACAGAAACTGTTTAGATAGTCTCCATTTTTTGTTTATTAGTCAATATACAGTTTCCGACCAACTGACCAAAACAACCACTTTTAAGGTCCTTCTCAAGATCAGAAACATACCAACAAAATGATAATGGATTGATTTGCAGTTCCCAGCCTGAGGTATTGCGATCCTTGATTGAAACAAAATTTGATGTCTCAAGAAAATCATAGTGATATAGAATGCAAATTTCTTAGCAAGAGATATATGCCCAATTTCTGCACTCGAGAAATTTTCCATGAACATGAGGATCAATCAACTGTCAAGAAATTCTCACATTTAAATCCAACTCTTCATACAGAAACCTAAAGGATGGTACTGTACCTCAACCTGAGCGTTGTCAGGTAGGCTTGATGATAATTATCCTGGGTATTTTCAGCTTAATTAGCTATCAGGCCAGATCAAAGATGCTTCCCTGTATGGGTACATGTTTTATGCACATGGATGGAATTTTGAGTTAGGAGCCAGTGGCATGGACAGATGATTTATTGTCATTTAACTGTCGTTTTATCTTGAACAGAGTGGTAAACATAATTGTCACTGATGTGCTTTTCTTTCAACTATAATTGTATCATTGTTGAGTACTTAAAATTAGCATGAACATGGCAGAAAATTTTATGCTATTTCCATAGAATATATTCCTCACGAAACAATTACAGGTTTATATATCATTTTTTTCTTTCTAAGTATTAAAATTCAAATTATTTTAGTCGCTGGTACACGTACGTAACTTCTTGGAAATATTTGAAAGGCACGTCCATGCCACAGCAACGAGCAGGCAGCACTCCTATAGTACAACTAATGGATTGGAAATTACTAGATTTTATAATTTAAGTAACCTAAAATAACATGTACGCTATTAAGACTGGAATTGCAGCGCCAAAGTAATGTGCAATTTTAGTTCATTTTAACCGCAATATTGTTAAAGCGTTATAGTTTCACTTTAACTGCAATTTTGTATAAGCATGGGCTAATGCATGAATCATATGGGGCGGCATCCCCATATATAAGGGGTGCCAGCTATCGACCTATCATAATCATTCTTGGCCGGCTCCATTACAGCTCTTCTTAGTTGATACTGTGGGAACGGTCTTTCCACGATCAGTCGCATTTTTTATATATGCATAGTTCTACTTTAATTTTCTCTAAGGTTGAATACTTTTACATGTAGTTTTAGTATAAATTTAATTCATGTTAGGTTAGGATTTTTAATCTTTTACCGAAGAAAGTAGATGTTTTTTATTTAAAAAGTAATATTGAGAATGATGTGTGAAATTAATGGTTTTGATTATATACTTTGTGACGAACAATTGGTGATTAATTTGGTTTGATGGATATTTGGATTTGCCTCGGGATGGACCCAGTCAGACCGGTGCGTAACCGGCGGTCTGAACGACCAGGCGGACAGACACGCGGTCAGACCGGTCGGATACAGAGACTATTTTTTGTGCTTGAGTTGGTCCGGTCTGACCGGTGTTGATGTGGCGGTCTGAATGGCCTACCCGATTTGAATTGATTTCAGATTGATTTTTTGGATTTCAAGTTTGCTTGATGGATACGGCTTCTAGATGGTTTCTATTCATGAATAATATTGTTGTGTGCTAACAATGAGTCAAGTTGGTGAAAACTTTGGGCTCGGTAACGGTTTGTTGGTTGATTCATATGTAGGTATCGCTTGAGGCCTCGAGAGAGTATTGCCGGTGATGGATCGGATTCGACTTGGGAGAAGTAGACGTCCAGGGATCAAGAGATCACGCAGGATACTAAAAGGCTAGAGGATAATGCACGTGGTTGGAGAATCCATATGGCATATAAGAGGGATTGTGTGTGTATGAAAATTAGAGTCAAATTTGGAAGGAGTCCTAGTTTGGAAAACAAGATTTGAGTTTGTTTCTTATACGAGTAGGTTTCCTGTTGGAATAGGAGTAGGTTTCCTGTTGGAATAGGAGTCTTGTACGAGTGGAATTCGTGACTTTGCACAGCCATATTCGTGGGTATATATATGAGAGGGGTGTGCCTTCTCATGGTAACGGAAGATAGACGGTTTTTGGAGATTAGACAATCTGTAAATTTAGGGTTTGAGCCTAGGGTTCAATTTAGTTTGAATTTTTTTAGAGAGGAGTGTTGTTGTTGCACTTTGTAAACACATATTGAAGCAATAAAGTTGATTTACATCTACGTGCTCTTCAATATCGTGTTTTTGTGATGGTTCCAGCGTCTCAACGATCAGACCGGCGGTGTCGGTGCGGTCGGACAGGAAGTGCGGTTAGACCGGAGGCTTAGGAACGGTCAGACCGGCGGTGCGGTCAGACCGGCATATACCTTGCAGTCAGGCCGGGTTCTATAGAGGGAAGGTAATTTTTAATTCCATAAAAAATTACTAATTTTGGGTGTTCTAACTATTCACCCCCTCTAGTTGGTTTGTTTATGCTATTACGATCCTATATGATGAATACCATTGGATAACCACCCAAGGAATGAGAAAAGTAATGAAAAATATAAAACGGTCACCTGAAATTTAGAAATTTCCTAATAAATATAAATTTAAGTGGATTGGAAAGCCAGTGGGTGCAATTTAACTGGTTTCAATGATAAAATATCATGAATTTAAACCTGGACAGTGCAATTAAAAAGGCAATAGTATGCCATATACTTAAAAAGGAACAGTGTGCCACTGTCATGCCTAGAAATTTGTAGGTAATTTCTGAATCAGTCAAGACACACAAGTTGGCAATTTAATATACAAATACAGCACAAATACATGTTAAATAATTAAAAAAGGCACTTCACAAACAAAAATTGCAGCAGTGGAACGACAATCTAGAGTCTAACGTGGCTTCAGCTAGCTCCACTCCTACAGGCAACTCAATTGGGGTATAAGCCTGGTCTTCTAAACTGTCTTCACCTTGACTCTTCCTCTAGTCTTTAATGCTGACTCTTCGACTGGTGGTGGGGGAATTACAAGGTGAGTATATGGAATACTCCGCAAATCACACAAGAAAACGGAAATATGCAGAATGTAAGGGATAAACCAAAGGATGGCATAATATGGTTAAAGCATAGCAGCATTCATTTTAAGTATAAGAGATAATTAATAAAACATTGAATTTAATAACAGCATGAAATAATCACTGTACAACCAAACCAGGCTACACGTGCCCAACCATAACTCCAAAACAGGAATTATTCGTAACTTTAGAAACGAACCATAACTCTAAAACTCAGAGCTAATCATCACCACATACCAGGAGCTAATCACAACCCCATACCTAGAGCTATCCCAATTACCAAATTTTAACCAAATTATTAATTATTAAGTGACAGTAGGACTAAGCACAAAAAACATTGCTTCGCCCATCCATTCAAATAGTTTTACTCTGACTAGAGGTGCACTAATTTAGCCTTAGGACACGATCCCAACCCAAAAAACCACAAAGGTACTGCAAGGTAGAAATCGTGACATGACCGCATTGCAATAGCAAACGGCATAACCACACCCACTGGGTTCCTTGTCTCACAAAACTAGTTACGACTCCCCCAATGCCACCCATGCGGGCTTATCTCTGTTGCTTCACAGTCTAGTGTGTTACATTGCGTCGGTTACTCCACGCATCATGTCATTGCTCATTCTAGCCAAAGGGTAGTACTGTAGTGCTTCGCAACAGCAGCTCGCGAACCGGTCCTTAATTGTCCTGAGCACGACCAACCAAAAACCATACCATGTGCTCACAACCCACCATTAGTCAAGTTTTAGTTGGCAATTTATTAATTAATCTTGTGGATCATCACCATAATTAACCACCATAAAACCATAAGTGTAGTCATTAATTATCCCATAAGCTAAAGTTTTAAAGCATGGCTAAGAAAATAATAATTAATTTAGCTAAAACAATATATAGTTCTAGATAGTCAAATTATTAAACCCAGGTTATCAAGGCAAAAGGAATCAAATGGCTGTATATAGGATTTCCACCCAATGACATTCGAAAATAAATGCAATATTTGAAGTATAGCGAGAAAAAACAGGTATAACATGCTCAAAGGATGTTTGTGATCTGTATGACTTGCATTGCAATCCAACTGGTCTTTCATTAATCTTCCAAAGCTCTTCCATTGAAGACGGACTCCTCCGAACCGACAGGAGCTAAAAGACTACATGCAAAACAAGAAAAATGACTAAAGAACTCCAAATAACAATATATAAAAATAAAGGATACATTTAGATTCTTGTTTTAGATGAATTTATAGGAACTGGAACGACTTCATTCCAAGTTCAGATGAATTAATTATGAATTTTATAATTTTGATTCCAATTAAACCTATTAAAGAAAAGTGACTATTCCAATTAATTAAACAATTTACAAACAATTTATAACTTAGAGAAAAGATTAAAATAAAATCCCGGGAAAGATTAGATTAATTTTTATAGATGACATATGGCAAAACGGACTCACATGTCATTGATAAATAGAGGAAAGGACAATTTAGATTTTTGGACGGCTGAGATTGAATCTATATATATTAACTCCAATGGATCGGGTCAAATCCGGTCAAAGCATGCCACGCAAGCGACACGCTAGACAGAGGGGTGTGGCGGTGGATTAGGTGGTGATGACAAGGCTGATCCTGACCTGATGACATCATCGCTGGTGACGGGAGACTCCGATGGTGGTGGCAACGGCGAACGGCAGTGAATTAACGAGAAAGAAGGACACCAACAGGTAGAGGAGAGGACGGCGAACTCACCCACGACGAGAACAGCGACAGATGGCGACGACCTAGGAGATGGAGAGGGTCGGCCGGAGATTGAAAAGTGGCAGTCTTGTCTAGTTCATGGCGGCGACGGTGACCTTTCATTGGCTTCCGGCATGAAACAACGGGTGGCCAGGCTGCTCCTTGGCGACGCGGTGCCAACGGTGCAAATGGCGGTGTCTGGAACAGCTTGTAGCAACGGTGGCGCATGGTGAAATCTCGGCGCCGGCGGAGGAGAGTGTGGGGAGAGCGATTTAGGGCAAGGGAGGCCACGGTTTCGATTGGTGTGGAGGGGAGGGGGTATAGGGTGCTTATATAGGCGAGGAGGGGTGGAATTTGGTGCGGAAACGACGAGATTCGGCATTGGCAAATTTGGGGTTTCCCGAGTTCGTCGGAGTTGGATAAGCTCGAATCACATGTAGTTCTTGCGGGATTTCTTCAAATTTCTAGAGGGGAAAGAAAGAAGATAGGGATGGGGTCCGATTTCGGGGTTGGGTAAGAACGCGAGCAACGGGAAGGCCGGATTGGGAGGGATGCAGTAGAGAATGAAGACGACTATAATGTAGCACCTGGGCTGTTTGGGTTCGAGCTGGGCCTGCTGGGCTGGCCTCTACTGCTCCTGGTCCATGGCAAGGAGGGCAAAGGGACTTCAACTGGACTTTTTTCGGGCTGAGTTGAAAAAAAAAGAGAGGGATAAGGCATAGACTTCGGCTAGGAAGGAAGAGAAAACATTGGGCCAGATTTGGCCTAAACTTAGGAGGTGGATTTTAAATTACTTTTCTATTTAAATTAATCGGTGAAATGATTTTTGTATTATTATACTTAGTTCTTTAGCTCTAACAAATCCAAGAAAATTTAAGAGAGTTGTTTAACACATGGATAATTTATAAAATTTTCTTTCTCACATTAAATTCACTTGTAATTCAATAACAATTTAATATAAATTCTAGAAATAATTTGTTAAATTAATATTTTTTAAATCCATGAAAAATCAGGCTATGACAGCCACATACTTAAACAATTCTTACAGAAGTATTACAAACAAAATAGCAATTGTTCGGTCAAATAAATTGGCAGTTCTTGAAAATTAAGATTCAATTACAGTGTGACACATCTTCGTTTGTAAGAAATTTTTTGCACCTGTTAAAAAACATACCAGCAAACAACAACAGACCCCTTTGATCAAATCTGTTTATAATGGTATGGTTAGAACATGGCTAAGTGGCATTTTGATCAAATCTGTTTGTAACAGTATGGTTTGAACAATCCTAAATGGCAGCTTCATGTTGGAAATATGGTCAAAAAAGTATAAATATAAAATGAGGGTCAGATTGATAGTTAGCCCATAGAATTGGGTCGACACCACAATTGTCCCTTATATATACTCGTTACACAGGTGACTGCTCACCTGACTCATTCCTAAGGTCTAACAGAGAAAACTTTTGAACCGATACCATGTTTCCAAAAAAATCAAAAAAAACAAACAAACAAATGTATGCGCGCAGAGTATCTGACAACTGCGAAAAACAATTTTACGGTTATGATCAATCACAAACAATTAGGCAGCACGGCATGATACTGATGCATCAACCAAGTAGTTCTTGTTTAGAATAGTCCTTCTTGTGTAAATTATTGGAGTAAATTTCAAAAAACTAATGATACTTTGATCAAACTATTGCAAAAAAAACCCTATAAATATAGATTTAAGGAAGAGTACTAAAACGTAAAAAATTAGCATCAAATTTTATTATCAAAGTACTACCTATTTAAGAGTATTGTAAAACAATATATTTTTTAGTATGCTTATCAAAAACTACTACACATTTAAAGAAAAATTGTTGAAAAATATTTTTTAATGGACTTACAAAGAACTATTTCCTCCGTCAAAAATATAAAGGATTTAAGGTTCTTCCGGACAAATTAATGTTAAAGAAAATAATAGACTATAATGTCCCCCTTGAATAAGGGGTATGTATGGAGTGGAGGTGATTGTGGGATAAGTTGAGAAGAGTTTGAATTGGAGATGATATAGCTGGCAAGTAACACTCAGAATACATATGCCTAACGTACAACATCACAAAACACTGCTGGAGAAACCATCTTTCATGGGTTAAAATCGACAATAGTCCTGGTTCAACTAAAATCTGGGACTAAAAACCATTTTTAGTCCCGGTTTAAAAGTGTAACGGGACAATATGATCTTTAGTCTCGGTTCCATTTGTGTCAGACGATGTCAAGGCGCCAGGAACTCCAAACTGAGACTAAAAATAGATCTTTATCCCGGTTGATATCACCAAGCGGGACTAAATATCTCCCTCCCACACCTGCCCCTCTCGCGCATCCCACGTACTTATCTCTCCGCGCCAGCTGCCTCTGTCTCGCCCTCTATCTTCTCTCTTTGTCTCTCTCTCCATCCTCTCTCCTTGATCTACCTCTCTGGGTCATCGGCGGCTGGGTAGGGTCGGCGATGGCCGCCAGGCCTCTGCCGGTGGCGAGAGAGGCTACGGTGGCTGCGGCGCCTTGCCCTCCCTTCCGCCGGATCCGGCGGA
The DNA here is from genome assembly GCA_000325765.3 of Leersia perrieri. Lineage (NCBI taxonomy): Eukaryota > Viridiplantae > Streptophyta > Magnoliopsida > Poales > Poaceae > Leersia > Leersia perrieri. The sequence continues at coordinate 1,732,587 of CM002482.1, read as the reverse complement.
AGGGGTGGCGATGGTGGCCGGCTGGTGAGGATTTGTTTCATTTTTGACATTACTATTGGTCTTTGGTCTTTGATCTAAAAAATATCATTAGTATTTTGAAAAGTATAGTGTTCGGGCGTCCGATGGAAACTTACTTATCAGACACACCGTTTATTTTCGACCACTTTGCTTGTGACCCTCTCCACCTTATCTTCACCCTACCTGCCTACCCATTTCCTTCTTCTTCAACACCTCCACCTCCATCATCCACTCTTTTTCATGGAGCTTGCTGCTGGAGCCGAGAGAGGAAAGCATGTGAAGTGGACCTTTGGTGGCATTGAGGGAAGAGGGCCTGAGATTGACGGCGAGGAGGTGGCCTTGTTGCCAATAAGGGCCCTAAGCTCGCTGGCGGCTTAGGCGCATGGGGCGGAGCTCGAGGCACCATCACTGGAGATGAGCACCACAGCGGCGTGGGGGATGGAGCTCGAATCATCGTCCCCGGAGAAGGCCAACGGTGATGCTAAGAGGGAATCCTTATGTCATATTTACTGATGTTGAACTGTTTTGAAGATAAGTGTGCTTCTTCCCTACCCCCTAATTATGAAATGATTAATCCACCCATCATCTAATGGTGAAATGGCAACTTCCTGTATACATAAGACCATATATGTTAGGATTTTGTTATGGTACTCCCAAGTTTATTTGGACCACTCATTGGCCATTGATCTGGTGGTTGGTGTTCCTACTTCCTATTACCTTGTAAAAGGTAAGACTACTGCATAAGGAAACATCTGACGCTTTCACATGCTTTCATTCAAAAGCCTATTATAGATAAGATAAGTAATAAAATGATCTTACATTGTGCTTTTAAAATTATAAATTCTAATTATGGCATACAATTTTTTGATAGAGAAACAAAAACTTCATTGATATGAAACATTATCAATCAATTTATTTGAATCATAGTTAACTTAAAAATAAAATCATATGAGTGAACTTGAAATTTTGTGCAGAAACATCATGATCCTGACATAAAGTAACACATTTTTAATTATGATATCAACAGAATTTTGTATAATTAATAATTTTATTTGAATCATCTTTTTTTCAGTTTACACACAAAAAATTGAAATCACCTATTGTATTTAGTCCCATTAAAAAATATTAGAAGTGGTTTCCATATTAGCCGCACGCACCTAAATTTCAGCACCACAGCTAAGACATGGAAGGACAACAATGTGTGTTTAGTTTCTCCTTGATATCATCATTTATTGTTTGAGCATACAGACAGAGCACATATTTTCTTTAATTAGAATAATCACATTTAATCAATAGCTCACATTCACCTAGTGGTCGTATCGTCCCTCCGGTCCCCCAAGGAGGTAAGAGGAGTACTGTAAAAAAGACCTCAATCTGTTAAAGTACTACAGTAGGTAATTGTTAAATTTACGATGAATCCTTAATCAGTAATACAAGCATATATCTCAATAATGAATCGTGCTAAGGTTCATTCAAAACGACTGTAAAGTCTGAAACGGAAGTTCTGTCAATATATTTGTCGTCTTCACACAAAAAATACGAAAAGCGATATTTGCAAGACATAACAATGTCTTATTCAACACGACTGTACTTAAGTCTGAAACGGAAGTTCTGTCAATATATTTGTCGTCTTCACACAAAAAAATACGAAAAGCGATATTTGCAAGACATACGCACATAGCCTGCCTGCCTGCCTGCCTACCTTCATGGTTCGTACAATAATCGTTGTACAATAACCCTCTTTCATATGTGAATAATCATCTACTCAAGAAGCCATTGTTCAGGGGGGAAATGTACGTACCGGTAGTTTTTTCTTATTAACTGGTATGAGATTATCAAATACTAAGCTGCTAGTACCTCTTTTAGTTTGGCTTTAAGAAATACATTCATGACCAACAGCTTCCTTTTCATAAACAGACATTTTACACGAACTAAATTACTTCTGAATCTCTTCAAAGCTTTCTCCGTTTGTGGTGATGTGCCATCTTCTCTGATATTCAGAATCTTAGTGTAAATATAGTAAAGGTTAATTCATTCTAAAAGTACTTTTAATAAAAAAGCAAGTAATAAAATAATAAATAAAACTTTATATTTTAATAAGACAAGCGATCAAATAAAAAATAAAAACGTCAAGCATTTTGAGGTGATGGAGGAGAAAAAAATTGAAAATAAAATCAACCACATAATGATTTTAACAAGTGGATGAACCTGGAAGAGGACAAAGCGGTAGCAGAGAGAAGAACTGAAGATGCTCTCGTAGCATACCTCATCTCCTGTGTGTGTGTTTGTTTGCTTTGCATCATCATTTCATTTCTTTCCCCACCAGCCGTCCATCCGTCTACTCCGCCGCACACTCCCCAAGGCAACACCACCACACACACGCATGGTCCACCATGAACCACAAAGGAAAAAAGACCAAAAAAACCTCTTGTACACCACCTGTGTGCCTTATCCAATGGTGTCCCATGGTCCAGTGCACCCGGTCCACCACCTATTATCTTGCATTCCCTGCTATGGACTGACTGCTACTTGCACATACATCGATGCAATGGACCATGGTGGGCTAGGTCCATACACACATCGATGCAAGCACGGAATTCTAGGACAGAGCCCTCGTGCCTCCTTTTGATGCAGAAAAAAAAATGAAAGAAGAAAAGTATGCACTGATCTGAACTTATTTTATTATTACCACCAGCAGATACTGAGACAGGATGAGAGAAAGATTAGGGCAAAAACATGCATGGATGGGGGGATAAAGTCAGGCATCAAGTTGACCAATAATTCATCATAGCTTCACACTGTACTAGTACTAGTATTATCTCCATCCAATAATTGAGATTGGTCAGTTGCTGACACTGTGACAATAAGGTTACATAACTCATTACAGGTAAAAAGTAAAAGAATTACTGATCAAATGCACCTCTAATTCTTTCTGTTCAGCTCTCAAGGCTAGATTAATATTTAACCACATAATACATCTAATTTCTTGAGATCTACACACCGAGAGGAAGGGGGTTCTGTTTCTTTGAATCAGGCTAGGAGCGGTACAGGGTCTTGAGCCTCTTTGCTGCCTGAATGAAGCCCAGAATCACCTGCAACTCATCCAATTGCTGCTTTTTGTTTAGCATTTGGAAGAGGATAGAGCCAGAGGTTAGATATTGTCTTAAAACTGTATACAATCAGAAATTACGATAACTGCCTATCTAGTCATAGCTTTGCAGCTACCTGGGTCTGAAAATGCTGCTGGACCCCATGGAAGAGCTGTTCCTTTGATGGATTGGGGTTCATGCTGACCTGTGCATAGTTTGTCATCATTAACCACACATTAGAATGTGCAAACGAAAGATAAGGTTTGTTAGTCGACAAATAGGATTATCCAGGATGCTTACAAGATTGAAGTGCTTCCAGTATCTCCACAATGTAGGAGTTCCGAGTTTTGTCAGGTTTACTCTCTGCAAACAGAATGTAAAACATACTTCGATGAGCAAAAAAAAATCCATTCAATGTGCAATAGAGAGATTAAAATCCTTGCAGATTTCCCAGCAAACTGAATGAATGATCAATGAACTTAATTTCTCCTTGTCCACAGAATAAGGCACGCAATATGCATTGGCTAAAGCAGCAGAAGGGCCTATGACAGCAACAGATCCTACCAAACCATGGCCCAAGCCACGTGATCCCAGGGTCACACTGGTCTTAATTTGTGATGGTATAGCCATGATTTCTCATAGTAAGTCACTCATTATGTATACTTATTGCGATAATGATGAGTAGTTACCGTTCGCAGCTTTGGACTGGGATGAAAATTGCCTCGGTTGCTGGATTTTGTACAGGAAGACCAGGGCCTTGTATGCCGAACTCTTGGCTTTGTTGGTTTGTGGTACTCTATGCTCGCTACTTGCAGAAACAGAAGAAAATTGTTAGTTGATTGCACTACTAATAGTTTAAAGCAAATGGCTTAATTGCAATTATCACAGAATGGTCTTACAATAGTCCATGTCTTTGTCTCCCATGTCGGAACTGCTACAGAAGGAATTATTGCCGTCAATATCATCGTCATCTTCGTTACCAGTTGGAGGTTCCAAGACACTCAAAGCATTCCTCTGCAGCTTCACCTCTACACCATTCTTTAGAACCTGCATTTGCAAGTATATCTCAGGAATTGTCTTTCATTTATGTTTGCAGTTAGCAATTCAAATCTTAAGCTCAGAAGCACGTCAAAACACATATCACACCATGACAGCATTATTAACATGCCAAAACTGCTTATTCAGCTACTTTCTAAACAATAAGTCAATACTTTCTGCTGACTTGTTAGACAAAACATTCAAAGATGCAAAACTGCAATGAAGTAATTAGAACTAAAAAAAACTGCAATGATGTAATTAAATATACAAAACTGCAACAAAGTAAAGTTTAAGTGTGATACTAAATAATTCAGAGGAAGACTCACCAGCCAGTGCCAACCTCCAAGACCAACAGCCTTCTTGACAACACCTTGTAGGCCGACCAAGACAGACTTTGTTCGGTTGTTCCCAGTGACGATGACCTTGGTATGCCGAGGAAGCACTGAGAGCTCCTCATCGCCACTCTCATACCGAGGCGGAGACAGAACACGGGAAGAACATAGCTCAGTCTCCATCATCATGCCGATTCTCTGGACTGATCTCTCCCTGGTTCAAGGTTTGGCACCAAATTCAATCAGTACACAACAAACTCAACACAGTGAAGTGCTGTTCTATGATTGACTCACAACAGCAAACAATAAATAGCACCATCAACCCAGTGTCAGAACAAATTTCCGAAATCAGCATAATTATTTATTGCAGGGTCAAGATTCAAGCATTTCTGCATTTGAAATCTGCAGGATTGGTGAACTTTGCTAAAAACAGTGCTGGTCCAAAATGAAAAAGGTACCTCTGCTATTATTAAGTAAAGAAAAATTTATCAAATTGGCTCAACACTAAAGATAAAAGCTTCATCATGCACAAAGGGAATCTAAAATTCAAAATCAATTCTTGAGTCTCAAGTTCCACTGGAAAGTCATATTTTTGCATAAATTAATTCCCATGGGGGACACGACGAAGCCTGAATGTGATCGAGATGATGTGACACCTCCATGCAACTCGATCCGGATCGGACTAATTTGATGGGATTGCAAACAGACTGGAGAGCATTAGTGACTCCCAACCACTAACCATGATGGTGATGAATCGGCAGAGACACTTACCAGGACCCACTACCAGCTAGCTAGCTACAAGAATGGCTTGTTACTTCCTGGAGTAGCAATCGTGAAAGTGATGTGTCCAAGGAATATGTACAAAAGCAGTGCAGGTACTACCCATGCATGTATGGGATTGCCAGCTAGTAAATCTCAACGAAAAAAATATAGTATGAAATTGTATATCTTGATCAAAATGATCACTTTTTGCTATAAAATATATTGAAATTTGCATAATCTCGATGCTGTACATTAATTCTGGACAGTGGATCTAAAATCATGTGGAGTAACATCAAGAATTTATTGCCAGGGCAGTAACAATCTTATGTTCATACTTTCAGTAAATTCGCATTTAAAGCGGAGTTATTGAGATTGCAGACAACAGTAATGAACAGGTCGGTTAGAATAATTTTGCTACAGTACAATCCCGTGATGCATTTCCCCCCAACTGATACCCAGGTGTGGCCAATTCTAACGCAATAATTTTGAATTTTCCAATGCAATATGCACTAGTAGTAGAAATTTCTGAATCATATCGAGCAACTAAGTCAAGTATAGATTCGAATTTACTATAAAACCAAGTAATACAAATTTGAGAGTAGAAAACTCAGGAACCTGATCTAATCACTTCACAGATGGTCTAGTTTCAAGATCTTAATCAAATGCAGGATGAATTGGGATTGGTGCTCAGTCAAAAAGAAGAAAACTGAATATAAAGCCAGAATTATGGTTGGTATAACAAAGTCTGGATATGAAATTGTGTTGACTGAGGATCGCAGCTGTAACTGTGTATTCTGCCATAAAAGCACAGGATCCTAGTATGTGCAATAAGGGATACTCTTGCTGCGAATTCAAATGCAATTTTGAAGTTGGGAAAAAAAGATGCAAATTCAAAATGCATTTTTCTAAAAGCACAATCCAAGCTCGAATTATTTGAATTCAATACAAGAAGGCAGATTTAATCACGGAATTAATACTTGCAGATTTAAGAATGCAACTTCGATTCGTAATTCCATAATTAATCGCGCAAGTATACAACTCGATCAAAATCGAATTCATCCGAATCGAGCGCCATGAATCCAAATCAAGCTACAAAACCCTGCAACTGAGCAGCCGGAACCCGCAGAGAATTCCGAGTTCAAATCACAATTCACTCCATCGACTCAACAACCAATCAATTAAAACCCATCCAAACCACAATTCACACCCAAATGAATCCTCCAGAAGAACAGCATCACAGAAATGCGGATCAAAAAAAAAATTCAAGAAGCAAGCGGCTCACCTGCTCCGATCTGGCCGCAATGGCCGGCGAATCAACCCGGGAAGCGGTCGAGCTCGGGGATGTCACGGATCAGAAACCCGATTCCGGGCCCGAATTGTGCCCGGGTGTGACGGATCGATCTGCGCGGAATGCAGAGAGGAAGATCCAAGCATGGAGAGGAGAGAGAAAGGAAGTGTTTTCAGAGAGAGAGAGAGAAGAGCACTGAATGCTTTCCAACTGCACAGAGTCAGAGAGAGCAAACGGATGAGCCGGCTTTAACGCGCAAACTCGGCTTTGATCGGCTCGGCTCACTTCAGGCTCGGCGCTGTTTCGGCTCCGGCTCGGCTCGTGTAGATATGGCTGCGGTCTGTGACGTGGTGCCTGGACCGGATTAATTGCTACAGGTACTAAAGCGGATTGGATTTGTGGACACTGAGATGTGGGGACTAGTGGTTGCTAACGTGGGTGGGGTCCAGATGTCAGTGAGTTTGGTTTAAATAAGTTGTGGTAGTTTTATGTGGAAGTTCCCAATCAATTATTTTGATTGATTCATTGATTATCTGTGGGATGTGTTTGTGATCGGATCACTGTGATATCTATACTGGACACTACTGTTCATGTCAGTTTAAAGAATTTGGAAATTAGATTGTCCTTTTGATGCATGAAAATGGTCAATGAATTCGCCCGGATAAAATTATCGTTCTTTGTATTTTGCCAAGAATAACCCCGTGGATCAATTATTGAGCTATTGGTTTTCAGCAGCGGCTATAGGCTATAGCCACGCCAACACCTGCTGATTTTTAATTCAAACAATAGATTTGGGTAGGCTGAAAAAAAAAATGTTTATCAGTAAATAGCAAAATGAGCAGTCTTTAAAGAAAAACAAGTTGATTATCTTTGAATGCAAAATTTAAGTAGCATATTACTAAACCAAACCAGCTACATGGTTTCTTCGTTAATATAAGTACATAGATATGTGAATAGGACAACGATTAAAAAAATAAGCACACTTGTGTAGATATATCCATGGAAAGAAGGTTGTAGTTGCATACTACGGCCTCCTTTATAAAACATGATTATTAAAACACAAAAACAGGAGAAATGGGATGTCTTGTCTTACCAAATCGTATAGGAAATAACAATACTAGCACGTAGGAAAACGGCATAAATTATAGAGAGAAGAAGACAAAACCATGAGGTGGAATTTCATATTTGTTTTTCTCCAAAATTCCTATGGAATGTCTCGTTCTCTATTATTTTCAAAAGAAATTTGAGACATCAAACATTTTGTAGGAAAATTATCCAAAGGATTTAGGACTCCTTTGGTTTCTAGGAATTTTATAGGGGAAAAAGTAGGAATTCAATTCCTATAGATTTTGGCAATGTTCATTCTTTTCTATTGAAGGATAGTAGCATAGGGATAATGGATGAAAGAATTCCTATGCCAGAGAATCGACAAGAATTTAAACAGCCGCAAAATACCTCATTTTTTCATTCCTCTATCAAGTCCAAGGCAAATCAGGTAACAAAACAACAAATCGACCAATCTTGACGATACATTAGCCAAGGGAATTAATTATAATTTTCATCAAAAAAGGGAATTAATTATAATTTAAAGAAAATTTGGTCCATAGCACGCATTGAGGAGTCAAAATCAGAAAATACCACCGAACAATCTCAATTTCGTTTCATAGCGTGAGATGCTGTTTGCATCCTCAGTTCCTCACTCTCGTTGAGATCATAATTAACATAAGCGTTGTCTTCACCATTGCCGTACTCAACCTTGTCCTCTGGGAGTCTGGCAAGAACGGCGAGGAGGCTGCCGAGGCAACCACCATTGTTTGATCAAGATTCCTAAAAGGCGTAGGCGCAGACACAGCAACAATAGCACTGATGACAATGACATGGAGGCCCTAGGACCAAGGCAGGAAGAATGGAAAGGTGCATGCCATGTTCAGACACAAGAATATGTTAGTGAAGTTTAGTTTAGTTACATGTATTAGCGATTTTTTTCGTGTAAGAGGTAAATTAGGTACTCAATCTAAACATGGATATAAATGAATGTATGCCCGATTGCATTGGTCGTTGCAAGGTAAAATTATGTTTGATGTTCTTGTCTAGAAGAAATTTATTATGAATTGTGATTTTCAGCACTTTAGAACGAGAAAATGGTTAATTTTTTTCTTGTATTTCACCACTAATTTCGAAATTCCAAAAAAAACTGCATTGGGGCACATTATTGCCACTTTATTGTTAAAAAACACATTAAAAATAAGGCAATGTCAATTACACATGGCCTAATGTTGTATAGTTTATTTCCTCGCAAAAAAAAATGTTGTATAGTTTATCACAAAAAGTTCACAAATAAGTGCAAGAAAAAAATCCACACTTGTAATAATATATAAATTCCTTACGAAAGCACGTCAACATTCTGTCTGATCCTTTCAGGGAAAAAAAAGGAAAAAATCAATTTTACTCCCCTAAATTATTTCACTGGATCACTTAAGCCCCTAAACTATATCTTTTTGGCTCATTTTACAATCCGAACTATAAAAAATGGCTCACTTTATACCCTAACGACACTTCTATTTTCTTGTTTCTATCTGTACCAGTCATATTTTTTACTTAAATTTGGCATGCTGCATATATGCATTGCGAGTTACCTATGAAAATTTTTTTACATTTTTTTACCTCCGTTTCACTTATTGGAAGCATATAATATAGTTTGAACATTTAAATTTTAAAGTTCAAATAAATATTCATGAAAAAAATTAAAAATATTTTGGAGCTTTGGTAACAGTGTCATCTACAACTCTACAAAGTTTCATCTCAAAATATGACTTATATAAGGAGAAAAAAAGAAGTGTTGTTAGGGTGTAAAGTGAACCATTTTTAATAGTTTAGGAGATAAAATGATCCAAAATAAAGTTTAGGTGGTTAAGTGATCAGTGCAATAGTTTAGGGGAGTAAAATAGATTTTTTCAAAAAAAAACAGAGAGTTGGTTGAAGAAATGCAACTAGACTAATTCTGAAATTAATGACATCCAAAACTGAGGAAAGGCCATCGTCATCGGTTGATAATAAAATTAGTCATAACAATGAAATAGAATTAAACAAGGTGCATGCACGGAGAGCAGGAGCAGATCGATCAAAGGATAGATAGATATTGATAGAGAATTAGAGATACACCTATCAATCAGAGATCTCGCGGCTGTGCGCCCGTGGACCCAGCTCACATGCATCTCTCGTGCCCGAGCCGACGAGCCACCTAGTCGAGCCAAGCCGATGATCTCAGCTAGAGCCTCCCTCCGAGCCAAGCCAAGCTATGCACCTGCATAAATAGAAAAGGATTAATACGCACTAAAGCTTACCCTCCGTACCATGTGTGGGCCCCATGCGAGGCGACACGCGTCCGTTCCAGCTGTCGGTCCCAACCACTCACACATCCCTATCCACTCTGGCCCCACCGACATGTGGGCCACAAAAACTCTGGGGTCAACCTGTCAGTGAGATGCATAGGATGACACCCGAGTGCGCGTGGTTTTCGCGCGGGGGAGGGTTTATTGTTTGGGGCTCAAGTCCGTGAGGCGCCTGGTCACAAGTCCGCAGCCCTACAACTTTTCTCACCCGACGCACACAATCCATGTCACTGACAGGTAGGCCCTGTGGACGGTGGGACCCATATAGCAGTGGGTGTGAGTGGATTTTTGGGATGATGCCGGAGTGGGATCGCGCGCGCTCTCCTTCTTTCCCGCGCCGGTTTTGAGGTTTCGCGGGTCTCCGTTCCAAACAGCGCCGGATTTCCTCGGCTGAAACTGAAACACGCCGTTTTGGTGGTGCGCTGGTTGGATCGTCAAATATTTCGACCTCTTTTTGGCCTTTCTTTTGGGACTGACGATGGGTTGACCATGGCGTCATCTTTTGGTTGATTTTAGTGACATGGCCCATTCATTTGGCTATAGTAATCCTAAATGCACGAAGTATTAAATGTGGACGAAAAAAATTACATAGTTTGTATGTAAATTGTGAGACAAATTTTTTGAGTCTAATCACGCCATGATTTGACGATGTGGTGTTATAGTAAACATTTGTTAATGACGGATTAATGAGGCCTAATAAATTTATCTCGCAATTTATCGGCGAATATGTAATTTGTTATTATTAGTCTATGTTTAATACTTTAAATGTGTGTTGGTATCCGTAAAAAAGTTTTGGCCAAAAAACTAAATACAGCTTATGTTAGTGTCAATATATATATGAGATGATGGTGTGATATAAGAAATAAATTGAGTTGGCTTGCTGTATAATCAACCCACGGTGCAGCCATAACCCTGTTTTTTTTTTCTTATTCATGCATACTCCCTCCGTCCCAAAGTAAACGTATTCCTAGATCCATGTCCAGATTTATATTTTAGGACGGATGAAATATTTATTTATTCGTGACGTTTTACTTATTCATATTTGAGAAAAGTCTGAATTACCCCCTAAACTACAAAAACAGGCATCTCTCACCCTAAACTTTAAATACCGGATAAAATACCCCTTGGACATTGTTTTGGGCGGATTTGACTAGATTTGACCTACGTGGCAATGAGGTGGCAACCTATTCAGCAACAAAAATATTTTAAAAATGTAGGGCCCACATGTCAGCCCTAACTACCCTCCTTCCTTTTCCCATCTCTCTTGCTCCACCGCATCCCCGCCTCAGCTGCCGCCGCATCCCTGCCACCACCGCAGCTACCTCTCCTCCGGCGCTGCAGCCGCCTCCTGCCCCTCCCCGCAGGCGTCGCATCCGCCTCCCGCCCTCGTTGCAGCCATCTCCCCACCGCCGCCACCACATTCCATCGGCGCCACAGTCGCCTGCCCGCCGCCACTGCTGCTGCCTCACCGCCGCCGCCTCTCCACCACCGTTGCATCCCCTCCCCACCGGAGTTTCTATCGCCTCATCTGCCTCACCGCCGCTGCCACATCCGCCTCCCCGCTCTCGCTGCTGTCGCTACCACCGTCCCATCCGCCTCCCCATGGATCCCATCGTCAGATCCAGGAGAAGGAGTTGACACACGGCGAGGAGTCTGGAGCGGCGACGAGGATGGGTGATGAATTCGGCGATGCCGGCAACAAATCCGACACGGCGGTGAGGGCAGTGAGTAGGGAGGACGCCGGCACACAGGGAAAAGTCAGAGCGGCGATGACGGCCGACGCCGGCGCGCCACAGCCCTGCTGCTCGGTGGCGATGGTGGTGAGGAGGGTGACGCCGCCGACGACTCTGGCAGCGAGGCAAGAGCAGCCAGCGGCGAGGTGGCGAGCAGACTAGGAGGAAGGAAATAAAGAAAGATTTTTTTTGTCTTACTGACATGTGGAGCCCACTAATATTTTTTTTCGGCTGACTAGACTGACAGGTGGGTCAAACCAGGTCCAAACCACCCGAAATCCTATCGGAGGGTGTTTTTTTTTGTCCGGTTTGAAGAGTTAGGGGTGTGAGATGTCTGGCTTTTTAGTTTAAGGGGTAATTCGTACTAACTCAATAGTTGAGGGGGTAATTCAGACTTTATCCTTCATTTTATATATCCGGTAAGCAATAACAAATTTAAAAAGTAAAATTTAACTTACATTTAATTTAGATATTCATCTTTTTCAATCTTTCATGTTAAAATTTAGAGAAAAAAATTCGATCTATAACATAGAAAATAGGCTGGTACCAAAAAAAATAGCACAAAAATGGGCCTCCTTTGGATTGGATGAATTTCGAAGGAACATTGGAGGGTTCTAATCCATACGAAAATTTTCCTATGAGTTTTTTGGGAACAAAGAAATGGCTTTGCGAAAATTCCTATGGATTTGCTTCATACAACACAATTCCATATGCTCATTATTTTCTTTGAGAAGTCCAATGCACTCTCACCCTTTCTCTTTCTAAGTATCTCTCTTAAGCAAATCTCTTAAGCAAAATAATAGTTTCCTTCAAAATTTCAAGTGTTGTTTGGCCATCCAAACACATTAATTCTCAAATTCCTGTGTTTTGCAACCTCATATAAATCGAAAGCGTGTGACATTCAATTTCCGCGTTTTAAAAATCATTCGTTTCCAAAGGAGCACTTAGGATAAATAGCACAGGACATTGGTTCTTCTTTGATTCGTGGCACTTCCGTTGCCACCTGCTGCTCCTACTGTTTGGTCCGCCATGAAATGGGAGGCGAAAAGACAAAAATGACCTTATTCTTTCTTCGGATATGCCCCACCTTAATCACCCAAACTACCACGATGCTAATTACCCATCCAAAGCAGCCATTAGCGTTGCTAGCAGATCGATGCCGGTCTTGGCATTATCTCTGCTGCCTGGATGCTCTGCAGCACCAGCAGTCGAACTTGTGCAGCAGCTGTCCTGTCCGCGAGGGACGGACGGGCATGGCGCCGCTGCCGCACCGGTGGCTTGGGCGACGACGATAGCAGAGCAGCCGATGGCTTGGGCGATGGTGATAGCGGCCGACGGCTTGTCCGCGCATAGCAAGGGCAGCAACAACGGCGGCTGACAGCTTGGGTGATGACGACGACGACCAGTAACTTGGGCAACGGCGATGGCGGCAGCAGCAGTGGCGGCTTGAACGACGACGACGGTGGCTGACGGCGACGCTGCGACGGTGGCTAGCGGCTTGTGTTAATGTGTTTCCCATCGTTGACCAATGTCCAACCCAACCAAAATCACGTGTGAGTAAAGAAAATGAGAATGGCAAGTTTGTCTTTTCCCATATGTAATCACACCAATTTGATGAAAAATGCCACAAATCAGAAAAAGAAGATGGTCTGTGCTACTCTCTAAAAAGTGGAATATTTTGTGCTATTTTTTTTGGTGCTAACCCGTTTTCTACGCTATGGACTGAATTTTCTCTAAAATTTAGATTGTTTAGAGTATATAGTACAAATAATTATCTAAAAACTTTTACACTTTCTTTCATCACATGTTTTTGACTTAATTACAATCTGTACATGTAAAAACATATTCTAAATATACTGAAATCACTATAACATACCCTTAATAATTATGAGATATGGAAAAGGCAACACGGGCCTAATCTTCTTTAAATCTATTCTAAAAATTATTAAAAATTAAAAACTTCACAATTTAAATTATTTGAGCCTACGCTTAGCAATCCATTTGTCAATTGTAGGACCTTTTGTAAAGATTAAAGATAAGATATTCCTAATTCGCAAAAAGAGAACTTATTAAAGACAGAGAGTAAACTTTTACGGACATTCCTAATTCTTGCATGCACGCGTAAGACAATATACAAAGGTAAAGCCTACTACAGGTAAATGTTTCATGTTAGCTAAAAAACTCCCTTGTACAATGGATGGTGTCTTGAGCTGTGACTCTCTTTTAATATAACTAATTAAATCATTGCATGCTTATTAGGATCAAAATTAAATTTCATACTTGCATTGTTTTCCTGTGTTCCTTGATTGTAAACGCCGTCCATCACATGTTCGTTTGCAAAGTAAATAACCATATTATATCGTGAACTCGAACAAAAACAATCCCCTTTGTCTTGTATCTTCTCCATGGTTAGGCAGCAAGATATCTTCTCTCCACGAAACAAGCTCCTTGCCTGGACCTTGACACGGTCATGCATAGCTTATGGGTTGGGCTCGAGGCAGAGGAGTCCCTCACCTTATAATCTAGTTTTTAGAGTGAAGAAAAATTTTCTCTCGGTTGGACTTGTATCTATGGGCCAACAAATGGTATTAGAGCCGAGTCCACAATCTTAGTCTGTACACATTGGGGTGGTGTAGACCCAAAGCCCAGTGGACCGCGAGTGTAAGACATGTATGTTCCGTGTGGGACCGGTCAGTGGACCGTGGGTGTGAGGCATGTATGTGTTCGTGTGGGACCGGTTAGTGAACCGCGGGTGTAAGACCCGCATGTGCTCGTGTGTGGGGCCGGTCAGGGCTGAGAGACACAAAGATTTTCTCTTGGTTAGGCTCGTGTCTATGGGTCAACATGGATCAGTGGATCTCAAGGGCTCTCGTTGAAGTCGGACCATACAACGGCAATGCTAACTCGATCTCCCCGAGTTTTTCCCCGAGAGAGAAGATGGATTTTAACATGCCTTGTTCTTTGTTCTTGTATCTTCCATTCATTGCTTCCGCTGCCTAACTTCTAAGATGCACTGGCTAAGCCGCTAAGGTATCCTTTCCTACTTTTAGTTACCAAGTGCTAGTACCTCTTTCGATCGATAATAAGCCCTCTCAATGAATTGCAAGGAGTGCCCCATTGAATTGCCCATTTTGACACCTTGTTACTCATGGCTGGTCACACATCCTCACTAAATCCATCGCTCTTGCATCATCTCCTGCATTCTTTATGCACCATATATTTTTTTTTAAAGTCGCTAGCTCGTTCATTGCCTACACTGTGAAGTTGTTACGGACTCATGGTTGTGTTTATTCTCGTCAACCCGTCATCAAGTTCATATTCCAAAAAAAAGGAAATTAAAATCAACATCAGGTTCCTCATCATTAATTTGCCTCTCTAATAAATCAGCACCTATTAAATATAGGAAAAAGTCCATTTTACACCCACAAACTCTTCACTTTGTCTAAACTACACGCTCGAACTTCAAAACTGGGAATTTGACACCTCTGAACCTTCAAAACCGTACAAAATAACCCCTAAATGCAAGACGTGTTGGCACGATCAGCTTAAAAAATATAAATAGTGGTGGGACCCACATTTCACTCTCTCCTATAGAGAGGGACCTCCTCTTCTCGACTACCACGCTCGTGTCGTGTTGCCACTCCTTCGGCCGCCTCACCGCCCGTAGCCCAGCGGTGCGCAGAGGCGCGAGGAGGATGGGAGGGGAACCGGGGAAGGGAAGAGGAGACGAGAGACGCTGGTCTCAGAGGAGAAGGTGGTGTGGAGGCGGTGGCGGTGGTGACGCATCTAAGAGAGGCTACCGGTATTTCTTATGATTACAGATAAAACCGCAAGCACACGAAATACCAGTATATCCAAGATATCGAATTTATAGAGAACGTGTGTGTCAACTCTTTCACTGGTTCATCCAAGTACGCGAAGCTAAAGTCAGTTAAGGGTAGAGAGGATTTACTAGTAAGAGACAATATCTACAAAAAGCTTAATTTTAATCCTAATGAGATGCTTCAGGCACTGACCAACTTGCTACTCCCAGATATCGCTCTACTACGTACCCGGACAGGGAGAAATTAAGTGCTCTTGAGTGCTGTCACCACCTCTACACCCACCTCTAACTAACTGTGGGATACGGATCAATTACTAGAAATTAACTACCTAGACACCACGTCTAAGCAATTAATAACTACTTCAGTGCTAATTATGCACCAAAGTAATCACTATAATAAAGTTGTTTGCAGTGAACAATAATCCCATATTTTACTTAGGCACTAACTAAAAGATAATTCTTGCTAAATAAAATTTAATTGCTCCAAAGAATATTTCTATTAATACCAGAGTAATTAATAGAGTAAAAGAAATAGGAGAGGATTACTGACAACTCCGGAACTCCTTCGACTTCTTCCACTCTACTCTCCCTAATCTAATATACAATAGCAGAGTCTCTTGTAATTCAGTTCAAGCTTCAAGTGTGTGTTGGTTGTAGCAGTTGGAATTGTCGATATAGTGTCCCTGGTAACTGTCATTGAGGAGTGATCCTAGACGCACATGTGGAAGGAGAGGATGGACGTACACTGTGTCGGTTCGGCTAAACCCACTGGTTTGGCCAAACCATGGGCTGGCCCAACAGCCTCGACCTTTCTCTAGTCCTTGCCTAGTGGGTCCAATATGCTATTTCTTCGTGCAAGAGCCTGCCTTGATGTATTTAACTTGGGTTTACGGGCTCTACACTCCATGGGCTTAACCGAAAAGTGTGACTTCCCTCTTTATTGTATTTGCTCTCCACTTTGTTTGTTTATCTTATGCATACAAATATTCACCAATACTTATGGAAATGGTTAGAAATAAGCCCTACCACTAGGATGGATGTTCTATTATTTCCATTTTATACAGGCATTGACGGAGGAAAATATATCGTTAACAACCATCAACAGAGGCAATGTCCCGTTGGGGGCGAGGAAGAGCTCAAAACTGGTTGATGTGGTAAGTGAAGTCGTCAATGCCATTGTCACCGGCATCATCTGCGGTTACATCACCCGTGAGCTCGAGCACCCAACCTCCAGCCATCCTCGCTGCCACCACGCTAGTGTCCCTCTCCGCTTGGATCTGACAGGAGAGAGTAAAGGTGAGGGGAGGAAGGGAGGCCGTCTGGCCGTCGCTGGATTCGCTCCACCGGACCTGCCAGAGCCATCGCCGTCGCTCCGCGCCTGAGTCTAACCCATCGTGCCGGAGTCCCTGCCACCGCTCGCGCCCGCGTCCGTCACAAAAGAAGCCATCACCGCTCCGTGCGCACACCCAGGCCGGAGGCCCCTGTCACTCCGCTGTGCCGATCGACGGCGCTGCACCCGCTGCCTCGAGCTCTCCCCGGTTGCTCATTGACGGCAACAACAGTGGCCCAAGAAAGAAGTCAAGGTGACATAAGTGCTGCTGTCGGGAACCTCGTGGAGGGTAGAGAAGTTCGAGCTCCACCGGAGAAGAGGGGGCCTCCTCCCTAGATCCACCGGCGGAGGGCCAATGGAAGGCGACGAGCACGGTGGCCCAACCTGGACCTCAAGCTCCCATCTCTCTCTCCCTCTCCAGCGCACAGTGGAGGGTCGATAGAAGAGGGTGGAGGTTGTGAAGGAGCGGCGATGGTTGTCGTCGTTGGCACGAGCGTGTTTGTCGAGTAGGAGGCCGAAGAGAGAGTGATATGTGGGCCCCACCATTTTTTTTATTTTTTTAGTGCTGACTAGGTCGACACGTCAGCGACACGTGGTCAAAAACCAGCTAAAACCACTCGAGGGGGTATTTTGCACGGTTTTAAAAGTTTAGGGGTGTCAAATGCCTGGTTTTAAAGTTCAAGGGTATATTTTAGACAGAGTAAAGTGTTTAGGGGTGTAAAATTTCCCCTTAAATATATTATGCAGAGTGTGTTTATAGGGCATGCTACTTATGGTGCGATTATTAATCAATGGGGGAAGAGCAAAGAGCGGTTGGAGCCGATACTAGCCACAAGAACTCCTATTATGGGTTATGGTAGGGCATGAACAATGCACATGCTGACAAGTGACTCCAAACCAACTCAAACCTTTCTCCGCTCTGCCTCTGCTAGAAAAATAAATAGAGAAGCTCTCCTGGCATCGTTAAGTTGTCTGCTCGGTACAAGGCAGCTGCTGCTGCTCGCCCACATTGTACTCTTTCCGTCTCAAAATATAGCTACCTTAGGACGGATGAGACATTTACTGTCCACATACATTGGACTAGAAAAGTCACATCCGGTCCAAGCTAACTATATTTTGAGACGGAGATAGTAGCCTGCAGTCACTCCACCTTGCATCCACGATCTCCATCCAGGGCAAAGCCACAATCATTTGAGCTCTTGAGCTCAACCTCTAACCTGAGCCGCCTCAGCCACCAAGCTCGAAACACATATCCTTAGAGCCGCATTGCCTCCCACTGGTGAAATTACCATGGCCCGACCTGAGGATGCAAGAAGCTCTAGCCTCCAAAATATGACATCAACTTTGCTCCTTATGTTAAACGAAATGCAGAAAAGGATTCATCACCCCATGTTTCCCCAAAGACCTCGACTTCACCATCAAAATTTCCATTGGAGACCCGCCGCCGCATGCTCGGCAGCTACAGCCCACACGTCGACCAACTACTCCCGCCTACCTCACAGGAGCGTGCCGCCATCGCTCTGCTTCCTGCCCACTGCCCCATCTCCCTCTACTCGACGGTGCCAACCGCCGACCCTAGGTACAGGGTCGTCGTGCCTTCTATTGATTGAAGCCAGCACCTCTTCGCCAATAAGCGATCCATAGCCGGCGTCCAAAGAATGTTGGCTGGCTCATGAGTACATTGCAAACACATAAAATTCCTACTGAAAAATAAATTAAAAATTTCTGTTTCCTTGTCCAATTAAATTCATCCATTTGATCTCTGATTCCAAATCCGAGACCTACTCCCGACTCTTAACAATTTTTCTGAATCCATTGGCGCCTCTTACATAACCATCCAAGCCGCGATTGAGGCAACCATAGTTTTTCCTTTAGTGATTAGAGGATCATGTGTTTCTCTCGGTCATACAATTATGGGGTGGACGGTGTGATGGGTTGGTGCACACCCCCCACAAAGGTCAAGTAGGGGCCAACAGTCAACATGTCCTTAACCTACTTGGCAGAAAAGAGATGTGCTTGGAGCAGTAGTGCGCGTTGATATTCTTAGTGTGGCAATTTATGGGTATCATGCATATAAAGTTGTGCGGACCTTGCAGAGTCGATCGATGTTTGATCATGTCGTGCTTTCGGTTAATGGAGATATGTCTCTCATTAAATGGGATACTTGTAAACTACTATAAAGTTTAGCGTTAAACCAGTTTCATTCCTTGTTATACCCTACAATAGATGGATTTCTAAATTCCTAAATGGATTTCACTATTTCAGTGTTTCCAACATGAGGGATGCTAAGCTCCAGGAGATGAAGAAGGGATACTCCACAAGGTCACCGTACTCGACCGGAAGGCCGGAGATCCCAGCCCCGAGGCATTGATAATTTGATAGGGAAAATGTTGGTATTCATGTTTACTAGGCATTGCCTATCATATTTACCAGGAATTACCAACAAACTCAAAGCTGTGTTTATTAAGGATGCCTAAAGTGAATTTACTTCTATATTTAACAATATAGCAGCACTTCCCGTCAATCAAAACTGTGAATTCAAAAAGGAAATCCTGACATGCTGTTGGAGACATCTACACTTCAAAAATAATTCAAAAGGTGTATACTCGGCTATAAAGCAGATTTGGTATATCTCATAAACTAGGCACTAATGACAAGCAAAAAAACCGAGAAACTAATATTTAGCAAACTGAAAGCACAAATGACAATGATCCTTGTTGTACAACCAACAGCACCGACTTGCAGAGACGAACGTGCAAGAAATTCCTACTCAAATGGTATGAGGCTTGAGTTCATGGCCATTGCTTCGATTTGTAGAACAAGTTGTTGTAGTCCTGGTTTCTCCCTCCCATACCGATACAGCCAAAAGATTCTCATTTTCCTATCCCATTTTCACCACCTGACAAGCACGACATACGTGCACATGGTTATCACACACATCGCATTAGCCTCAGAAATAGCCACAACCAGGCCATGAGAACTAACATTTGTAGGCTCCCTTTCCCTTGATAGAAACTACATGCTCATCCTCCTCGTCCATATTTTCCTTGTCCTCAGTAACTTTTTGTGCCTACATGCACAACATTTGTGTTAGAGATGCATCAACTCTAGAAAAAAAATTGGAAATGGAACATGCTAATGAATAACCTTTTGCCGAGGTGTGCTGTTGTCGAGCGGATCGAGCTCCATAAAACTCATCATGGAATCATCTGAAGGCTCGTCCAAGCTGACCACCACCTTCTTCTCCTCCTCCTCCTTTGCCGGATTCTCCAGATTTCCATCATCATCCACCACTTCTCCTCCTCCATACCTGATCACCTTGCCCTCATACTCCACCAAAAAGTCCTCATTCTCGTAGACACAAACGTTCTCCAAGAACAACCAGTACTCGTCTTCAATCTCGGTGTTGACATGGTACACAACGGTCACCGTGCGTGAGCCCTTCTCCAAATCCTCCCTCCTTGCCTTGTGCCTTATCCCACCCAGGGAGGAGGCAGAGGCACCTTGCAGCGATTGGGCACCAGTCCGGTGGCAATAGCTCCTGTTGCAGGGCTTCTCAGACCCGATCGAGTCGCCGCCGTCGGCAGCACCGCCATGGTTCGGCTTCGGCATCGCTGGGGATCGTGTGGGATTAGTGCCAAGATTTTATGGGGGATTGACACGCTTGTGCTCTGTGAGGTGACCCTAGTTGTGGTGAATTTGGGCCACCAATTATGGGAATTTGGGCCACCATGAATTGGGATGTGATGTTAGTTATTGGCCTTCTGGCTGAGAAAAATGAGTTTTTAGTCTAACAGGCTTAATGAAACAGCTCAGGATCAATTTTATAGGCCAACGAGCTAAAATGCCAACTCAACTGCGCTCAGATTATTATTAAACAAGACTCTGTGTCGCTCAACAATCTAACTGCAATGCTGTTGCTTATCAACCCTAGTATAGATTATTATCTTTCCTATATGTAGATATTTTTCTTATTCATGAAAAAATCACTATACCACACAACCACTAAGGCAGTTTCAAAAGTGGCAATCATTACCGGTATTTTACCAACGATGAGACACCGGTTCTAGATTCGACGGTGTCGATTCCAAATACGGAGTACGTAGCATTGTCACTAATTTTCAGCCAAAACAATATTTCATACGATCACATTGATACATAAAAAAGCGCACCTGCCATTTTTATCAATTTGGATTCACACTTACAATTAACCTGCATACACTCATACACACAGATTTAATAAAAATAATTTCAACTTCCCCAATTTCCACATCAGTTAACCAGCACAGATATAACACCACAAGAATAATAAAAACAGATAGAATTTTTATGGCTCATATTTTTGAGGTATTTGTGTTTAAATTCAGGATGTTACGAACGATTGTCATAGACAACTTTGGACAATCCTATCACACTATGTTCAGATCCGTTGTACCAGAAAGAGTCGCATCCCTATCCAAAATGCTTAGGCTTTTGGACGGAGGGAGTAACTAACAACACTCCAATCTGTTCTCAGAAATGAATAACTTTGTAACGTCTGTGCTCTTTTGTCCACGGCCTGAATTGATTTTCTTGCATAACATTCTACGAAACAAAATACAAGGTCAGGAAGACCTATAAAAAACAGCACAAGTTTAAAGAAAAAAAAGGCTAGAGGCATGTAGCCAGTTATGTACTGTCACGCTACCCTCGTAACTAGAGGCATGATAGCTTGAATAAATAAAATGGCTTAAATAATATACAACGCAAAAGATTTTATCTTCTTTTAGAAAAAAAGATGGTTTGAAGTTAATAAAATTCCCAGCAGAGCGGAAATGAGGATTGGGAATCTCCAGGTTGTGTTAATTTGTTGCTGGATCCGCATGGTTGACAGTACACCCAGCAGCTCGAAGCTCTGCCGCCTCTGCCTGCACCACCGCTGACAGCTCCTGGACAAATTCAATGAAGTTCGGGTTGAAAATAGTAGTACGGGTGTTCCTTCTATTTATACTTGACTAATAATAATAGAGAAAATTAGAGCCATGCATGCCATTGCTATTTTTTAAAATTAGATATATGCCATCCTGGCCCACATATCATTGACTCACGTGGGTCATACATGTCATTGGCTAATGGATGGCATATCTCCAACTTTAAAAAATTGCAATGGCATGGATTCAATTAGTCCATAATTAATAACAATATCATGCTATGCTCTAAATCTACAAATATGATCCCTAAGCTAACACACTATTAAAGTCTTTAACCTACCAAATTCATTAAAAAAACATTTTATTTATAGTGTCAATTCATAAGTTACCCAAGAAAAATCAGTCATTCCTTTATTTGCATGCCAATATTACTCCAAAATATGTAATGCATTTACCAACCTAACAAACACCTATATTTTCTCACAGCACCTTGATTTATCAGACACTATAGTCACACACCGTCACCCCTCCTGCTTGCTGGGAAATGAGCCTCTACACCGCTTTGTCCTCACCTTTGTCAAGACCAACACAATTTCTTTGCATAGTCTCCCTACCTCGTATCTAGTAGCTCACGTTGTTGAATTCATCGACATCGTCATTGTCTTCTAACCACATAGACTCCCTCGCACTAGGGTTGTACACCCACAATTTGAACGGAACGAGCTAAAAACATATGCCATTTATCTAATGATGTAAGCTTAGTTATTGTATCTCCTTGCTGGAAAACAATACGGTCGGGTTTTATTAACCAATGAATGAACAACCCTTAGCACCACCCTATTCCATTTTCTAACCATGATTTGTTTCCTAGCTTACCATCCATCATTGTTGTCATCCCCAATTTTTTCGCACCGTAGGCATCCTCCGTAGCTACCCTCGTCATAAACCAAAATCCTAATCCTAAACTGTATGATTGGATTTGACAAATTGGCCTAACGAGACCATCCACATTTATTAACATGAATAATTAACTTGTGTTCGTTTTTAATTAGTGATTATTATTTATTAAACCTATTTTGTTCTCATTCCATATACTCTTGTCCATCGAACGACAAGATCGAACTTAAGAAATTGAGCCATTCCACTGAACCAACCATTGTGTCATATTTAGAGGTTGTCTTGGGGTACATGTCATATTTAGAAGTTGCCAAATCACACCCTTACAATTTTTTTACACCAGCTTGTCTTGGGGTACTTGTAAAGTTGTAATAGAAAAAAAATGTTGTTTTTAGCCTAAAACATTCACTCACTTGGCACCCACCGAACACACCAGAAAGAAAGAGGAAAAAGATCCAAACCCGAAATAAAGAAGAAAACTCGCACAAAAAAAGGGGAAAAAAAATGCGCCACCGCGGCACACCGCCGTGACCTCGCCGCCGGCGAGGCCTCCCCTACCCATGGACTCCGCCGGCGAAGTCCTCTCCATCATCCTCAGCAAGCTGCAATCTCTCGGGTTCTGCGCCGATCTCCGGATCGGCGACCTCGCGGCGGCCGACTCCGACCCCTCGGAGGTGTTCGACGCCGTCCTCGCCGCGTTCCTGCGCGAGGTCTACCCCGGCGGGCGCGAGGTGCGGCCGCTCCCGGCGAAGCTCGGCGACGGGAGTCGCGTCGACCTGCTCCGCCTCTTCTCCGCCATCCGCGCCGCCGGCGGCTACGCGGCGACCTCGTCGTCCCCCGGCGTCTGGGCCTCCGCCGCCGAGTCCGTTTGCCGCGACGCCACCCTAGCGGCGCCCGTGAAGCTAATCTACTACAAGTATTTAGGAGCCCTAGACCGCTGGATCCAGAGGCTCGTGGAGGCGCATGGTCCGTTCCTGGATGTCAATGGCAACGGCAGGAAGGAGCCAGAGGAATCCATCGATTCCGATTCCATTGGAAGGGAGAATGAGGATCCTCTCTTGGAATGTAATGGGAGAGGTCTGCAACATACAATGTTGATGAAGAGGAAGCGGGAGAACATGGTTGGGATGTTGGGTTGGGTCAGAGAGATTGCTGAGAATGCCTGCGAGGCCGGCACCGTGGCTGCCGGCTTGGCGAATGGGTACTACTCGTTGGCATTGGCGGCGAGGAAGGCGGTTCTTGGGAAGAGGGCTCGCCGCGCAAGCATGACGAATGGTTCACTCCCACAGGTAATCCTGCAGGTTATTTCAATACCTTGATGTTGGTTAATTGTATTTTGATATATGAACTGAAAAATGAGGTTAGCTTAACTATGATGATTCACTGATAATATTACAGCTTTTTACTCAGACCCAATTGATAATGCTTCTTTAGAAAATGAGTTACATCTGTACTTCTTATAGGTTAAATGGATATGTCTAACATAGTATAATGCCAACACAATAGCCTACTGTTAGGGTAAAAAAAATTCTTTCCGTTTGGCGTCCATTCTTCCCTTGTGAGCCATAGTTATCTACTTGGCATATGTTGGCTATAATTGTCGATGCATGCTAAAATGATCATTCTAATCGTGCCTTCAATACTTGATTTAACGGATTTGTGTGTTCTAAAGAAATCTTGATAAGATGATGCATACTTTTTTTGCTCATTGATAAATTGACATCTTTTAACAATCAGGAAATTTAGAGGGGTAAAAAGGTTTTCTTTGTGTTCTGATTGATTCATAAATTCAATTGAGGTTGTGAGAAGGATTAGATGTCTGAATTTCGAATGATGTGCATTGGATAGAAAAAAAAAGAATCCAATTTTACATCAAACTGAGTTGTAGATAGCAGAAATAAGCAGCATTTCAGATTCTAGTATTTAAGGAGCTTTTTTTTATGGGGAATCCATCTATGAAACTTATAATTTTTTCTTAATTATGATGAAATGAAAATTGTGGGGAATCCCCTAGATAGGCAACTTTAATGCACATGCTATATCGTAGGCAGTCAATTTTGCCCATGGAGTTTACAGTTAAACTCTTCTTGAGCTATCTATTTCTTATCTTTCTCTGGATTTCATCACTGTGGAATTCATAAAGCATTATAGAGGTTAGCTTGAATCATGTCTCACATAGACAACATCAATACACTGTGTTGATCTGCAATAATATTAAAGATAAATATAAGTTTGAGAATTAATAATAGGATTCGACTGCTATGCAGAAAATTCTTAATACAACTAACTCATACCAGTTCTCTCTGCAAGGCAGAGATTATATTTTCAACTCCACTTAATGCTCATCGTATGAGTCCTCATTTTTCCTCCAACATGTAGGTTTTGCTCTTGTGTAAACTCCTTTATATACTGCAATCAATGTATTCATTTATGATCTTTTAGCTTAGGAATTGAGGCCTGTGACCCTGTGGGGGTCTCATTTTATTTTTGCTTCAAACATTTGCGTTGGTGACTTCTATGATTTGTACTACACTACTACATCACACTGCTCCTCTTCCCTCACTTCTAGTTAACCCATGAACAAATCTGATTTTTGCTACAACCCCACTGACACATTGTTATGCTGTTACAAATAATTCAGCGCCCTATCCTTTTATAACTTTCATGACACTGGAACATACTTTTTTCTTATATCTTAGTACTATATATAGACTTCTTTTACTGCAAAAATGTTGTGGATTGTGGAGGTATCCACAGACTCAGACCCCTCCACAACTAGCTTTGGTTTACTATTCCATTTGTGGATACTGTTCAGTTTAGCAGCATTACTTAGTTAGGAACCATATTTATTTTTATGTAGGTTACTGATCCAAATGCCATCATGGATCCAAATAATAGATTATTCAGATGAATGGTAACTTAAATATTCTGAGAACCATTGACCACCATGAGTTTACGGCAAAACCAACTCACATATCCTTCTGCACGCTCTTTGAATCATCATCGCAGATTATCAAGAAGTCCGATATGTACAGACAAAGAAGCATAAAAGGCTGTTAATTTTGGTTTACATAGACCATCACATCTAAAACTCCAAGTTGATAAATTGTAACATAAATCCTTCTGCATCCTATAATTTTATCAAATCTTTGTTTAAACCTTCAGTGACCCTGAACTGAAGTCCCAGTTCTACTTCAAATAGGATTAGATTTTAATTAGAATGGAACGAGAATTTTAGTTTTTGTTTGATTTCCAAAGAAACTACAGTATATAAATCGATTTATGAGCCAATTCTAAGGGCCAATTTGTGTTTGCTGACTTGCTGTGCTGCACTGTGTTGTTCTTATGTTTTAAGCTTGGAAATGCAGATGTAAAAAATACTACAGTTTCTTTTGAAATCAAATTAAGTTATACAACTATAGATTTTCTCAATTCAGTTTATTTCTGAAACTCACTGATATCTCCATTTGCAACTTAGATTAAAAAGAAAAAGTTAACAAATGCCTGAAACTCTAAAGGTGTTGTGTCACTGGGGACTAACATAATCCATGTAAATATCAAACAGAACCTAAATCTTGTTTGGTTGCTAAAGGAAGGGAAAAATCTGAAAATTCATTGCCATAGATGACGCTGTGATTGCCATAATATAGTGCCTTTTATTTTTCTGTTGTTCGCAGGAAATATTCCCAATGGACTGCAACTGCTGCATGAGTTCCACCACTGCTGGAATTGACACACAACCAAAATGCAGTATAAAAAATCAACTAGTCTTTCCACAGCCTGGTCCAGACATTAATGAATTAACAACCGCTGTAGAAAACATAAATGGGCCTTTAATTGGAAAGGAGCAACAGAACAATGTGATTGGACAAGCAAAATATGTGAATTGGAAACATCATAACTCTGACTGTTGGCATTTTACGAGTCAACAGAGGAATAAAATACCAGTGGGCTCTGAGTTCCAAGCACAGGTGCCACAATGGACTGGTGAGCCACCTGTAAACTATGATAATGCAGAAACTAGGAAATGGTTGGGCACGAAGGTCTGGCCTCCAGAAAATGATAACAGAAAATTATCATATTTTTATAACCCTATCGGAAAAGGTAGAGAACTTTCCTGTGGCTGCAACTTTCCTGGATCAGTAGAATGTGTTAGGTTTCATGTTGCAGAAAGGAGACTTCAGCTGAGACGCGAACTTGATTCAGCTTTCTATATGTGGGGATTTGATTGTATGGGAGAGGAAATCGCACTTTCCTGGACAGATAAAGAGGAAGCAAATTTCAGGGCATGTGTGCAGCTTAATGCCCCATCTTCAGGAAGGAATTTCTGGAAGCGTCTCCATATACTTTTTCAGTTGAAGAGTAGGAAAGAACTTGTGAGCTACTATTTTAATTGCTTTTTACTTAGACGTAGGTGTTATCAAAACAGGATGACTCCAAATAACATAGATAGTGATGATGAGGATGAAACAGAATTTGAATTCTTGGGTAATCGCCTTGGTCATAATGCAACTAAGTATGACAGTTCCAGGTATACTTTTTGCATCGAAAGTACACACTGCATGGATCTTGATCAATAGATTCTGATCAGCATTAACAAAGATGACTGAAGATTGGTAGTTCACTTCTTGTGCTGTTGAGAGTTTTGGATAAGATTTAAATAGGTGGATTGATCAATGGATTGCTTGATCAGTTCATTTGTTTCGTTGCCAACAGTTTCAAATCAGATTTAGAGAAGCCGATTTAAGTTTGGGAGCTCACTTCTCTCCTTGCCGTAAGTTTCTGATGAGTTGAATGTTTTCGCCTATTGAATTTATTATGTTGGATGGAAACGCACATGATTAACTGCAAGCCAAGTCCTTGAACAAGTTTCTTACCGCTGCAGAAGATTGACCAAAGCTTTATCAGTTATTGAGGTTGGGAGACAAGTTTTGATAGTGTAGTGGAACTGACATGTGAACAATCACATAGATTTATTACCCACAAGGTGAAAAAGAGAACAATGGTAGCGCTTTTACCAATGCTTCGTTGAAGTTATCATGTACTATTTTCTAGTTTTATCCTTGTGTAAAGTAGATATGCGTACATTGCACAGTAGTACAATTTTACTGTCCCTTGTTCTAGGCTCTTTTTTCTGTAGTATTTATCTAGAATCCTTAAAAAGCTATGAGCATGTATGTAGAGGTTCATCTTCTGAAGCTATTGCATAAGATATGTTCTCTGTAGATTCAGTATGTTGAACTGTTGATGACAACATTGCCTG
Organism: Leersia perrieri; assembly: GCA_000325765.3. Classification (NCBI taxonomy): domain Eukaryota; kingdom Viridiplantae; phylum Streptophyta; class Magnoliopsida; order Poales; family Poaceae; genus Leersia; species Leersia perrieri. The sequence goes on along the minus strand of CM002482.1, from coordinate 1,704,712 downwards.
TACCTTCTTTTGATCTGCAATTGTGTTCCAGTTCATGAAAACATTCATCACCAACCTCAACATTCTTCTTCGGTATGATGTTCTCCATATTCACTCATGTGGATTCTGCTGAGAGTTCTTTCTTGCTAATCGTCTAACATCAGAGATTCTGCATATTCACTCGTGGTATTTTTTAATTTTGAAAATTGGTTGCCTAACACACAGAGCATAATCTCTATTGGTTCCAAACAGGTGAAAAAGGAGTGGAGGATTGGATGGGTAACCCAGTCTCTAACCGTTCTTGTTTGGATGGGTAATTTCTTAATGATTTGTAATAAATACTCCATCTGTCCCCAAAATATAGCAAGTTCTAGGATTCAAATTTGTCCCAAATACAACAACATAGGATACTAAATGGTGATTTTTACCATTAAACTGGCCACACTACCCTAGAACTCCTACTATTTGTCTTTATTATAGCTAGTGACTTGTTCGGGCCTATATCTTACCCATCCAAGAAGGCATCCTAGTATTTTTACCCCTCTTTAACATCCGTGCAAAAGCTAAAACTGGCTATATTATGGGATAGATGTAGTAACAATTAGAGTTTGGAATAATCTCAAACTGTTCATATTGATATTAGAGTACCTACAAATAAAAAAACATTGAAAAAAAAAGAATCCATGCTCCCTCCATGTACTCTACACATCGCAAGTCACAAGGCATGACTTTTTTGTGTAGCTAGTAAACCAAACTTGAAAATCTGAAGGTCTCATATGAACCCACCTACCATCTGAAGGAAAATGCCTTTGTTAACTACGATAGGAATGACAAGTGTTCAATGTCGAACTACCAAGAGAAGGGTTTCATCGCTGGTAAAAACCTGCATAATGCAGGTTAGATAGTATATGCTTCAGAAAACGAGACTATGCTAGTTCAATAGGTTGCATGAAAGGAACCGGCCGGTCGGCTTTATTTTGTTTTTTTGTTACTTTGTCCTTGTATGGTACCAAACAATGTGAATTTCGTTGTTCTACCTGTTTGAAATGTCTGTTTTATGGCAGAAGTTTAATCCATATACACTTGCTCGAAACTGTATGTATAACTAAGCATTCCGTCGAATCTTGTGTGAAAGAATGATGTTTCTTCTTGCACTGTAGCTCCACTTATGAATTGTTTATGTGAAACATTAATGTTTATTCTTGCAATGGAGCTCCATCGTTGTATTGCATATTGTTGTGTGAAAGATAAAGCAGGGACCGAAGAAAAATACTTCTTTGTGTAACGCGTTCCGTTGCATGCAACCTAGCATGTGTTATGGGGTCTTGTTGCAATGCACGAGCAAAAGAGAGTAAAGCTTGCCATTGCTTAAAGCAAGTATCCTACATGGCATGATATATTTGTTTCCTTTTCCTTTTGTTTTCCATTCTCTTTTGAGAAAGGACAATGTCCTATATAGTTCGTTTTCTATTGTGTTAAACGTTTTGTTCTCAAAAACCCAACTGAGATGGCAAGTTGGAAGCTTTCCTCTCTCATTCTGTTAACTGATATGGAGAGGTTGTGTAAAATTCCTGTATCTAGCGGTACGAAGCAGTTACTGATCTGAAACATCTATGTTTTTGGATGGAATGGAATGAATTAATTTTGCAGCCATCTATGATAAATCGGCAGTTCACCGATCGAACTCTTCTTTTCTTTTCTTTTTCCTTTCCCTTTTCCCAGCTTTCATATTTATTCGTTGGGTCCAGCCTAAGCAAAGAGCAAAGAACCATGCATTGCATATATTCTTTTCTGAAATGACACGACTAAACCTACGTGAAGATAGCACAATTGGGCAGCTAAACATCCAAATGCTCATTGGAGACTTGCAACTAGCAGACCCCCTTGACAATCACTTGTTCCTCACCATTTTTCTGACACCACCGTCTGTGCAACCCTTGCATTTGACGATCTCACTTCAGTAGCTGCCATCAGGTACTAATTAATTGCTGCTTGCGATTTTTGTTTCTTCTTCTCAACGGTACGTACATGGAGAAACACATCGGTTCAACCATGGCCATCTTAAATAAAACTTAATTTGTTATTGCAGGGGAAGCGGAGATCCATCTCGATCAATCGAAGTGCAGAAGTAGATATGGGTTAGATTTATTTTGTGGAACTTCGTCTTTTTGTACTTCTTGGCCATCTGAGATAGAGAGAAGAAATTCACCATGCCTCGGCGGGTATTATTTTTTACCCCTTTGAATACAGATACACCAAGTACTCCTAATTGATTCTACAGTTTTATTCTATGTGATTTCGAAACATTGACCGGTTGGTAGTTCTATTATGTGCTTTTGGTAGTATGGACTACAATGCCTATTATGTTGTCTCAGTTTTTTTTTCCGTTTAATATTGAATTAGTATTTATCGTCTTAAGTAGGCAGCAAAGACAGTAAATGGAATTTATAAATGAGACGTTTCAGCTAATAAACCTGATTGCGGCATCCTTAATTATCTCTGATGATGCGTGGATGTTTTCATTTCTGTGCACATACGTATGATCGCAAAATTGAGTTGTTATTTGTGTGATCCGAACAACAAAAATATATCCGTGACACTAACACAGACCAACCAGGTCTTCATATATAATTTGGCGTTCCACCACCGATGGATCGATCGCCTCTCCTGTTGAATATATCAAGCTAGAAGAAAGGGCATCGATCAGCTTTGTATCTGTTGAGCTCGGGAGATATTCCCGCGCGCGTCGTGGTCTGACGCATGCTGCGATCATGCGAGGACACGTTTAGTTTTCCTTTGCTTTCGCTGAGTCGTTAGTTAGTTAGAAGTGCAGAAGCTGGCGCGTCGTGGCTTGGCCGTGGGATGGCGCGGAATTCGCAGGCCGTGGCGAGGATGACGGACATCACGATGGCATGATCGTGGTGCACGTTCTGGCGAGTAAATCGCCCCGTTAGTTTTGTACTTTCTTATATAAGTATGAATCAAAGAACAGAAAAGCCGTGAAGTTTGAGTTCGTGTGCTTTCTGTGCCCACCAGGTGTTCGACCAGGTGTTCGCGTGTGTTCTAGTTAGGATTGGGGCTGACATCTCCTAGCTAGCTTTGTGATCGCTCTGCACCTTTTTTTTTTTTTTTGAACTGGCCACTCTCATTTTAAGTAATAAATAACCTATAGATGTCACATAAATCTATATATTTGCTGCCAGAGTGAGTAAGCGAGTGACACCAACTAATTAATTGGAATCGACTGATATAATGCAGGAATTTCACGCGGAAAGTGTTGAGGAGGCTGTACAGAAACTAATCCCTTACTTGGAGGATACCAGCCGTGGTGCATATAAGTCCATCTACTTCGACGGATGGGGAGGACTGGCTTCTTCCGCGGTGCTTAGAGAGATTGCAGAAAATCCAGGGCCATCTCTGAAGAAGAAATTTGACAGGATCATCCATGTGGACTGCTCGAGGTGGAAGAGCCGAAGGGCACTGCAGAGGGCAATCGCAGTTGAACTGAAGCTTCCTCAGCGTGTGATGGCTTTGTTTGATAGACAGGATGAGGAGGATGATTTCAGCGGGGTTACAGAAAGCTCGAGAGCAGAGGTAGCAGATATCAGAAGGGAAATCTATAGAACCTTTATGGACCTCACTTGTTTGTTGATTCTGAACAATGGGAGTGATGAGGCAGTCGATATAGCCAGTTTTGGCTTTCCCCTAAATGATTGGTATAATCTTAGAGATAATAGAATGCTTTGGACCTTCAGAGGGAGGCTACCGCTCAATCCAGAAATTGAAAAAAAGGTGGACGATTCACACCTTTTTCTTTATACTTATTATTATGCATATGACGGCATCAGGAAGGCTTTATTAGCGACAGAGGCTACAGAAATCACTCGACGCTCACGTGAGCTTCTTCACCTTGATAGCACCATAGCTGCAGAATGCTGCTTGTATCTGTTGTCATTGAATTATCAGGGTGGCCACAACTGGGCAACCCATGCCTGCAACTATTGGGTTTGCGATGGAATAATATTTTCACATCCTAGATGGATGCAGGAGGACCAAGCATGGGAGCTTGCTGCTGCTCTGCATCAGGAGATACGGCTAGAGGACTACTCATGTAGCAGAGTTCCTGTTTTTGCTGATGAATTGGATACTCCTCCAGAACGTTGGATTTTGGTCACCAAAGATGCCATGGAAAAGAAGCCAACTCTATATACAACATCTCTTTTCGTTGGGTACACAAGTGTGATATTGCTACCTAATGACATGTTCCATCAAGCAAACAACCTCCGTGTACTGAGATTGTGCAACTGTGCCTTCAGCTTTTCTTCACCTCCTTTCAGATGTTGCAGCAGCTTACGATTTCTCGGCTTGGATAAATGCCAGGATCGACCACAAGAAGATAGAGAGGACAAGAACATGACTAGTCCAGCACTGGAGATTTTTCATAGGCTATGGGTTCTAGACATATGCCACACGGATTGGGAACTCACTTTTCCCACAAAGAATACAACGGAGCAGCAAATGGCAGTGGACATTAGGGAGGTTCATATAAAGAAGGGAAGGATTTGGCACAACAACTTTCCATGGCGGCAATTGAAGAACCTTCGAAAGCTTCGAGTAATCGAGGCTACCCACCCGTGGGGCAAGACAGGCGAAATGGATGAGTTTGCAGATATGCTGAAGCTAGAGCTCCTTGACCTGTCTAAGAACAATATGATACAAGTTTTGCCAAGACTATCGGGTGCAGGTAACCTCAAGATACTGATCCTAGATGGTTGTGTTAGGTTGGAACAAGTTGGCCCTGAAGGGATTCCCCCCTCACTTGAATCATTCAGCTTTGATTCAAGAATAGACAGAGCTGAAATCACATCTATCTCCTTGGCTGGTTGCTCGAGCTTGCTGAGCTTTACATTGCGTGGCCCATTGCCAAAACTTGAGAACTTGGACCTCTCTGGCACAATAATAAAAATGCTTGACCTTCGAGATGTACAGGGCTCACGTATTGGACAAATGATTATGCTCAGGTGTGAGAAGCTCCATTCAATAATATGGCCAGAGAAGGGTTTACCAAACCTGAGCGTGCTATGCATTGATTCACAGGTTTGCCATGTTGAAACAAATCGTCAGCAGGCATATGCAACTGTGATGGATGTAAGATTCATTCAATCCTTGGTGTTAAGAAGTGAAGACAAGTTCTGTTGGAAATGTGACAAGACACATGTAAATATTTGCATGTCTTCTACCGCCAAAGAAGCAGTGCTAAAAAATGGGACAATAGGCTGTTACAACACTCAGAAAGTAGCTGGTTCTTCTCTACAAATGTCAATAATCAACATCACTCAACCTGTTTGCTACAAGGACATCAACTTGGACATGATATCCGCTATTTATGAAGGAAGCAGTGCACCACAAGTTGAGCCACTAGACCTCCATGTGGAGATTGGAGAGGGAATAAGCTATGTTAATATGGTCAGTGAACAGGCGCTGAGTGCAGTAGCATTTGTGATGAACGGGGCTGAGTCTTTGCACGCGCATGACAATTCCTTAATCACCAGTCTTAACCCTCCAAAACATGTGATTTTGAGAGGAGATGGGGAAATTACATGGCAACATCTAAAGTGGTGCTGCATCGAGAGATGTCGCAGGTTGGACACTGTCTTTGCCACTGATTATACTGAGGTTTGCTTTAGAAAACTAGAGTCATTTTCAGCAGCTGAGCTCTTGATGGCAAATTCCATTTGGGGCAGAGGAAGTACAATCCAAGCATCGGACGATGAATCCTTCAAAAAACTGAGGAGTATACACCTGTACTCCTGCCGAAAGCTCACGTTTGTGCTTCCACTATCATGGGCTACTACACGCTCACACTTGCCCAGCTTGGAAACCCTCCTCATCGTCTGCTGCGGTGAACTAAGGCAGGTCTTCCCCGTGGAGCCAGATGCTCTAAGCAAAATATCCTTTGAACATCCAACAGGTGTGCGGCTAAATTTCCCAAAGCTGAAGCACATCCACCTGCATGATGTCCCCAAGCTACGGCAGATATGCGATGTCAAGAGGATGTTTGCTCCTGAGCTCAAGACAATCAGAGTAAGGGGATGTTGGAGCCTCAAGCGCATCCCGGCCAGCGATAGTTGCCCGGTGGTGGACTGCGAGAAGGATTGGTGGGAGAAGCTGGAGTGGGACGGGGTGGACGTTGGCCACGACCCCTCCCTCTTCAAAACGCGCCATTCAAGGTACTACAAGAAGGCCATGCCCAGAGGCTCTCTTCTCCGGTGAACCAACCAACCTGCAGATGCTCACTTGTTAAGGTACACAAGAATGGATGAATGAATGAATGAATGAATATATAGCTGCCTCTAATTACCTTCACCTCTTACTTTTCTCCTTACTCCAATATATATATATTCATCCTACTGTCGTATATATGGTTATCCCATCTGTCGGTGATATGGATATAGGTTTATCCATAGGAGGCTAAACTTAGTTTGACACCTAGAGATCCGCATTCGAGGAGTGGAGGCAGCCTGATGCTTTGCCCAAACATAAGGGGCTAGGCGATCGTGGCAACAAGATCCACGTCGGACCTGTGTATGAGGATTACGACCACTTGAACCCACACGGCGCGCCCCCAGAGGGGTCAGGCCTGGGGTCCGGCAAGGAGGCCACACCCAGCAAAAGGGGGTTCGGGCCACCCGAGGCCACGTGGCACGTTCCTGAGAAGGGCACGCCTGGAGCTGCGAGGAGACCACAACCTGCAGAAGGGGTTCGGGCCACCCGGGGCCACGTGGCACACCCCTGAGGAGGGCGCGCCCGGAGGCCTGTGGAGAGGCCACGCCCCGCGGGAGAAGGTTGAGCCACCCCTCGCGACATGAGAGACTCACGCGTGGGACGCCACCTGTATAATCATGACACGCCCCCAACGGCCAACTACCGTGTTTAATGCCAAGAGAGGCCTGACGCCTACCCGTCGCATTTAATGCGATGTGAGGCGCAGCTGTCAGCTCCTCATCATCACCCTTTTCGTCCATTTCGAAGAAAAGAGAGGGGAGAAAGTCTTCAGCCTATGACCGCAAACTGATCGCGCGGTCACAGACCCATGCCCCTCACCACGCCCGGTCACCATCGCATTTAATGCATTGGACGGCTGTGTAAAAGAGAGATAGTGAGAACTGTGTGCCTGACGTCACCCCTGGCCCGGTTGGCGGCCCACTAACAAGTAGGCCCCACTGGGGTAGGTAGGTTGACCACGCCACTCGTCAGCAGCAGCATGATGGCCTCGCCACCCTTTTTTCTTCACCAACTCATGCAATGTGGCGATGGGAGTAGGAACGGGGCATGACCCCTGACAAGACAAAACAAAAGTTACCCTGTGACATCGTCATGGGAGTAGGAAACCCAGGACTACTATGGTGTCCCCTTGCCCTATAAAAGAAGGCCCAAGTCCATCGTAAAAAGGGTTCGACCCTTGAGAAATCCACTGCTTAGTTCAGTCATACATTCCAACTCCCTAGGAAAAAACTCTATTCCAGTAGGAGAGAAAGAGATAGGCCGAAGAGTTAGATAATACTCTGATTGTTGAACGAAAAAAATCATCACACCAAATCCTTGTAAGGAGTAGGGTATTACGTTTCCCTAGCGACCCGAACCTGTATAAACCTATGTGTTCATGTGTCACATGTCTTCTTTTTTATTCTCCCTACCTTCTTCTCTTTGACTCAGACCTCGGTACACCGCACCCCTGTGCCGAACCAAAAAGGGGTCCTCGGGACCATTGCGTATCGAGCACACGCATCGACACCATCCATCCAAAAAAAAAACAGGATTGTCATATCCCACCGCCAACCAAATGCATTACCTAGTCAAGTCAAGTCCGAACTTTTGCTAGCTTTATTAACAGCCAATGAATCTAACTCGTCACTTGTTTAATTAGCATAGGCCACAATTTACACAACTGCCTATTTGACCTTATGACTCTTGATGCATATATCACGTATAGTTCTTAGAAAATGGGCACACAATTATGCTGCATAGAGATTTAAAATCATGGATTGTGTTGTAACCAGTCTAATGAGTTTAACAAGCTAACTTAAATTTTTTAACAAGCGATCGAGTTAGGTTCCAATTTCAGCTCTTAAGTTAACGAGTTGAGTTGAGAAAATTTGTTAACTTAACAAATTCTTACGAGTCGACTCGGCTCGACTAGTTGGCTAGTTATCCACGCCTACGGCCACGAGCTTTAGATCGATCCTCCTGTGTGAGCACCTTCGCAGCCTCAATCCTGGGCATCACCCTGCGCTTACACCTTGAGCTTGATCAAAGACTCAGAACGAGAAGAAGGAAGCTGTGACAAGAAGTGGGGGTACCCAGCGCGTGTGGACAGGCTCAAGGAGAGGGATGATAGCTGATACACGAGAGTTCAGCTTATTTAAAATAGTTTCTTTTTCTGATTGGCTGTCACTTAGTGCCACGGACGAACACCACCCTAATTTCGAAAAAGAGGGCAAATTGGATGGTTTTGAGAGTTAAGGAATCCAATATCTGGTATCGGAATTAGATTATGTGTTTTAGACAAATGCAATGGTTGGGGATGGGGGATTATCAAATTAATGGATTTATCCGTACAATAGTCTATCAACACTGGTGGTCTTTTTAACGTGAGTTTTGTAAATATCTATCAGGGCCGTCTCTAGGAATTGGAGGTCTCTGTGCAAAACTTATAATGGGGCCCTAATATATGAAAATGCAGCATAAACAAAACATGCTTCCAGTTAAGTATAAAACTCTAATTGGCCTCTAGGCCTTAGTCTATTGGGCCGTGTAACGTTGATTTTGACCTGTAAGTTTAGTTGGGTTGTATTTGTTGCTAATTAAGTATGGATGATTGGTACTCATTAGGGCTGTCAACGAGCCGAGCTCGAGCGAGCCAGGCTGCCTAGGCTCGAGCTCGATAGAAGCTCGAGCCGAGCTCGAGTCGAGCCTATGTTATCTTCGAGCTCTGAAGTAGGCTCGGCTCGAGCTTGGTTAGGCTCGCGAGCTCGACTCGAGCTCGTAATAACATATATTGTATGATATTTGATGAATAAAAACTAATTTTAAGTTAATCATATTAGAAGAATGGTAATAACGACTTAAACAATTAATATATGATACTAATAAATATTATTTTATTATATAAATATATAGTAATTTATAGATAATATCCACTAGCTTATCAAATAAATGATGAAAACTATCCCTAATGTGAGGCTCGGGAGAAGCTCGAGCTCGGCTCGACCAAGCTCGCGAGCTTGAGATAAAGGCTCGGGTTCGGCTCGTTAAGAGCTCGAGCCGAGCTCAAATCGAATGTAGAGCGAGCCAAGCTCGAGCAGTTTGCGAGCTCCGAGCTTTTTTGACAGCCCTAGTACTCATTACATATTTGGGGGCCTATTCTATTTGGGGTGGGGGGGTAAACAAATGCTTAGTATGCATATGCCACTGAACGGCCCTCTATTGCATATCCCTCAACTATGCTGGCTTCAGGTCGAACCCTATTATAGACATATTTCTTCAATACCCCATAAACCTCTCAAATGTCCATGTTATGCATATACGCTAGTTCGAGTATCTTTATCTCTCTAACAAGATGTATCATCAGATGCACCATGATATCAAAAAACAATGGAAGGAAACACATCTCTAGATGTCAAAGAGTCACGACCACGTCATCCTCGATCTTGTCTAGCATGGCAGGATCAAGAACCTAATATATGGCATTGAAGAAAGAGCATAATCTGACAAGTGTGTCTCAAAGAAGCCCTTCTCGTATACCTCTAATTGCAACATGAAGAAGCTATGTCATTAGAACATGACAGTCATGTGACTTCATACCAACTAACTTCTTCTCATTCATGTTCACAAACTTGTTCATGTTTGCCGAGTAACCGGTTGGGACTTTAACACCCTGCAAGCATTCCAATATGTGGGTTTTCTCAGTGTCGAATAGGGTGTAACACGTGGGCAGAAGATAATGGTGGTTGTTCTCTCTTTCTTTCGGATACAGTTCCTTCCTGATACCTATTTCTTGAAGGTCTTTTCTAGCTTTTAATAAATCCTTTGTTTTGCCTTTTATATTCAGCAGACATCCGAGGAGGCTATCGCAGACATTCTTCTATATGTGCATAACGTCAATTGAATGTTGGACCTCCAAGTCTTGCCAGTATGGTAGGTCCGAAAAGATAGATCTCTTTTTGAAAAGAGGCATCTCACCATTCACCGCGCGAACACTTTCATTTTCCAAACACAACTTTAATATCTTAAACTAGCTTGTAGAGTTCTTTGCTAGTTTTATATGTTGTCTTCCTCCCCAACTCCTCTATCCCGTCGAAATCTCTTTTGTTCTTTTCGGTATGGGTGATTCTTTCGAAGGAACCGTCGATGGGACATATAAACCATCTTTCTTGAATTTGGAAGTAGATGGCTAGTTGTTTCCCCCCATACACCACAGACATGCTTTTGTGCCCTTCACTGTCTGGATAGATGTGTTGCCCTCGGTTGGTAAATCATGGATTGTCGTGAACAACATTGCTCGCAAGGTGAAGTACTCTTGTTTGTACGCATGCCACATTTTAACACCGTCGACCTATAGCAAGTAAAAGTCCTCAACCAACACTTTGAAGTATACATTAATATCATTGCCGGGTTGCTTGGGCCCTTGCATGAGTAGTGGCATGATGATGTGTTTGCGTTTCATGCAAAGCCAGGGGAGAAAGATTGTAGATAACTAGTGCCATTGCCTAGGTGCTATGTCGGCTGCTCATGTTACCGAAGGGATTCATCCCATATGTACTAAGCGCAAACCGGACATTTCTCATATCATAGGCAAAACATTTTTTGTACTTCTATCTTTCTCCTATGTGAGCCATTTGTAGGATGCCGTATCATTGCATCAACCTTACGCTCTTCCTTGTGCCAGCGCATTTGCTTTGCATACTTTTTGTTAGCATATAGATGTTCTAAACGAGGGACAATAGGAAAATACCACATCACCTTGACGGGTATATGTTTCTTCTCTTGGCACCCGCACCATCAATAGCATCATCACCAACACTATACCATCCTCCCTTATACCGAGGGGCCTGCATACCAGACATGTGTCCAACTCGGCATAATCGCCTCAGCATAAGATACAATCGTTTCGACATGCGTGAATTTTCTGTACTTCTAAGCCAACTGGAGAAGCTACCTTCTCAGCCCGGTATGTTGAGTCTGACAAGACATTGTCCTCTGGAAAAAGCTCTGACAAGAACTACAACAACTCGTCAAAACTCTTGTCGGACCAACCGCTACTTGCTTTTAATTGCAATAGTGTTAGGACGACGTGTAACTTGTTGTGCTCTGACTTACATCCATTGTATATCGGAATTTTTGAGTCGTCCACCATGTTTTTAAGCTTCAATAGTCCCTAGTGTCAGTATAGGGCCTCTTCGTGTCGTGCATCATCTGATCCAAATTATTTGCGTCATCACAAACAGCCTCAAGTTCAGATTCATCGCCTACTGCTAGATTTAGTTGTTCTACTTCAATGGATATATGCGGAGTCGTCTCCTCTTCTTCATGATTGCCCGGGAATGTGAAGTTGGACATAAAACCTCTTGTAAGCAAGTGTGAATGGGTTTGTTGTGCCAAAAATTTTGCCATTGTTGCAGTCAATGCATGGGCAAAATATCACTTCATGGATATTAATTTTTCTAGCCATCATCGCCGCAATGAAGAATGACGATACTCCCTTGATATACTCCATGGTATTAAAAATCTGGCCGTACATCCATCGGTTATCCGTTATCAATAACTGCTACCTACAAACATAACAGTGCCAACATATAGTCAATTAAATTAAACATAAATTTAATGCATATTGGATAAATTAAATTTAAATTACATTTATCTAATTTTAATTATAAAAAAATAAATTCATATCAAAATACATCTATTTAATTTCTAATCAAAGAAGCACAACTTTCCTATCTTTTATCTCTTAAAAAATCCAAGAAACATCACAGAGCTACTCTAAACAGTCACAATTATAACTAAATAAATTCTAACATCTAGTTCATTTCTAACATCACATAGCTACCCTATTTTTATCTAGTTTAATATCTTAAAAAATTCAACAAACATCACATAGCCAGGCTCAAAATCAAGATAAATTATTTACTACTCCAAGGATATCTAAACAAGTATATTAATTACTACCGCTGTTTATATATATATGACGTTGGTTAGCTCAAATTTGATCTAACAAAGTCAAATAAACAAAAATGAAGGGAATAAGTAATTAATTTCTAATGATTTTTTTCAATGTATCAAATTTGAATGTCTAGTTTTTTCTCTTAGATTTCTGAACATGCTAGTATACCTCAAACAACACATTTACATAGAGAAATGAATACCGTTTAAATCAACATAGAACATGGAGAAATCAAAATACAATTCATGCAGCCGCCGGTCGATATTTTTTCTCCTATTCTCGCCTGGTTTCTTTGCAAAAGGTGGCGATCGAGATTAGAGATTATGTGCAATGCACGAGGACACGAACCTACCTACCTACCGCTGCTGAACGTTGGGAAGGCCAGATTCTTTCCATATTCCCATTTCTTTATGCATGTCCCCGGCAGTATGGACACCATACAATGCACCCATGTGAGTTTTGATTAATTGTGGATTAATTTCAAACGTTGTTGTTTTTCAGCTTCAAATAAAATGTGTTTGGATATATTTAAGATGTGATAATCAGAGTAAACTGCAATTTGAATCACCTTTTGAACACATGAATGCAACATATATAAATGCAAAAATATAACGATGGAATAACAATGCAGGCATGTTACAAGCATAGATTGAAAAAGATGGAACGATCGTTTCGAAGTATTAATCTGATGCAAAATAATATTTGAATGCTTTAATCCATGCAACCTGATTTGTTGTGCTAGCAACTGTTTTTGGATAGAGAGTTACAAACTTATGCTACTTTCGTCCCACAAAGAGTGTATTTTCTGACTAGCTATTTGCACCTTCACATTTCTGGCTATGTTTTCTTAAGAAACAGAGGTAGTATCAAATAATAGCAAGGATTAAGAAAAAGATTCCAGCTAAGATTGGCCGCCACTCAAAACCAAATCAACTACGGCTCCCCCAATCATCAGCTAGCATGATTATTGGTCACTGGTCAGCATATACATTAGCAGCCCGACAGCAAAGATATTCCACGACTCCACGAGTGACACACAAAGATCAGCATACCGTTTTATTTGTTGCTTATGTTTTATTTCACCACGGCATTTTAATCATAATTTTTGTGAAATTTCGTTAGACTTGAGAAGAAATTGTTGTGCAGTCTTTCCATACAAATCTCACACGATACGACTGTCAGAAATCGAAAGTTACATATAATGCCGTATAGCTGTAATAAAGATTTTATTACGATTATATTATAGTTATAGTGACGTTTGACATGTAACATCTTTCCTTTTTTAAAAAAAAACTCGTGACACTTTTTTAAGCAATTCCATAATTTGAATGTTAGCATATGTCCACATCTAATGATAGCACACGTTATCTATCTCACCTTTCTGTTCGAGCCACATAATAAATACACAGAGCCCCGGCCCTGCAGCATCACCAGTGAGCAAAGCACACGGTTGGTTTGATTCGTAGCAAACATACTACCAGTCAGCCTCAGCCACAGCCACTGTTCACTCGCAAGCTGCAGGCAATGGAGAGGACGCTGATGAGGCTGATGAGAAGGCGCTCACTCCTCCAGACCGCCGGCGGGCGAGCGCCGCCGCCGGCGATGGCCACCGCCGGAGAATCTCCTTTCTTCTCCACCCTGCAGCAAGAAGCCGCCGCCGACCCGGTTCAGATTCCAGGCATCTTGCCCGGCCTCAAGATTAGAGACTCAGCGTCACAGGTGATTTGATTTGTTTGTGATAATTAGTTAATTAGTTTCTGCAGCCTTTTCTTGCTTTCGAATTTTCGATGTAGTAAATATGTGATTAGTACTCCAATTTAGTAGCATAAAGAACCGATTTTTACATGTGGTCATGCTGTCTAGAAAGAGAAAAGGAGGAATTTTTTTGTCCCATGTCATCCATTGTGCTTAGATCGACCATGGCTTTCTTTTACTTCTGTTGATCATTTGAGAATAATCTCTTTTATTAATGGGATATTCTTAATCGTTTCTGATGGAAGATTTTATTACTGTAAAAATCCAGCTGATTGGAAGGACACCAATGGTGTACCTGAACAAGGTCACTGAAGGGTGCGGGGCCCGGATTGCTGCTAAGCTCGAGTTCTTGCAGCCGTCCTTCAGCGTCAAGGACAGGTAATTTAAATTTACCGTCTGTTAAATTTTCCTTGATTACTTACTTATCATTAGCAACAACTTCTTCTGCTCATTTGGAATAGTATTATAAACATTAAGGGTAATCGCCATGATCCGCATGTCCTGTTTTTGTCTGTCGTCTTGTAGCCATATTTGTGATATTTTTGATTGGGACCTGATTTTCAGTGGCTGGAAATGGAATTAATAGTTAGCACTGGTGATATAATATTATCCTCCTCATAGATAGCATGTTCGAAAAGCGAGGCTACTTTCGGAGAACAGTCAGGCAAGTGGAGGCTCGTGCTCTTGTCTGTCTGAAATTCTGAATGTCAGTTTGTGGTGGACCTATGGTTGGTGAAGATTAAGTCCAGATTAGTGCCACTTTTTATTGGACAAGTATCTATTCAGGACTTTCTGAATGTGACAGGTTGTGGTAGACCTATGGTTGGTGAAGATTAAGTACTTAATAGTGCCACTTTTGATTGGACAAATTCAATTTTGTAAGCTTACTTTTGATTGGACAAATTCAATTTTGTAAGCTTACATCTGATGGGAAGAGAATGATGTGTTCATTTACTACTTCTACTTCTTTTATACAGAAGGATGATGCTTAACACCCAACTGAGTATTGGGGCTTTTTCCATCTGTTCAGGACTTTCTAAAACTCCTACATTCTGAAGTGTTCTTTACTTCCAGGATTTCAATATCGTCTTGACTCTTTGTCCTTAGATTGACAATTATTCACCAAAGATTAGAATATGCACAGATGGAGGAAGAAAACGAGAAGTTATTTCATATCAATATGATTTCCTATGCAGAAGCCACACATGGGTATATAAATAACGACTGATCTTGATTTTTGTTTTCGGTGTGGCATAATGCAGACCAGCAATTTCAATGTTGGACGACGCTGAAAAGAAGGGGTTGATCACCCCAGGCAAGGTCAGTGATCCAATGCTTTTGAACAAAGAAATCATTAAGTACAGATACCACTGAAAGTAAGCTAGACTAAGTGAAAAAAACATTGTCAGAACTTTGCCCGGCTATTATTTTATATTAAAACTGAATGATTGCGTCATACATTTACACTAAGTAGCAAAAGTTGATCACAATACATTCCATATTTAAGTTACATTCATAATTATATAGCATTAGAATTTTAAAAATCTTTCATAGTGCTACCATGGGTTATTGGTTCATGACCTGGATAATGCAAGGGCATTCTGCTTCAGTAAAAACAGTTTAATATTGTTGTGCAACAAAATAAAACACACGTTCACCTGGGTTTATTGCTTTTTCCGAGGGAATATTCACGTGGATTTATTACTTCTAACCTTGAATGGCAAATCACTTGTTGAACAGACCACACTGATCGAGCCCACATCAGGGAACATGGGCATTGGCCTGGCATTCATGGCCGCTCTTAAAGGGTATGAACTTATACTCACAATGCCTTCATACACCAGCCTTGAGAGGAGGGTAACAATGAGGGCCTTCGGCGCAAAACTCGTCCTTACTGACCCAACAAAAGGTATGGGAGGAACAGTGAGGAAGGCAGCCGAGCTGTATGAGAATCATCCTAGTGCATTCATGCTGCAGCAGTTTGAGAATCCTGCAAATGTCAAGGTGGAGTCTTCTATTCTTCAATGCAAAAATCTCGCTTTTGGTCATACTTGCTGTAACATATGTTTATAGACCAATTTTATGTGCCTAAAGATTCCCATGTAAGCGAATTAATGCCCAATTTAGTCATATAAGTTTCACATTCAGCGCAAGTAAGTATGATACTTCAATGGCTATTGTTTCTTACTTATGTTGATTAAAAATGGTAGGTGCATTATGAGACGACTGGTCCAGAAATCTGGGAGGACACACTTGGACAGGTTGATATTTTTGTCATGGGAATCGGAAGTGGCGGCACTGTCACTGGTGTTGGCAAGTACCTTAAGGAGAAGAACCCCAATGCAAAGGTACTAAAACCAAAAATTTAGACCACATATTATGTGAGATTAATGCCATTTTTGTGTATGCAGATCTATGGAGTTGAACCTGCTGAAGCAAATGTTCTGAATGGTGGCAAACCAGGTAAGATATAGCTTTCAGGAAGATTTGTCTTTTGCAGTATGTGCCCTTTTCTTTTTCGAAAGATCAGTACCCTTTTCTGTTTTGAAAGATCAGTATGTACCGTTTTCTTTTTTGAAAGATCACTATGTTACCCCTTTTTTTTGAAAGATCAGTATGTGCCCTTTTCATTTGTCATAATATAGTTTACTGAACCAAATTGCAGGTCCTCACCTCATCACTGGAAATGGAGTGGGGTTTAAGCCAGAAATTTTGGATATGGATGTAATGGAAAAGGTTCTTGAGGTAAATATGAATTTATGTTGACTTATTTTCTTTCATTATTAGAACTAAGTATACTAAATTGTCACTTGAAACTGGCATATGATAGGTTAAAAGTGAGGATGCTGTTAAGATGGCTCGAGAGTTGGCACTGAAGGAGGGCCTTCTGGTACGTGATGGAATATATTTGTTTCTTTTATGCTCGGCCGTAAAGCATACAAGATTTTTCTTTGCTCTGTAAGACTGTTGAATAATTTGGAATTAAATGGCTTTCCACAATTGCACTAATTAATTGTTACTGAATCTTTAACTTTTTTTGTTGTAGGTGGGAATATCATCAGGAGCTAACACAGTTGCTGCTCTTGAACTAGCAAAGAAACCAGAAAACAAAGGAAAGCTCATTGTGGTATGTGATGCATATCCCCTTTGCAGTTTCTACATTATTGCAATGTTAACATGAATAAATCTCAGAAAGCCAACCAATGTACCTTTTGTTTCAGACTGTTCTTCCAAGTTTGGGGGAGAGATACCTGTCATCTGCACTGTTTGAGGAATTGAGAAAGGAGGCTGAGGCCATGCAGCCAGTGCCAGTCGACTAACTTGGCTAATCAACCTGCATTTGAGTATTTGATGCACAAAATTGCATTGATCTAAATAAATTACCTGCCAAAATCCCCCAACCGCCAATTTGTACTTCAACTGCCCTCTACACATGTATCTTCAGATTGTGCTATAGTTCTAAAAAAGGATTGCCCTATCGCTGAACCCTGTCTGAGAAACTATACAATCGATGGACTAGATCCTTGCTTCATTAAGTATAATTTTCTCTCCATGTATTCCATGTTATCAGAATGACCTCTCATCTCCCTCTTTTTTTCCTTTTGAGTTTATATGTTCCAGTTTAGCATGAAGCTTCAAAATTTAACAAGACACACCATGTTAGACTCAGTAAGTTTATAAAGTATAAATCACGTCAAACAGTTCAGTCTTTCTTTAAAAAAAACATCTATGTAAATATTGTTAAGAAAAAAAAGAACAGAATCCAATCAATGGCTAAGGCCCCTTTTTGGTACGAAGAAATTTACACAATTCCTGCAGTATGAATAAAAGCAGGTTTCACAGTAATCACATTACATCGTGGTAAAAGAGAGAATCTGATTTGGAATTTGATATAGCTCATCCTTTCGACTATGCAACTGTATCATGTTTGTTTTCCTGAGTGAAGATGATTAAAAAAAAACTTTGTATACAGCTGGGTTGCAACAGTTCTCATTCTAACTAGCAATACTTGTTTCTGCTTTCCAACCAGAACACATGTGGCAAATCATAATATATTTTCTATGAAAATTTCCATAGTAACTATCCCAATGAAATTTGCAAAGATTCAGCATTGCATTATTCATATCAAAGGGCTGCAAGAAGCAAAGCTTCTAACTGAGCATTCAGCAACGAATTCTGGCAGGAGAATTGATTTCAGTACCAGTAGGGGAGAAATTCCCAATGATGGTATGATATTCTTCACTATGTTTGAGAGTACAATAGAACTTGGGGCTTCTGAGCCTGTATTCTACTCCAAATGGGGAAAGATTGTATTAACCAACCTAACAAGAGATTCAAAAGTCATTGGCTCATCATCGCTGCATTACTCTTCCTTCTGGCATCTTTCTCTCCACTCGACCAATCCTATTTAGCGGCCAGACTATGTGTGTGACCCTCCCCTGCATCAGACCAAGAGGAATCTGCAGGTTACAAAATTCAAGATGTTTAGTACCAAAAGATCAGATGCCGAAACTTTTATTTTTCTGTAATGTGCAAACCCACGAGCATTTAACATCACGAAAGTTGATTGCTACCAGTAGTTTTCTGGTAAGTTCCATTACAAGGAAACCTCAGTAAACGGTTAAACAGTAGACGTCTAGGTATATCCTGTCAATATGACTTCTCAATGGATTTAATGCTCATACAAAGCATACTAACGAATGATGTGCAAGAAAAAAATGTGACACTTGAAGAGCAAAGTCAGAGGGGTTATCGAAGTATTATACTCTTGCGTTGTCCTTTAAGCTTATGTTTTTCAAAGCAGGCCTTGAGTTTTCAGTCTATTTTTTTCATTCAAAAACTGTTTCTTCATTTCCTATGAATAAGTTGAAAGTAAACAGTGGTAAACACAACAAGAAGGTAAACAATAAAACTCAAGTGGAGAGGGTTTTTATTTATCTTGTCTAGGAGATACGTGGTGTTGAACTTTGCAAGCTGTGCTGGTGCCCAGTAGCAGCAGCAGCGTATATGAAAACATCAAATACGTTTCGTGCCCTGTCAGTGTGGCATCGAAATTCTGTAATCAAATCTATTAATCAACAATCTATTAGCAATACCGGCAGATCCACTTAAGCAGCCATATAGGCAACAGATGCACATCACAACTACTCCAGCAATGACAGACATCAGCATTGGTTCTACATTAGTAACAACACATCTCTCTGGCAATGGCATGAACATTAGCCACAATCTATTCAGCAGTGAGTGCCTAGTAATACAGCACAAAATCTGTAGTAGTAATTTATTTCAAGTGAGCAAAACAGCCAGAATCTCTCTTACAGGGCCATAGCATCGCGAGTCCCAGCTGACGTCAGCATTATCCCCTTCAACCCAGCAGTGCCCCTCGGGCACCTGCCGGATCTCCTTCGCCGACGGGACCTGGATCCAGTCGCCGGGCAACGCCAGCAACCTCTTCACCATCAACTCCCGGTGATCCGTCGGCGACCTAACAAGTAACAATTAAATTCAAGATTCAGTAGCAGGGCAACCATATCCATCCTGCAGGTGGAAAGAGACGAGCTCACCGGAAAAGGACGACGTCGCCGCGGGAGAATCCGAATCGGGTGTCGAGGCAGAGCCGGCTCACCAGCGCGCGGTCTTTAGCTGCACGGGGGTGTGAGAATCTGCAGCGGTGGGGAGATGGGGATTGGGGTTAGGAACGAACCTGGGTGGCATTCTAAGGTGGGGAGCATGGAGGAGCCATGGACGGTGACGAACGAGGCGTAGCGGTCGTTGATGGTGACGCCGATGAGGGCCCCGGTGAGGCTGCCGCGGAGGAGGGACCATGGCCCTCGCATGGCCGCGCCACGAGAAGAAGGGTTCCTGTGCCTACTAGCTCGGCGGCGATGGCGCCACCACCTTCGATTCGGAAGGAGGAGGAGATAGCGACGGCGACGGCGGCGCAAAGTTGCGGGTTTGCGGCGGCGCGTTTGGGCGTACTCTCTCTCTACTGGCCTTTGTGTTGGCCTGTTGGGCGTACAATCGGAAAGATATGCAGACTCCAAGGCCTGTTGGATTTTCTGGCCAGGCGCGTCGAGGCTGCACGGTGGGGTGAGGGGGTGGGGGGATGGGAGTTGGCGGTGCGGTCGGCGGCACGGGTGTTTCGATCGAGGCGGCGACGACAGTAGCTTCGTGAGATGGGGCTGCAGGTTCTTGACACGCTAGTCCTCTAGCGGCGGCGTCACAAGATGGCCACGTTTAACGGGTTAGGGAGAGAGATTCCAACTGTGTGGATGGATCAGATGTCCGATGGTGTTTGAGCTCCTACTTTATGATTAGCTGGCAACGAGACGCTGCATAGTGGCTGTGCGTGAAAGGGAGCTGGTGGTGGATGCTGCTTTGACTGGATAGACGCTAAATGACATGGGAAGTGGGGATGATCATGGGGCAAAGCCCTGTCTTCGGACTGGCAACGACGATGCCTGTGGGTGCCGTTCTCTTCTTGGGACTTTGTTGTGTTTTTCCTTTCCTAAAGGTTTCTTCTGCTGAAAACCATGTCCTGCTCTCAAGACAGATGGCGGCGACGCACTTTGCATCGTATCCTTGCTGGAGGCGTCGTTTTCAAGACCCTTATCTTTTGGGTGTCATGGTCTATGTTGCTCTCTGCAGCGGGATTGTCGTAGGCGCGTGGTGTGATTGTTTTTTCTTTTCCCTGATTTGTTTTTTTCTTTTTCCTGATTACAGCTCTCCTTGGGTCGTAAATCCATTTACATATACGAGGCAAAAGCTTTTCCCTCCTTTAAAAAAAATTGTCACACAGGAGAAATAAATAGACATGTGGGTTCTAAATTTTGAACTGGCTGTAGCACATGCTCCAAAAAAAACTTTATGAGAGAAAGAAGTGGGGCACATATTAATGATATAAATTATGTCTATAGCTAACTATTGTATAAATAAAAGTCACAGAAAACCATACGTATTTGATTTCCGCAATATAATTGCATGTTATATAGCATAAATATTTCATAAAACCACATCTTTACTCAAATTGTAATTTACTTCAGCATATCTAATATAATACTATGTTTGATGTTTGACTTTTTGTTACACGTTTGATCATTTGTCTTACTACAAATATAAAAAATGATAAGTTTCACGTATAATAATAATAATAAGTCATGCTTAAAGTTTTTTATGATGATTTGATGATGAACTAAGTCATAAACAAAATAAATGATATGAGTACTTCTTTAATTTTCTGAATAAGACAAATGGTCAAACGTTATAAGCACAAATTCAAAACATCTTACATTATAAAACGATAAAGACTTAAATCAACAATCTTAATCAAAAAATTAATTACCAAAAAAGTTTTATAAATACTTTGTTTTTATTTTTTGGGGAAAAACATGAGGGAGGCTCCCATGGTTAAATTTTATATATAAGAAAAAGAGAAGAATGTTACATGTACAGGAGAGGAAGAGAGAAAAGAAAACCCTAAGTCTATTGAGAAAATTACGAGTGATCAATCCATGATTGCACCAGAGATCGTACGGTTACATTGAGCCTAAGTAAATATAGACTCAGATCTAGCTTAAGGTTCCTCTTCCAATTGGCGGTTGAAGGTTGAATTCCGTCAAAGATTAGAGCATTTCTTTCCTTCCAAATGTTCCAAGCTGCTAAAAGAAACAATTCCATGAAACATGGATATCGGAACCCAGCTTTTTGAGCTTGCATCATGATATGAAAATCTGAATTTACCTGCCACAACCATCCTAACAAAGCCCAGCACCGAGAACTGAACAAACAGAAGAAGAACAAGTGCTCTCTTGTTTCTCGGAATGAGGCTGAGCAACAAGAGCAGGTGAGAGGTACATGTGGCTGCCTACAATTCTTCCTCTCCAAAAGACCTCTGGTATTAAGTCGATCCATGAACAAAAACCAACCAAAGACTTTGATCTATTTTTAAATTTTCAAGTAAATATTATTCAAACATGTATAGGGTGTGATTTTGTGAAACTGTAAAACTATAATACTTGTGGTTTTGCGTCACTAGCCACAGTATTTGGGGTTTTACGAAACTTCTACCATAAAAGGTGGGGTTTTCTAAAACTTATTCAACAAAGAAAGAAAGAAAATATTCTCTTTTAATGTGGTTTAAAATTCAAGAAAATTAAAGAAGTACTACAAGCCTGCTTATTACAGTCTGTATGTATTATACCTAGTGGACTTGAAATTTTTCAAGAGCCAAACTCGCAACATCATATATATTCTTTTCGGAAACATCTTTGTAGGTAGGTTTCCAAAATGAGGACCAATTGTGCTCTAGCATAAACAGATCTGACTTGCCGACATCCATATTGAGAGAAATGGACAAAACAGACCGACATGAACATCCTCTTACCATGATTAGGGGCGGGCATAATATACCAAAACAAAAAAAGAAATGAACCAAACTAACCAAGACCGAAACCGAATATTTTAGTCACAAAATTGGTCAGTGTTTTTGACTAACCGAATTTTATACGGTTAATTTGGTCATTAGTTATGGTTAATCGAACTAAACGGTTTAAGGGATGTAGCCCAAAAGCCTACTAACAGCTTGTGTACATTCTAAAACCGCCAAATAAAAATCCCCAACGTCCTCACCCCAACCCCCCACCCCACACAGGCATGACCACACCCACCCCACCCCCTCCAGCCACCACAAACTCGCCTCATCTAAGGGTGTGTTTGGTTCCTGCATCTATTCAGAACCTTGGCTCATGGCATGCAAGAGTGTGGTGTTTGGTTTCATGCACGCTTAGTTGAGCCTGTCCACGCTGATGCAAAAAGAAGGCATGGGCCAGGCTCCCTAGAAACGCACTTTGATTCCGTTTCTTGGTGGCCTGGCTCGTTTGAGCAGAAATCGTGTGTTGGCCATGTAGTTGTTTTTAGGCACTTTACATGCATATATATGTGCAGCTAACCAAACACCTTCCTTTCTTAACTTGGCTGAGAAAAGCAAACAACTAAACACATCATGCTTGTTCATCTAAAACAGAATGGGTTGGGCCAGCTCCACACGAACGAACCAGGCTAGGAACTTGTATTATACAAGGAAACAAACACACCCTAAGCTCCCTTCACTTCCTCGACCTGTGCCGATGACGCGAACGGCACATGCCAGCCCGCCGTCCGCCGCCACCGTTCACCACGGCGCTAGCCTACCGCCACCATCGGTCACGGCGCCAGCTTGCCGTCAGCGTCCTGTCGCGTTCTCCTCCTCATCGTCGTCCTCGAGCGGCACCCGGATGCATCCTCCTCCTCATCGCGGTACGCCGCCAGCTCCTCCTCATGCAACGCCGACGTCATCACCTCTTCCTCCAAGGACTAGGTGGTGGCGGAGGGACCAAGGTGACTGGCGATGGGCGGTGCGGCATACACATATTGTATTTTTGTTGATGTGAACGCCTTGTTGCTTTATAGACGGGTTGTTTTCTTGTGCTTTTACTTGTCATATTTGCTTCAAGTGAAAATTCCTAGCAATTCGACCATGACTGAACCGAACACCGAGGCCTTGTTTAGTTCTAAAAACATCGCATCAAATCTTTAGATACATATATGAAACACTAAATATAGATGAAAAATAAAAATAATTGTACAGTTTGCATGAAAATTACGAGACGAATCTTTTGAGCCTAATTAGTATATGATTAGCCGCAAGTGCTACAGTAACCCATATTTGTTAATGACGGATTAATTAGGCTTAATAAATTCGTCTCGCAATTTTCTAACACCCTATATAATTAGTTATTTAATTAATCGCCGAAATAGGCTTTCGACATCCGATGATGTGACATGGGATCAAAAAAAATTTTGAATGGCATTAGCACATCGTTCATGCCACAAAATTGTTCACAGCATGCACCGAATTTTGAGTAGAAATTTTGCACAAATTTACGAATCATTGTGTCTAAAAATTTCCTTTACATCTAAATAAACACATAAAAGTAGAAACTAAGAATCAAATGAAAAGATTTTTTTTAACACAGATGCAAGTGCGTATACACACACATATGCCCATCTAACCCTATGATTACCTCTAAAGGCAGGGACAATATATTCGGGTACATCACCGAGCTGTAAATACAAGTATTTGTGTTAAATCCAGGACTTAATAAGCAGGTGGATATGTTTGACCACTGAGAGCAAGTTTTATATTTGTGGACTGAATGTTGAGGTGAAGGAAAGAGAAGAAGTGGACTGTTAGTTTGCAGCCTACTTTAGACACAAGATTCAAGAAGTTTTGCGAGAGAGACAAGTGGGACCATATATTAATGGTGAATGTGTAACTATTATACCAATGGGCTAAAAGGTGAGCTGTAAGAATCCATATAGCCAGCAACAGGCTGTATTATTAACCTTGCTCTGAGAGCCTTAACTTGCCGCTAGGGCTGAAAACAGAGCGGATAGTTTCCGTTTGATTCGGAGAAAAATGAATACGGATATAAGTCGGAGTGGATATTTTTTGGATAATCCGGATCCGGATACGAATACGGATAGTTATTCTCGAATACGGATACGAATATGGTAACGCAGTTTCCGGCGGATTCGGATACGAATACGGATATCCGGACACTGTTGCTATACAGATATCCGCATAACACATAACATACCTCTTTCTATTCTGGCCAACTTTCTCACCTCTTAAATGTTATTTTAGCTTAAATCACTAGTGCATTTTGATAATATTACTTTTAACTTGTAAATATCTATTAAAATTAGATATATAATGACATGATTTCACCAACTTAGCATGTATTTACATCGGTTATGCCATATATGTTGAATTCATTCAATATTATTTATTTCATGATTGAAGTATTTATATCAAACAACTAATTATATTTGGGAATTATTTATCTTACGAGCAATTTGAGTGGTTTAAATGTTCCGAGAAATATTTGTTTTCGTATTCGTGTCCGGTCTTATTCGATCCATATTCATATTCGAAATAATTCGTATTTGTTTCCGTATCCAAGTTATTCGTATTTTTTTTCATATCCAGCTAAAAATATGAAAACAAATACGATATGGGCAATATCCGTCCGTATCCGCTCCGTTTTCACCCCTACTTGCCGCTCAATTAATTAAATAGCAACAATTTAAAGCCATTTGAAGTTACAAAAGGTATGAGTGAAATCCAGAGAAAACCTCCTATCCATATTTTTTTTTGGTTTGGGGTGTTGGGGGTTTATGTAAATCTATCCCAACAAGCTGTCAATGCAATATTTGCAATAGATCTTTGGAAAGTAGGTTTTTACAATCCGATAAAAAATCAAACCTGTCCCTTTTTGTAGGACATATTTTATTTGAAAATTTTGTTCATATATGTAAATCAAACATTCGTAAATTCTAAATACAATTCTATCTACAACTTGTATCCACAGAAAGAGTATATTTAATACTTTGACTAACTGTTGTTCAAAGTCTACAAAGTTTGACCATGTTCAAAGAAGCGGAAGGCGTGAACTGCAAATCTCAATAACGGGAGGTGTTTTGTACAAAGTGGCGTCTGGGCTTTTCTTGTGAGGAGGGGAGGGGAGAGGCCTTCCGCTCGAAGAAACCGAACTCCTCACGCTGTTGTTTCTCGGCCCCCCACCGCATCGATCGATCTCGTCTCCTCCCGATCGAGGCGAGCTCCCACCCCATCGATCGATCTCGTCTCCTCCCGATCGAGCCTCCGCATCCTCCCTCACCGGTGAGCATCCATCCATCCGTTACGCATCCGCAAACTATTTCTCGAAAAGATGTTTTTTTCTTCTGGATTTTGCATTAACCCTAGCTAGGTTCTCTTCCAGATGAGATCTGGCTTAATTTGCCTTAATAACCAATCTTACAAGGGAGGGAGGGGACTAATAACAGTTTTTTTCTTTGTTCTCAAAAAGTTTGGGGGGGTCCGCCCCTGTCTTCTAATGTCATGTTAACGATTTATTTCAGTAATTTTTCGTTCCATTGGAAACATATATATCTATGTATCTAATTATCTCTCTATCCATCCATTTGACTAAACATTCACCTTTTCACTTCGTTTCCTTGTTGCAGCCATGTACAACAATTATGGAAATCCTCCTGGAATGCAGATGCCTCCTACAGGGCAGATGGCTCCTGCAGGGCAGATGCCCTCAGCAAATCCTCAGCCTGGCCAATTTGGCAATCCATTTTATGGTGCAAGCTCAGGTCTAATTAAAACTGGGTTAGGAGCATATGGGGAGAAGTTCCTGGGTTCCAGTTCAGAATTCATGCAAAGCAATGTGAGGAGCCATTCATTACCTTGTTGGGTTCTGATTACTCACTATCGTATTAGTTTCTCACACTACCTCTGAAATATGGTCTGTTTTGCAGATTAATAGGTACTTCTCCAACCCACAGTACTACTTCCATGTGAATGATCAGTATGTCAGGAACAAGTTGAAAGTCATACTGTTTCCGTTCCTTCACAGGGTAAACTTGCCTTTCCAGAAACATTTTATTTGAATCTTGTTCTTTCAACTGATGTACTGAAATAAACAAGCATTGCAATGTTTTCGCAGGGGCACTGGACTAGGATAAGTGAGCCTGTTGGTGGCCGACTGTCATACAAACCTCCAATCTATGACATAAATGCACCAGATCTTTACATCCCTTTCATGGCATTTGGTAGCTTCATTATCCTTGCGGGCTTTACATTGGGTTTCATGGGAAAGTGAGTTTTTGTTGACTATCGTTCTTTCCCTTGCGAAAACGCTTCTATCCAATTGCTCCTCATGAAATTGACTTATTTGCAGGTTTACTCCAGAAGCTATAAATCTGCAGTTTAGCAGAGGACTCATTGGATGGGCTTTACAGATTGTGATCCTGAAAGGGCTGCTCTACTCGATGGGCGGTGGAGAGGTGCCACTTCTTGATCTGGTAGCTTATGGTGGATATCTATTTGCCGGGCTTTCACTTGCTGTTGTCTCGAGGCTTCTGTGGGCTTACTCATACTACGTTATGATGCCATGGATGAGCCTTTGTATGGGGGTGTTCTTGGTGAGGACAATGAAGAGGGTGCTCTTCACAGAGATGAGGAGCAGCGAGAGGCACTCAACGCGGCAGCACTATTTCCTACTCTTCCTGGCAATTGCACAATTCCCCCTGTTCTTCTGGCTTGGCAACATAGGTGTATGAGACAATTTTCTGGTTGCAGTTTGTTGGTATAATAGTTAACTGTGGAGTTAAGGTCAGGTCCATTGTAAAAAATAGTTTCAGTAAGTGATTTCAACTTGTGCCGTTTGATCATTAGAGTATGTTTATCGACAGGGCTTGGTAGATATGTGCCTATGTAAAAGTTCATGAGTTTTACCTGAGTTTATAGCTGATTTTATTTTGGATCTCCATAAAATCTATAAACAATTTTGGTCATAGAATATTCCTGTGAAGATAAATCTCCCTCTTTTGACAAGAGAAGATTCCTTTTTGGGTTGTATTATCTCAGTAATCCTTCACCCCAAACTTCATTTTCTTTTGATGTATGATTGGGCAAAAAAGCCATTTGTGATTGGAGGTTAGGGACACTGTCATTGCAATTTCAACGCTTTATATAACAAATCAACTACACGAGGATGAACGAAGACATCAAAAACGTAGGCATGCAGTAACTTATATGTGCCATAACACATTGATCCAAACGATTAGCAAACCATAATGCTTGCAATAAACAAAACCATGATAATGGCAAGCAACATCCCACCTGTCATCAAGGGATAAAAAGTAAAAACAGGAGCTAAATCACTGCGTCGGAGGAACCGTAAGCCAACGCCCAGGTTTTCCTTTTAATTAAGGAAAAGCACAAATGCATCTGAATTTTTGTTCTGGAAGAACAATGAGGTTACCATTACAGTATGCAATTCGTGTTAACAGCCATTCTTCAAAATGTATACTGGAAATGTACTTGGAACTTAAAAGGTAAATGTGCCAAGGTGATGTGAATAGCAGTGAAAACTTGGGCTCTCAGAAGCTGGCAAGGCAACCAAACGAAGGCTAGAAGCACCCCTGTCAAACTTCATATTATTACATTAGGTATACTCCTTTCGTCATTGTCACAATCATATTGCCACAACCATCTCAGTTACAACTTCAGGTGACTTGTGAAGGCTCATCAGAGGTTGCATCAAAGAAGACCATAAAACACACAACCAGCCCTGTTTGATCACCCTCTGCCAAAACAAAGCCTTTTAATTAGGCAATGATACAAAAACTGTAGAAGAATATTTAAATGGGCTGGTTGCTAATGTTTGCCAGAAATGGATCAAATAAATGGGAAGCACTGTTCCTGACATCATCCATCCACAACAGTAAAATCAACAAAAGGTGCATCAAATACTTTAGTTCAAATATGCAACTTAAGGACAATTTGGCTTCAATAATTATTGTTTAATAATATCTTGGGCTTTGAAGACACATTGGCCCCAAAAGGATGTTGTTGAAATTGGAAACAAGAATTTCAACATAAATAACAGAATTACAACTTGCAAGTGACAAGCTAATAGAAAATAAACCTCTGCAGCACCAAACAGAATACATACATTTCTTCAGATTAAAACAAATGCTTAAAATCATACTAGCATAGGAAAAATAAAAAAATTCTCACTGTACTTGCTGTCTTCAGGTTCTTTCTTAATAGGGCTGACTGTTGTTTAATTACATGACAAAAAAAATTCATATTGCCCCCTCAGATTCATAAACATTGTAAATTGGTCTCTTCACTACTCATTAATAGTGGTGACTAAAAACTGATAAGACAGCGGTATGTCTGATTAGGATTAGAGACATGAGGAATTGGGAAAAGCAGTCTTGTACAGGATAGAGGTTTCTTATCACATTAAAGCGCAACCTAGTTGATCAGGAATGCTTTGTAAAAGAGTTTATTGCCAATGATTCAATAGTTTAATAATCAGTTCTAAGCAACCAAACGTTCTGGTTTCCAACCTATTGTAATCCTTACCATCCCAATCACTTTGAGTGATAACCATGATTATCATGAAACTACTTTGTCATGGACAAAAAAGCGTTTAACATGTTTGGCCACGGTTAAAGGTTAAGCAAGTAAAAATACTCAAAACAATTCTTCTGATCTTACAGTTATGTCATATGCATATGGTTTTCATATGTGTAGAATAATAAACATATGGATTTGACATCTCACACGGGCATCTTTGCTAGTTTTTGTGAAAATATCTGAGCACTTAGCCCTAATATATTTACAATAATACATACAAGCGATATGTATAATCATATGCTAAGTTCTAACACAAAACAAGAGAAACCCAGATTTCATACAGAGTTACAGATGTATTTGCACAGACGCAACATGAGTAGTTGAAGATCATAAACAATTATACCAATATGTTCTCTATCAGATATAAAATTTCATTAATCTATAACAGAACTTCAAAATGCAGCAATAATGTCATCATACACATGAAATTGTCAAGTTATCAATTACTCAAATCCGGGTGCTATCTGAAATTCTGAATCCTATCCAACTATGCTCTAACAGATGATGTGGATATGCTATGATGCCCACAGTTGAATATGATTATGTTTGCTCATTCTTACTCAGTAACCACACTCATACTGATCCCATTTAACTGGAGAAAGTTGTGGTGTCTTGATCTCGTTTAACTGCTGAAGAGCCTTATAAAAGAAGCTTTACCAGAGCCATGAGGTCCATAATCAATAAGAAATAACAAAACAGATCTTGCTACTATTGTCAAAATCTAGAAGTACCTTTATGTGGCAAACAACTATACAAAATGCAAGCATGCTTGGGAGGGAATATATGTCCTGGTGTACACGCACTACGCCACTAATATGCAAATGAGTAATCACAGTTAAACTATTGTATGCTAGAAAGGAAGGTAATAAGCTATATGTTTGTGTGTTTTCTCTAAACCACGCAAATAAAATTTTGACTTGCACACAGAAGAAATATTATATGTTAAAAACTGAAAAAACCAGCAAGGCCTCAATATACCTCACTGCTGAAGAAGAGCGCCATTTAAACTGGTTAATATGCAGTTTGTCTTTGTGCCAGCGTCCCAAGATCACAAGCCCAACGAGCGCAGCTGCAACCACCACAGACCAGAGAGCATTTGTTTCCTTGGCTTGGTGATACAAGCATGACATATGTTTCTTCAACCAGCATTTGCAAGGGGCGCCTGAATCATGGCTTCTGCTGTCTGCAGATTCTGAGGGCAGATCTGATTTGCCATGAGAATCATCTGCACCACCATCATCATCATCTTGATTAGCACCAAAACCATGCCCACCATCCTGAGCGTGAAACGAGCCATACTCAGCAGCCTCACTCATCTTCTCCACATCCTCTGCCGAGAGGTTTCTTCCTTCGTCATAGAACTGAATTCTCTCAGACCCAGCACCATAGTTTCCACCCACATTCTTGAAACCCTCATCCTCCACGCTCGTACTCGCTTCATGCGCATCCTTCTCAGTCTGTATGTCATCGAAGCTCGTCTCGATCGGCAGATTCTCATGCTCGCTTGGAGGAAACACAAAGTGGTCAGACATGAACAAGGCGCTCGATGAGCCTCGCCCTTCCACCTGACTCGCATCAAAGCCTTTGGTCTCTGCTGCTGCTACTCCACCGGGCCCCGGCGCCGCGGCATAAGCAGATGCAGTAAGAGAAACCACTTCCCAGTCCGCGCCGCGGGGAGTTGATCCCTCTGCGGCAGCCTCTTTCTCCACCTCTGGCGCAGCATCTTTCTCGTTATCAGCCATACCCACAAATCTGATCATCAAAAAAAAAAAAAATCAAAATCAGGTTCACACACAAGTGATGATAATCTCAGGGTAAAAAAAATCCCCAGATCGATGGGGATGGGATAAGCGGGAGGTGTCAGATCTACAACTGCTAGGAGCAAAGCAGATTTCGTGAGAAGGAGATGAGAAAGGGATAACGGATGGATGGGATGCTCACCAGCAGCAGCAGGAGAACGCCGGCGGCGCCGCGCTCCGGATGTCGGCCGATCGATCGATCGGCGGCGGCCGCGGCGGCGGCGGCGGGCGAGAAGTCCAAGTCGCGAGGGCGATCGTGGAGATCGGCTAGGGTTGGTTGGGTAGGAGGAATCCACAGTACTAGTTGTGGGCAAATACGGTGGCAGGGTACTTGCGTGAAACAAACTGGATAATGAAATTTGGTCAATGTGGTAAACCGACTGTCACCACAATTAATCCCAGTTATAAATCTGTCGTTTCCCGATTTGATTCAAGTGAAAAGGCTTTGTTATCTATCTGAACGTGACATTCTTGTATCATAGCCAGCTTGCTTAAGGGCACTATTAACGCCTCTTCTTTTTCATATTTGGTGACCGGAAAGAGAGAAGGAGAAAAAAAATGGTTGCTATACATTGCAGCGGCTTATAGTAGAATCTTAGCATTTACAACTTTATTGCATGGGGTCCAATAAAAAAAGACAAAAATATTTCGTACATTTATTGCTAGATACATTATTGTCACGTTAGAAGTGCTAAAAATATGTTTTTGCAAAAAAGAAAAGTTATTTTAGAAAATCAAATTAATCTACTTTTTAAATTTAAATAACTAATATTGAATTAATTGCACGCTAATAATATTTCTCGTTTGTGTGCAATACTATTGCTTTTAGCCAAAAGGGCCAAACACCCACTAGCTAAGTGCGATGTGATTGAAGCTCGGGATGTGCTTTTGGACAAAGTGAAGTGCCTACCAAATTTGTTGGTACTTTACTGCTCCCTCCGTCCTATATTATAAGGCATTTAGAGATTTTGTTTGTAATATTTGACCTTTCGTCCTATTAAAAATATTGAAAATATTATTTGTTTTATTTATGATTTACTTTATTATCAAAAGTATTACAAGCATGACTTATCATTTTTATATTTCTATTAATTTTTTAATAAGAAAAGATTACAAATAAAAAAACCTAATTCCCTTATAATATGGAACAGAGGGAGTAGTAGCACATGCATATTTTAGCTTCTAATACCAATTTTTCTCACATTAGTGCAAATCCTACTAAATTAGTAGTGCCAAAATTTAATAAGATTTTGATGCAATACAGTATTAGCAAGGAAATTTTAGTACCAAAAGCAAAGAAGCCCAAATAATTCAGGAGGTCAAACGAACATACATGTTTGGATTGTTACTAAAATTAAAACTTTGAAAAAATATGATAAAACTGGAAATTATAACCAAAGCACCCACACACACCCACAAGAGGGGGAGAGGAGAGAAAGGAAAAGGTCCACTTCATGTCCTCAACTTGTCACCGAGTTACAAAATCGTCCTTGAATCACAAAACTGGATACAACACGACACTCAATATCCAAAACTTGTGCAAATTTAAGTCCATGGGGTGGTTTTGGTTTACATGGCATGTGGGTCCACCTCTCATCTCACTTTCTCCTCCCTCTTCGTTGCCGCCTCCCTTACCCACATCACCATCGCCCACCTCCTCCACCTCCCCTCACTCCTCCTCTACTATGACACCCTGTCCAGGGCTTAATAGGATTGATAGAATACTCATATCAACAAGTTGTAACTTCTTTTCCAGAAGCCCAACTCAAAAAAAAACTATGAGGTTAAGCGTGCTTAGCCTGGAGCAATTTCAAGATGGGTGACCAACCGGAAAGAATTCCCGGGTGTGCACGAGTGAGAATAAAGTACGCAGAAAATACTATTGTTGATTTGTGAGAAGAATCTTGATGTCCTAGAAGGCTATCATGTGTTAGCGGGCCCGGTCCGAAGGGTCGGGGTGTTACATCTACTCCCTCCACCCCTCGCGCCATGCTCACCCCTCCAAATTTCAACTCCTCCACCAAGCATGACCAAGCAACAGCAATGTGGCGGCACAATCTCCCTTCAACGAGGGCTCTAATTCCAGCTCTAATGCAACTCAGCTCTACTGCATTCATCTTCTCCCAATCCGTACCCTCTAGCCGCCCCAATTCGCCGGATTCCACCTCTCCCTCCTCCAACCCCTCGCCCTCCTCCCTCTCGTGCTCTCCTATTTTCCACTGCCATGTCCCCACTCACGTGTTGCCCGTCATGTTGTTTCTCTTCATCTCCTCCTCCCATCCCCATGTGTCGACGCGGTGACGTAGCTCGCTAGCATGGGTGTGCTGCTGGTGGCGACGATGATGTCGTCCAGCCGTTCACCGATGTGGTGGCATTGCTGGCAGCGATCCCAACGATGCGGTTTGCGCACGTGTTCTGGCCCAGGATGAATCAGCAATGATCTAGGCTCGCCATGCTCATGTCATTGGTGCTAGGTAGCTTGTGCTCTACCTTTTTGTGCTCATCTCCTCTTGGCGGCGATCCTGCGGTTTTGTGGGTTGGGGTTATTGGCCATCGGCGACAAGGGTGGACAAGGAGAGAAGCTAGAGAAGGGCCTGGTGGCCCACACGCAACATCAACCAAAACCACCCACAGTATAGCCAGGAACTAAATTTGCACCGGTTTTAGAAGTTGACGGATGTTTTTGCTATTCAGGGACAATTTTGTAACTTGGCAACAAAAAGTTACCTTAAGTGGACTTTTTCCGGAGAGAGATAAGTGCGCTAAAGATACAAGTGGGCCAGTATGGGCTAAGCCGAGGTCTAACCCACCGGCCCATGCACACTCCCTCCACTGCCCACGGGCCATGGCTACTCTGTTCAGTTGCTACCATGAATAATCTCAATCATAATTCTGCTGTGAAGTGAAAAATAGAGAGGCCAAGAGAGAGCTGAACACAAGAGAGAAATATAGAATCATCCATCTTTCTTATTGAGCTCTTTGACTCTTATATAGGGAGAGTACACGTAGACATTAGTATTGACATAAATACTAATGAAATGGCTGATTATAGCCTCTTAACAATGGCTGTTACAAAACTTTGATGAGCACAAATTGCTGCACAATAACATTGGTGGTTACAACATATTGAGTGCTCATATTAACTTGATCAAATAATGACCATATTGTAACACTCCCCCTTTTGATCGAGTCCGTCTTGAGATCAATATGTTCTTTAATTCCTTCGAAAAACCCTGTGGGAAAAAAAATAGGAATAATACGAGTGGTGATTACTCTATCATGAACCTGTAAGGTTTAAGGAGTAATCTATGCCTTGTTCTATCGTTAGAAAAACCCGGTGGGGAATATTGAGATAGGGCATATGCTTGCATCAAACATTGTCTCGGTAAAATCTTTGTATGAGAAAAACCTGACGGTTAAAAACTCATAAAAGAAATGAGTACAATGTGAATCGTTTAACAAGGACTATCAGTCAGAGAGTCTCCCCCTGAAGCTTGTCTCTTGTTTATGATCTTCTGATGCATCCATGGGAAAAACTCCTCTAAAAACCCTATAGGGAAAAATTGAGGAGAAACCATGGTATAGATATGCCATTAAAACTCCTTGAAACCCAGTAGGAAAAAAGGAGAAAATGGTATGACATATGCATCTTATTGCCTCATGAATTCTCTGAGAAACCTTTGAGAAGGAAAAACTCATGTGAGAATTTTGAGAACGATGATGACCTTTGGATCATAATTAGGTTAACTTCTTCAAAAACATTATAGGAAAAATGTGAGAAATTATTGTATATCTTTGGTATCCCTTTAAAAACCCCTGTTGAAGAAAATAGAGATATGATATACTTACGTTGATATACTGCCTCATTAAAAACCTTTCATGAGAAACCTGATTGGAAAAACTCATAAGAGGGAAAAAGAGTACAATATTTGCATTTGAACAGGTTTAGTCTAGAAGATTTCTCCCCCCGACACTTGCAAACATAGATTGACCACATACCAATTTCTTATAACGTGAAGTTAACATGAAGTTGGTAGGGACCTAGTTTGCAAGATAACCTATTTTGCAATTGAACAACGCAAATATCATTATCTTTGCAGATAATAATAGGTGATTCAATAGAATCAATACCACATAATATAATTATGCGGTTAATCATTCTACGAGGTTGTGAACTTCGGAATGATATGTGGAAGTAATTATGCTTAATCACTTCTAATAATAATCAGTATGTAATCTGGCTTTGTGGGGATTAGTGTGCCAGGATATACATATCCCACTATGGTTTTATCTTCATTTCAATAGTAAATCAAAATCGTTTATTGCCACAAAGATATCTAAGAATATCAAGTCTAACTCTCACCTGATGGTGATATTAGAGATGCGCTATTATGAGCTATAGCAAGGTATCAGCAAATGCATTAACAGACCTGTTGCAATTTGCAAGATATATTAGCGCTTTAATGGCATATAGTTTTCATCCCAGGGTCAATGGATATTGATCCATCTTTAGGGATAAAATGACCATAAGTGTTTATGGATATTTTGATATTGGTAGACAATATCGATTGGATATTGAAAACTGATTTATGTGCTTAAGTTATAGACTTAAGCATGATTTGGTTTTACCCAAATCTATCACCTCAAAATCCGTCCTTAAGGTTTAATTGCTCAGATGAGAAATTATACCTAAGATGATTACCAACTAGTTTGTGTGCTCTCGATGATTACAAAAACCATCGATATTTGTTGAGATGATATAAAATCCAAGTTTGGATTTCTTTGTAAGCACACATGGCAATCGACAGGGTTGAAGTTTACCTTCTGTGGAAGCAACTCACACAACCAATAATACCACAATAATTTGACCATGTTTGATTCAGAATATTAAGTCTGTCAGGACTTGTTGTCCGAATCTATCAAATTCATTTTATCTGCCATGATTGAATATAGAACTTGATTTCCACACATACCAATGGGTATGTTATGCTAGGTCTCTGCGAGAAACCATATGCTACAAGCTCTTGCGATCTCACCACCACGCTTCCAGAAGAAAAACATTATGAGAAGGATATATTACTGTGGTAATACTTCCATTATCAAGCAAAAACAATTCTCCTTAATTGTCACCTTTTGATTTGACCTGATTTGAGTGTAATGAGCACTCTGCCTAGGACTTTTGGTCTGGATCCAGTATAAGGTGTATGACAATTTTTGAGGAGATGTCGACATTTTATAGATTTTGTATGATGATTCAGTGGAATCAATGTAGCATGTGGAAATATCAACCCTTTTGCACTCTATGTTATTTCCCACAACAGAGTTAGGGCGTTCCAGTGATCCAGCGCCTGAAATTTATGCGCAATTATGCTGGTATTTTGGATGGTAAACATCCATAGGCATTGGATAGTAAATTGATATGTATTTCCTGCTTTTGAGAATATTGTTTCTCATTGTCCGCGAATGCTTGTAATAAGCTGAATTTGGTTATAACCATACTTCTCCCCCTCTTACATGGGAGTTGAGTGGTATTGTAAGGTAGCTCCACTCTTTCTGTTACAACATTATGGATGAAATTTGTATGACACCATAATAAGCAGTAAATGCTATGGCAGGCTATTTGCAATGTGATGCAAATAAAAATTGTTCCGAACGATTTGGTTCGAAATACTTGGTACGTGGAAATGAGGATGGAATGTACATGTGTGTGACATTCACTTTTAATTCCTGGCATTCAATATGTGGTATAAATCTCCCCCTAATGCTTAGAATATCCTGAAATGTGTGTAGCATACGAGCAGTGTATAATCCCCTTTGGAAGGATGTAAGGTATTTATGATAGACGGATAATAATACCTCGTATGAATCTTCCAATGCCCATCAACGTATGCTAGGGTGGTGATACGGTACGTGCAAGACGTTACCGATTCGTAGATGGGAAATCTTTTGGCTGAGGCCAATTTTCCACGTACTGACTGCAACAGACGGAGCCGTATGATTGCTGTTTGATGAATTTGATTTTATGATGCGGTGTGTAAAGCCACATATCACCAACTACATGTCGATAAAATGTGCAATTTAAGGGTCTTGCCATGAGCTTGATTATCTCGTAGAAGAGAATATAACCAACCATTATGTGTATGAACATTTTGGAACATAGTGCTGATCTCAAACTCGACGGGTCATTCAAATGTCATTGAAGGCATATGAGGAGAATACAACAATGTTTTCCATTCGAATTGAATGAATTCAGTGTTCAGGGTGATGTGCTAATATTTAAGCAATCAACTTAATAAATTCATGCTTTTGTGTGTATAAAGGACACACATTTGAGCATCGTGTAGATGCGTCGACTAGAACCATAAAATACCTGAACAAGTTCACAAAATGGTTTATGTGTCACTTATATCGACTTGAATGATTTCAAGAAATTTAAGTGATTCAAGCTCCAATTTTAAGATAAGAGGGTCTTAAAATCAAATTTTCGAAGGCACAAATAGTGCTGATATCCGAAGATTACGAGAATAAAAGCATGACCAACAAAATTGCTGATAATTTTCCATATCACCCTTATGTCAAGATGACCAAGGCTATGATGCCAAGTATGGAGAAATTCTATATATAGATTGAAGAATTTTAATATGAAAATCTTTTCAGATATATAGAGTTCATACAAATTGTATGATTTATCGAATGCGTTCGATATTATCATTTGACATCAACTATTAATATTGCAATCCCATAGGAGGACATGGCCAACAAGTGTATGTATTTTGAAGAACTGATGGTTCTCCAAATATATTGTGAAGAAAATTTCTCAATTATGTCATCTATGCTCATGAGATCATCCTTCAGAGGAAGGGATGTGTTGTCGTTGGCTTCTATCTGGGAATCCTTACGAACAACTAGTTTTCCCAAAGTTGCGGGTTGTGCACTGGAATGTGATTCCAATCACCTCTCTTGAGCAGATTTATTTTGTCCACAGATATAAGGTATAGATCAATGAGATGGTGTGAAGTGCGGCATTTCCTAATGATGTGATTTTATGAATTACATTTATGACAAATTTCAAATTTGTCCTTAAGAAAGCCTCTTCCTATTTGAGATCCTATTTGCAGAAAATGTCATCATTTCCGCCTTGATAGGTTCATGTCTTGCTTTAAGCTAGACATATTTCTCTTGATCTAATAGCGGTAGATTTTCCTCTTGAGGAGGTTGAAATGACGCATATAATCCATGAAATGAATGGTTGGCCTTAAGTCCTTTACCATGTTGGATAGTCGTGTGACCATCTGGTACAAGAATTGTGAATTCTTTGCCCGATACAACATGTGATTACCATAAATTTGATTAATTTACATGTGGTAAATTAATATTGTATGATAATTTGTTTGCAATATTATGCAAATCTGTGTAAACAAGATGAGTCTTGTTACAGATGATAGTGTGTACCCTAATTTGGAATATAATTATATGGACGAGCATGCTCGCTGCTAGAGATGTAATCTACAAAATATTGTAGATGCCTTAGTCTCCATAATTTGATTTATATTCTTAAATATGGAGTAATCACATTATGGTGGTGAACACCAAATTGGTGGATGAGAGCATCATTGCTAAGGTCATAATCTACACATTTAGTATAGTAGATGCCTTAGACTACACCCGTGGTATAAAATTCAATATAATATAGAGGTAATCATTATCAAGTTTTTCATATAAATTCCAATGAAATTAAACACATAGTGCTTAATTAAACGGATTTTACGTAGTTGAATTCGAAGAATTCAATATGGTTGAATACAAATGATGTATGATAATAGGACCTCATATAGGAGTATAACCATGTGCATAAACACCAATTATGGTGTAAGTACATGATGTGGACGAGTGAGAAAAACTCGATGCTAAGATGTGTCTTAGTCTCCATTATTGTGTTTTATACTCATTGAATGATTTCAATATGACTATAGAGGTGGATAATAATAAATTGCAAGAAAATTAATTGCAAGAAAATTGAATTGCAAGAAATTAAATTGCAATAAAATTAAAATTGCAAGAAATTAATTCATTGCAATAATGGAAATAAATCCAAAATTATGTATATGTTATTGGGAATGCCGATGGACATCTGCCATGAACATTTACATAATTTCCAGTACACTGTAATTGCATTGAACCTGAGGGTCCAAAATTTAATTGATGACCTATGGGTCAAAAATTGTTTATTTGCATGAGGCAAATAAATCGCAGTGTAAAAATATAGCCTGAGGACTATATTATATTTGACAGAAAA
>CM002482.1:1634015-1665520 GCA_000325765.3 Leersia perrieri | reverse complement strand
CTGTCGCGGTCGTCGGCAGGCTGGGTGCTGCCGTGGCTGAGGAGCGACCATCGCCGATCCGCCAGCCGCGGGGTGCCACCGCCTGCTAATGCAGGAGTGTCTTCGTCGCCAATGTCGTCGTCGCCCCCGATCTGTCGCCGTCGGTTCGGTGGAACCGACGCCGCGCTGCCCTTCATTGTCAAGCTCACGCAAGCGAGGACTCCTCTGAGGAGGTGTCCTCGGTGATGATCGAGACGCCATCCGCCTCGATCGTCGGTCCTTGTGCTATTGCCGCTGTTGCAGCTGCAAATTCCACCTAGCTCCCATAGAACGGGCGAGCGCCGCGGCGCGCAGCGAGCGTGAAGCGCTCGCCGGCGACATGCACTGGCGGCCTCAACTTCGGTGAGGAAGGAGGTGATGCCGGTGATGCGAGGACGAAGACCGGTGGTGAGGATCTCATGGCACGCACCACGGTGTCCGCGATGCGGCGTCGTGGTGGGCATGGTGGTGATGGTTGAGGTGCTACTGGTGCTTGTGCGGCGAGTGCGGCGCCGTTGGCGCCCTCAACCACTGCGGCCAGTGCTCGAGTCTTCGCCTTTCGCGCCATGTTGGCACAATGATTCTTGTGCGCCGTCATGAGGCGACGACGAAGAACGCCGGCATGAGTCCGGCGAGGTCGAATCTGGCGCTGCAGAGTTCGACGAAGTGCATCCACCAAAGGTGAAACATCGTGCATTGCAACACGATGGTGATCGTTAGGCATTCTTACCATTCGAGGTGAGTTCTTCACCTGTTCTTGCTCAGTTCTTAGAGCGTGCATGATAACGTGTTGTGAAGTGAAAAATAGAGAGGCCAAGAGAGAGCTGAACACAAGAGAGAAATATAGAATCATTCATCTTTCTTATTGAGCTCTTTGACTCTTATATAGGAAGAGTACACGTAGACATTAGTATTCAAATAAATACTAATGAAATGGCTGATTATAGCCTCTTAATAATGGCTGTTACAAAACTTTGATGAGCACAAATTGCTGCACAATAACATTGGTGGTTACAACATATTGAGTACTCATATTAACTTGATCAAATAATGACCATATTGTAACAAATTCACACGGGAACGAACGAAGAGTGAAGAGCCTCTCAAAGACTACAGGGAGGCCAGTAGCTCCGAAACCTCTCATTTGCTAACAGCCAACAAGTAATTCACCACACATGATTAGATCAACGTATACGCCAATCTATTTTGTGAAACTAAACTTATCTACGATCTGAATTAATGCTTTTAAGAATATATACATAACAAATTCAGAGTTTCTTTGAAGATAAAAAAAAAATCAACACTACTAATTGTAATAAGCTCTCAAACTAATTCAGCAACATGTCAACCAGGCAACATATACTGTTGTTGGTAAAATGGTAGGAGTAGCCAGGTTATGCTAACAGCCAAGAGTTGTTTAATCAATCAAATTAATTAATTAATTAATTAGTAGCTAACTTACAAGGTACTAGCTAGGTTTGCCGGTTTGCCCCCGGCTAATTAAGCCAGCATGCAGTCTAGACTCTAGTACTCCAACATGCTGTATTCATGCATGGCACTCGCACTAGATACAACCTGAAGATTGACAGCTAAAACCATATGGATTAGCCCTGATAGATCGAGGTCATATCCACCAATATTTTAATGCGTGTTGGCTGCTTTGAAATGATTAATTAACTCTCGATCATCACCACGCAGTGTCCAAGCACTGCCGCCGCTAAACAAAACAACATATATGCATCTAGTAAGAAAAGCCCAACAGCATGCATGCATTCATACCATCAGAGATAATTTTTTTGATTCAGTATTACTGCTACATGCATGCCTAGTGCTACCCAGCCCTTTTTTCTGTATTGATTCCTATAAGATATTCGTAGTTTGGATTATATATTATAAAAATGTCAAAAATTATATATCACTTAAGTGTTTTTTCCCCTTGAGTTTTGTAAAAAGTTACCACCCACAAGAAATGCAACTCCTGTGTTAATCTGTGCCACCCATATAGATGCCTTCTAGTGATAGTGTACCTCTTTGTAAGCCGAATGGTTATCATAGTCACCTGGAAATGGTTATCATCTATTGAGTATGCATACTTCATATGTTAGCAAATGCAAATTGTATCTTTAGTAAATATAGTTAATTACTATTATAGTTCAGTCTCATAATATGACCAGTTTTGTTCTTTTTGGAGTGATTAAGGTTGACAACAGGAATTGTTATAGTTTTGGTTGAGATAAGAAAACAGAACAAATTAGACGAGGGATGGCTGAGATTGAAAAGATTAAATGCTAGAAGTATCTATAATATGAAATGGAGGTAGTATAGTATGGTAATAAAAGCCAGTATATCATACGTAAGTGGGAGAAGGATGTAGTAATTAACCCTGCTTCATGTTACACATTACGTGTGTTGGGTATACACGTCAATCACGATTGTCTTTCTACCGCCCCACCTTATATATAATATGAGGAAATATTTTCAAACTCTACAACATTGATTGAACAGTAGTATAATAATGCAATTAAAGTTGATGGTGCCTCCCTAAGTAGCATTAAAAAACAGTGACAAAAATTTCAATCCTTTGGGAAGATAATATTGGTCCATATGGCCCTGGTAGCATATGAGGGAGGCTCAAGCAGGGATGGATGTTCTCCAAGCTCTCCTCATCCGTTGACTTCTCCCTATCTTCTCTTTCTTTAATTTTCTCCTAATTAAATTTTCTTCGATCCATCACCATATATATGCAACCTTAATCTCAATCATGACAGTGATCTCGATCCTTAGTTTCAATCTCTAGTTAGATACAGCTAGCTAATTGCAAACCCTAGAATTAATCTAGATTAGCTACACAATTAGCTAGCTAGCCATGAATCCACAGGAGTTCCAATTCTTCCAGGGAGTAGAGCAAGAGATGCTGATGCTATCCCATGGCGGCGGCGGCGGAGGCGTGGCGGCGCCGCCGGCGACGGCAGCGGCTGCCTCCGACGAAGTGCTCACCTACCATCTCGCCGTGCTAAGAGACAAGGTCCAGCAGCTTGAGCCACTGGTCGGCATGGTCGCCTACCCCCGTCGCGACGCCACCGGCGCCGGCGCCGCGACGGCGATGGCGGCGTCGACCGCCTGCTCCGTCCTCCACGACATAACCGCCGCCGCCTCCGCCGTCTCTCACCGCCTGGACCAGCAGCAGATGTTCGCCGCGGCGCCCGCGCACGGCGAAGGCGCAGGCCAGGTGTTCGACCACGGGCCTAGCCTCGTGTTCCCCGCCACCACGACAGTGACAGATCGCGTCCCGGCGTCAAGCACCAGCGTCGTCGTCGCCGGCGACGGCGACATCGACGTGGTGGAGCTGGAGGCGTCGTACCTTCTTGCACGGTACACGCACTACTGCGCGGTGTGTGGCAAGGGGTTCAAGCGCGACGCCAACCTGCGGATGCACATGCGCGCACACGGCGACGAGTACAAGACATCGGCGGCGCTCTCCTCCTCCGCCGGCGGCGAGAAGAAATCTCGGCGGCGATGCTACTACTCGTGCCCGGCGGAGGGATGCCGGTGGAACAGGCGGCACGAGAGATTCCAGCCGCTGAAATCGGTGGTGTGCGCCAAGAATCACTACCGGAGAAGCCACTGCCCGAAGATGTACGTGTGCGGGCGCTGCGGCGGCAAGGAGTTCGCCGTGCTTTCCGACCTCCGCACACACGAGAAGCACTGCGGCGAGCTAAGGTGGCTCTGCTCCTGTGGCACCTTCTTCTCCCGCAAGGACAAGCTCTTGGGCCACGTCGCCCTCTTCGCCGCCGGCCACGCGCCCGTGCCCGTCGCGCCGGCGGCGCCGCCGGCGGTGGAGAGATCGTCACGGGATTGATTAATTGATGGAGTCGTTTCATGTCCATGTCCATGGATGGATTATATATAGGTAGGATTCATTTTCATTCCATGCTAGTGTACTGTAGTGTCATTTAGTGACTATAGTTTAAATTGAGCTTTGTAATTATATATAGTTGATACGTACTCCAATTTGCAAGTTAATTAATATTAGTACTACCTAGATGCGCATGTACATTAGTGACGACGATTGTAACAACATGCAAGGCTTTGAGTTAACTTTTGCCTGACACTGTCAGGATTAAGTACTGCTGATCATGGACAACAAACATATATATAGCCATAGGTGTAAAATTAATGCTAATTAATCAAGTGAAGTTTATTCGAACGACAGCGATTAGTATGCATGCAATTTGAGCATATACTGTGCTGGACTATATTCTTGTACTAAGTATATACATCCTTAATCAGTTTTGCTCAAAATAAGACACCATATTTTTTCTTGATTTCATAAGCTATTTTCACCATGTGATTGCTAGCTATCCTTTACATGTAAATATATCACATTAACACTCAAATGGGACTTCATGCTGTATGAGGCTTCAAGGTATGAACACACAAAATTCAGTTCAAATTTTCGAACATTTAAATTTGTAGGTACATATATACCTATGTGTAATAGTTTAGTTCATAAGGATACCTAGCGATAAGACAACTCTATTCCAAATATTGAGTATCATGTATCACATAACTAGTTAAGTATGGCATATATCCATAATCAAAATTTAACCAAAAATGGCATATAAAAGCTTAAATTCAGTTGAATTGATTGAACTAGTTACTGAGCAAGTTAATATTCATACCTCAAGACTTTTTGTACCCATTTAAACTGAATTTATACCCTATTTGAATCTTCAAGCCCATACAACATGGTGCCCCAAATAATTTACGATTTGGATCCATCATATCTTATTAACTTTTTTAATTCGTCTTCGCCCATGTGTTAATTAACATTGATATTTTTTCATGAATCAAGTATATAATCAACCATTTTTTGTCCTAGTTCTCCTATACAATGAGTACTAGAATAATTACAATTTACGATTCAGAATTTACAATGTAAGATTTCGAAATTACACTGTAAATTTATGGAATTTACAACGTATATACATGTTGAAAATGTGGCACCACAAATTTACCTAGTCCTATTTTTATTTTAGCTAGCCTAGGAAAATGTGGCACCACAATGTTAGAGCTTTGCTCTGCCACTGGGACGCCGGCACTACTAGAACACTGGTTATTAACGACCAAACAATAACGACTATTAAAGTTTCTTGGTTGTTACTTGTGTTTTGGTGGCCCTCAATGCAATACTATCGCATGGTAAATCTCCCGACGACGAAAAATTTATGCGGTCGTTAGTATTAGAAAAGGTGTGGTCGTTGATATGGCTATTTAGCATAAACCAGAAACAAATTAGTCGCAATTAAATCCTGCTTCCCCGAAAATTTCCATCTCCCCGAAAAAAGGATCTCGACATGATCCTTTTTTTTCTCTATCTTCTCCTGGCGGCTACCGCATAGCTCATCCTCTTTGTGGCCAAGACGATAGATTGCAGTACAACAACCTTGCCGGCGACCTCAGATGAGAAACGAAGATCGCCCGACTGCAGCAGCACGGTATTCCTTTCCATCTGGGTCCAAGTGCAGCGCATCAGCAGCAAAGGTGCTCCTCAATCCGTCCCTCCATCACTAGTGCGGAAGCCCTGGCCCCTAACCCTTCCCTCCGTTGAGAGACAATGCTGGCTGGCGGCGGCTCTCCGCATCCTCATATAATAAGGTGAGATGCTAGCATCCAGTATATGGTTTGTGACAAATGGTATTCTTCATTCCCCGTCACTTTTTGTCAGCCTTCTACTTGTCCTGTATTTAATTGTGAGTCTGTGACTTGACGATTATAGTTTGTTCAGTGCATGATATC
This sequence comes from Leersia perrieri, assembly GCA_000325765.3. NCBI lineage: Eukaryota > Viridiplantae > Streptophyta > Magnoliopsida > Poales > Poaceae > Leersia > Leersia perrieri. The sequence goes on along the minus strand of CM002482.1, from coordinate 1,659,703 downwards.
CTTTTTGTCCTGTAATTGTACTCTAAATCACGATTGGAGCTAACTGATTAATTTGAATTAACATACACATGACCTGTAGTTGAAACATCACTCGAAATTAGCCATTTTCTTCCTTGCAGATCTACAAGAAGTAAGGTGCTCCAAAGAAATAATCTGTAAATATTCCCAATTGCCTTTCGTAGTTTAAATTTCTATTTATACTAAGTGATCTTATGATTTGTACTACTTTTTGCAGGTTTCCAATGAGAAGATATTCTTTTCTAGATGACATGTGGCACCATGGATGCTTTGATGTCCATTCACACATCAAGTCTCAACAAGGTGTACAACTTTTTCTATGCGAAATTATAGAACATATATACGATTTAGAATTTGATCATAACACTTTGTAAAAATTTCTGTTCTTGTTTCTTGCAGATAGTCTAGTCATCTAGTCAACGTATAGTGATTTGCTTTATCTGAAATTACAGGATTCTTCTTCTGTTTTCCTGCCAACTTGTTGAAGCATCTTCGTTCATTGAAGGAAAAACGATCAGTTTTAAGATAATTAAATTTTGTGCTACAGAGGAAAGAACTCAAATCAAATTAAATGTTTCATTTGGAAGAAATTAACAGTAGCATAGCGATTAAATTAGATGATTATTTATCAGCGGCTCAACACACATGCTGCCAGTAGATTTACTAAAATGTGTTTAGCTCCTCATATCAGAGCTCCCTTCTCTTAAGAGACAGATATTCTAGTTTGACATAGACAGTGTGCAAAGAAAATAATTTTGTGTGTCCAGATGTTATTTCTGATGTCATTCATGCTGCTACCTGAGTTCTCTGCTACTTGGATATCAATCTGAAATAAGACAAAGGCTGAAACTGCTTTTCTCCCGGTGGTTAGTTACGTTAGTAATAAGGATTATTCAATAGCTACCATATGTGTGTTCTTCAATTCATGTGATCTAATTTATTCTCTTGTAACCCCACAGTTCTGTCACAATACATTTATTGATTGAGTTAAACCTTTTATTTTGCAGGGCTCAAAACATGCATGAAACAAGCCGATAGTTGTGTACAATCTTCAGTTGAAGACTACTTCAAAAATATATAGCTAGATTCACTACCAGAAACAGGGTCAATTAGATGTTCAAGAAATATTTCTTGTGGTTGTATAGATGTTCAATTAGATCATGTATGTACATTTCAAACTCTGTAATGAACAAGTTAAATTATTCGCATTGAATCAATAAAGAATTGTCAATAATTTTCAGTTATTAGTCTATTGATACCCTTTTCTTATTAAGGGCACTTGTTAATCTAAATATACCACTGCCACAAGTAAAATAACAATAGCAACTATCATTAATAAAACAACAACCAAATGGTGTCGCCGTCGGTAAAAATTGCGATAGCAGAAAGACACGGTCGTTAATGGAAATAACGATGGAATAGTGTCATGGTCGTTAATGAAATAACGATGGCAGAAAAACTCCGTCGTTAATAAAATAACGACCGGAAATGGTATCTGGTCGTTAATACTATTAACGACGAAGCCTTTAACGACCACCGACGATCACACTTTTGTGGTTGTTAATGACCTTTAACGACCACATTTGGACTTTTAACGACCCCATTTCCCGTCGTTAATAACTGTTTCTCCAGTAGTGCGGTAGGATGCTCGTTCCACTTGTGTTAGCAAGCTTCTTCCTAGTTATCCCCTTGTACTAGCTTGAGGATGTTCGTGCGCTCTCTCTTTGTGGTTAAGAAGCTAAAGGGAGAGGAGCACTTAATTTTGAGGTTATAAGAAACGCGGACTCAAAGAGTGTGTCCAGGAAGTAAAAACTACACCTAGGTGCTGCGGCACCCAACCTTACAGCCGCATGATACAATTTGGGGTGCTTCGCGATCCGTGCGTCCAGATCAATTATTTCCACCATTTACGCCCTATACTCCGTCCCGTATATACGACGCGGTATGTACTCCGTATGTTGTAAGAGTGGTTATGCGCTAGCTAGACGGCGGAGAACACCGTCAAGTCCGCCGTGCGCCATCCGGTTAGTCCATCCGCACAAGGAGCGTGGCTATGACCTCCCCTCCCCTTCCACACGCCGCCATCTACTCTGTTCCATGGTTCCTTGAGGAGGAGTCATGGGGACGAATGTTGCCGGTTGAGATGTACTCGCGATTGCTCGTCAGCCACTCCATGAAGAATCTCGGGAGGTCATCGGGCTGATCCTCCTCCGCCACCATGCACGCGTCACCGCCGGCGACTCCACCACTGCCTTCTCATCGATCGCCGGTATTGCAGTACAGTACTCCGCCGCCGCCGTCGACCTGATGATGCGGCGGCTGTGGTGAGATTGCGTCCTCTATCATCATGCCCGGGAACAGCGGCTCGGCGACGTCCCACGAGGCCACGACACGGACAGCAACGCGAGGTCGAGGAGTTGGTCTATGTCGGCCAGATCATCGAACCCGTCCGCCGCTGACGCCGGCTCACCGCCGCCGCTCGCCTGCCGGCGGCGGAAGCGTCCATGCAGAGTGGGTGGGGAAAGGAGGAAGAGGCGGAGAGAGCAAGATGTGGTATAGTAGTAGGAGGAAGCGGCGGAGGTGCGGATGGCGTTACGCCGCTCAGACCACAAAATCTGAACAACACAACGACAAATCGACGAACACAGCCGGCTGGCTGTGAACATTTCCAGAAAATAAATGCTCTCACCAGGAGAACAGATGCGAGCGCTCCCCTCTCAAGCTCCCAGCTTGAATCTCAATGGCCCCCCATGGATAGCACAATAAGAATGGAATATAGGCGATATCTGCTTCAAAGGTGAAAGCTGCTTCAAGGTAGAAGAAAGGGGGAACGGATAAGAGCGAGGGAGTACATAATAAGGTGTTTAGAGACGAAGTACATACGGCGCCGTTCAAATAAACGGCGGCAGAAACAACCGGCGTATCCCCCTCCCGTGTTCTATGCAGGGACCCACACAGTGAGCGTATTTCTATGAAGCATGCAGAAAAGGGGAGAAATCACTAATACCAACCAAATACCTGATAGTGGGGACCTGCTGGCACGGATCGCAAAGTGCATCGTGCGGCTGTAAGGTTGGGTGCTGCAGCACCTAGGTGTAAAAAAACCACACCCCTAGAGTGTGTCCCCTTGCTTAAAGAGGAGGAGACTAGTGGTATAAATCTAGCTTTCTAAATTACTATTGAAAGCCCCTCACATCAATGTGTATAATATCTGTAGGCACCAGGATTTGAACCTATGAGTGAGCACATACGCCTACAAACTCGCCAACATACTATCGGTGCTTCCCTAGAGAGTGAGCACTTTACCAACAAATCTAAAAATGGTTTGGATCATCATGCTTGCAAAAACAAAAAAATACTCTAGAACCAAGAATCATTTTTATTAATAAATCTAACAATAAAATATCAAATATCCGTGTGCATTGTCCAACAAGAACTAAAAGCCCCAAATAGCTAAAAGCTCATGAAAATATTTAGGGTTTCCAATCAATTGTCAATAACCAAAAGCCCATTAAACCTCTAGACATATTAAAAATATCATCCAAAAACGTAGGCAAACCCCACGAAAAACCGGCTAACCATAGGCTTGGCCCATCCAACAGCCCACTTCTTTGTCCATTCCTATTGGCGTGCGGCCACATATATATCAACTCTCTATGTCGCGCGGACATTGAAGCAAACGTGATTAGGTCTAAGCACCGTTAGTAATTTTGTATAATAAAACATACATAAATGGTTTACTTGAATACGAGTTGAAAGTTTCAAACCTTTTAGTTGAATATCTACTCGATTTTTTTTAATTTGAAAAAAAAGATTTATTGAAAAAGTCTATATTACTCATCCGTCCAACAATATAAGCATTTGGACTATAACATGATATATCCAGTCCAAAAAATTTGAACCGTTCAGATTCGTTGGACTAGGATATGCCACATCCTATCTTAAATACTTTTATACTTGGACTGAATACTCAACTTATAAAAATATATTGCTGACTTTTAACATCAACCAAATAACTTCCAAATCAAATCGTTAAAATACAGGGAAAAGAAAACTAAGCTAACCCATATGACCATGTGGTCCACTATCGCAAAATGATGAAACCTACTACTGCGGCTGGCCTGTCACTTGCACCGTTGCACGCGCGTGGGTCTTATGTGTAGGCCGAATGCCCGAATGTGTGACCCCGTTGTAGCTGCACCAAATAGCAATTTTTTTTGTTATCTTGTGCCATCTGCTGCCTCATTGTTGAGCCGTCTAGGATCAGAATAATGTCTAACAGTTCTAATTCATTAGGAGTTTAATTGGGACTAATATCATGGGCCAGTCACCTTAATATCGTGTTTGGTGTTACATGTGCATGAATATACCGTCTAGTCTATACGAGGTGTAAATGCTGGTACTCACCAATTTTATCGACTTGTATATATGTCGAAACTCACAATAATATAGAAATTGTGTATCTGTAGCTGTACCAGAGGCTGAAAGTTACCTCCAATATATCTAAAAATATTATTTTTTTTGGCGGAATGACCAAAGGAGGTCATCCAATGTTATTAAAATTGAGAGAAAAAAGTGACAAGTAACCATTACAACGACAGGATACTGTCGAGCTCGGGTGTGCACCAAGTACACGCCCACAACCCCCCGCCAACAACACAAACACAACCCACTGAGAGGAACCTAACACCAAAACGGCCGCCGCTATGTGAGGCCGATTGCTGCTAGTTCAACAATAACACCACAAGGTAGGACTCCTAAAACAACGGCTTCAACAAGGCTATGACGTCGAGAACACTATGTGAGGCCGATTGCTATTATGGTTTTCACACGAAGATCCTCACTACGAGAGAGAGGAGGTAGATTCCTCGACTGCGCCCCCAAGACGGTTACGATGCCCGAAGTCATAGCCGTTGTCGATCCAACAGAACACTGAGCTAGGCTTTCGCTTAGAATCGTACAACCCTGCCAGTGGTTCGTTGTCCCCAAACTCAGAAACCACCCTTCCAACGTTGGCAACACGAGGTCACCACCACACCAAACCAACGCCCCTCTGTTGATCGATTTCCAATCCTATCGAAACAGGATTGCCACTGTACCCTATCGCCAGCGCCCACTTCCACGTCGCCACTCCCTCCTGCCCTGTGCTAGCTCAAACCACCTCCGCCCTGTCGTCCACCAGCCTCCTTATCGGATCCAACAAACAAGGCTGAAACTAGGCGGCATCGCCACGGCAATCTGAGCCTTCCTTAGCAAACGATCATCGCTCCCCTAGCTATAGAGCTCCCCACAGAGAAGGGGAGGAGCTCCACAAGTAGGTGAAAAGCTCGGCCATAGTCAAAGACGACGACACACCGTCAGCACCTCTTCCACGTTGCCACTCCACGTGCGCTGTCCCTAGCTTCCTCCGCCTTGCCACCCGCCGGCCTCCTCACTTAATCCGGCAAAGGAGGGGAAGGAAAGGCGCCGTTGCGTTGGAAGCCCATGCCTTCTCTGTTTTCGACCGATGCCACCACCAAACCAATGGAACTCCCCGCAGAGAAGGGGAGGAGCCACCTAATGGGCAACAAAGGAGACAACCCGCCAACAACCTCGAAGCCGCCGGAGCCACGGACCGTCACTGCACAACCAATCAATGACAGGGAAGCACCGCCTCCACCATCGCGCTCTATGCCTCACCTATGAAGGCACGGGTTCCGTCGCCAAAGCGGCCTCTGCGTGCCCACTGCAACCATGCGCTGACAATGATGCCCACAGTGGCTCGCCCACCGCTGAACCTTTTAACCGGAGGGCAGCTTACCCGCAGTTGTCACCGGCAGCGGCCGACAGGTCAAACCCCAGGCCATGGTCGTGCCGCCCTGCCAGCCGTGCTCCTGCCGCGTCCTGCTCCGACGGCGGCACGGGCACTTTCGCCACGGATCCGGACACCGGGACACTGGAACCGGCCGACTATCGGTGCCGGTGATCGCTGTGCTCACCGTGATAGAGCCCCAGCCCCCAGGCCATGGTCGTGCCGCCCTGCCAGCCGTGCTCCTGCCGCGTCCTGCTTCGACGGCGGCACGGGCACTTTCGCCACGGATCCGGACGCCGGGGCACTGGATCCGGCCGACTATCGGTGCCGGTGACCGCTGTGCTCACCGTGACTGAGCCCCAGCGTCGATGCCACGAGACGACGCCACGACCCCTCACCCCCAGCGGGTCGACCACCGCTCCGCTGCGCCTCCACCGACAGTCGGTAGATCCGGGCTTGCCGACCCCGGATCTGCCCTCGCCAGCCGCAAATCCGCTGTCTCGCCGCGCGCCATCTAAAAATATTATTGTGTGTGCAATTCTGATTTCATCGTATCTTACTTGAGACCTTTTCGATATCGTTGAATGCTTGCATATTCACAGATTAGAGCATACAACAAACTAGAAATGGCGATTGGAATCGGCTTGTCACCATAGGTTTTTTAAACCGGCATTGATGGAAATTACGAAAGTAGCAGTGATTGCCGGTTCTGTACTAATGAAGTAAATGTGAAAAATTTACTAGTACATAAATTTTTCGGATGGAACTGCAACATTTAATTAACTATAAAGAAAAGTCAACGAAGTTCACAAAAAGAGTCGCAGGGGATTCATTACCATGTAATTCACAATCCTGAAATTTGACATAGAAAATTTAAGTGTTTTCGCTTTTTTTCTTACAATGTTTGATCATTCATTTTACTTTAAAAAATTACTACCTCCGTCCTAGAATGTAAGCATTTCTGGGAGGATGGAACACTTCATAGTACAACGAATCTGGACAGAGGTATGTCCAGATTCATTGTACTAGGAAATGTCACACCCTCCCAGAAATAGCTTCATTCTGAGACAGATATAGTATTGAAGTATCATTTATTTTGTTTATGACTTACTTTATTATAAAAGTGCTTTAAACATAATTTATTATTTTTATATTTGCACAGAATTTTTAAATAAAATAAATGATAACTTTACAAGAAAAAAGTCAAAACCCTTACGTTGTGAAATAAAGGGAATAATAAAGATGGTAACATCTCTAATTTTCTTCATGTCCTTTTCTCATTCAATAATTAAGAGCAAATATGTGTGATATCACCTGTAATACACAAACTCCAGAACTATTTTATATATTTACTCACACTAATGTTTGCACTTTTCTTAATACTTGTATATATGTTGCCTCTTACATCAGAGGTGTCTTTATGTATCTTCTCCTTAAAAAAAAAGATTTCCGTTGTTTCCCCGATTATATATATTGAGGAGAGAAAGTTACAAAGCATGAAAAGTGGTAATGGCTAAATAGCCAAAAAGGAATGCACATAGTTGCTACGGCTTCGTTGTATTGACTCTCCTCCACCTCATGTCTCTCCTTATTTTCTCTCCACCACATCATCAATTACACTCTTAAACATAGCAAGTTAAGTGCTAATGTACTTGATCTTACACCCCAAAAGACCACTTTCTTTCCCGTGTCATTGTTCTTCAACCCCTTTATCAGTTCACCTGTCGTTTGATTCCTGCAGTGCAGACTACAACTTCAGATGTCTGACGCACACCATCAAGCTTCTTCAGTTCTCAGGATCGATTGAGTACCATACCAAACCTGCACCGAACCCAAAAAAGGCAGATCGATAGCCATCTCATCTACCTGTCGATCGGTGGTGTTATTAATTGATGATGAACAGACTGGTTGTTGCCAGTAGGAAATGTTTGCATACGGACTGTACGTGAATCTAATTACTTGCTGTTCCCTTTTTCTTTTGCATTTGTGCAGTACTGTTGCATTTGGCAACAGTGCTATACTAATACTAGTAGTAGCTAGGCCATGCCAAGCGTGAGCGACCAAATTAATTCGGCAAGAAAGAAAGCAACCCTTTTTTTTTTGTTCAATCTCTGCCTTTTTCTCTGGTCCAAGCATTGTCTATCCATGCATGCATTTGTCATCTACCTACTCAACTACCTGCTTGTAGCTCATGTACATGTGTATTTCTCTGAAATATGTTAATTGTTGCTATGTTGGAGTAGTATATATATAGAGAGAGAGAAAGGAGATGTTACTTGTGATTTCAGAAGCTAGCTAGGCGGTGTAGTTAGATAACTTCTTGTGATTGCCATAGTGGTAGCTCACCTTCTTCTCCAAATCTCCAAATCACCATGGCTGGCAATGGATCATTTTGGGTGCAGATTATGCCCGCCATTCTCTTTCTTCAGCTCCTATTCAGAGGTCAGTGCGCATCGATCATGGCTTCATGTTCAGTTTTACTGTTTTCATTTGTGTGGAAGTTGTTTCTGATGAGTGATGAACAATTTTCATTAGTTTGGTGGAGTTAATTTGCTTCACCATTTATGGGGAGTATGTTTTGAGGTTTTCTTTAGAATATTACATTTTTAGATTTTTCTATTTCGTTTCGCATTTTAGGTGATTTTACGTAATCAAGTTGTAGCATTATCACAGGGAAAGATGATTTTTCCCCTGAAGAACAACAATGAAAATTGTGCCACCAGCTGATAAGAGGGAAAAAAAAATCTGCAGATGTTGTTTTTGTTAGCTGCTGAAAATTCCCCTCCATGACAAAAATAGGCCAATTAATTCAGATGTGAGATATTTTGTACAAGTTTTGTCGATCTATAGAGTGTTGTCAACAAGCACTACTCAAACTGGACATGTTTCCAGCAAGCTACATTCAATTTTTTTTTCCTTTTGACAAATATTTAAATAAAATTCAAAAGCACACATATACGCTCAAACTGTTGAACTTTCAGAAAAAAAAAATCATGCCCGATCATACTCCACTACTTAATGTACACTTGACAAAATTCATGCAAACGCGTACAAAAATCCAAGTTTGATCATCCTAATGCACAATTGTCAACTCTTCAATATCGATGTTTGAATCGCTGACAAAATTCATCCAAACACGTGTAAAAACGTGCATGTTCAAAATGTTTTCGATGATTTTTCAGCGGTTGGCACGGACGGCGCGTCGTCGTTCAGCTTCGCCAATGACTGCCAGTATCCAGTGTGGGTGGGCGTCCTGAGCGGCGCAACCTCGCCGCCGCTGGCGCGCTCCGGCTTCTACCTGCCGCCGTCCGGCACGTTCCAGCTTGCCGCGCCGTCGTCGGGCTCATGGTCCGGCACGTTCTGGGCCCGCACCGGCTGCGCCGTCGACTCATCCACCGGCCGATTCTCCTGCGCCACCGCCGACTGCGGCTCCGGCGACGTCGCCTGCAACGGCCGCGGCCCCTCGCCGCCGGTCACCCTCGCCGAGATCACCCTCGCCTCCCCGGGCTCCGGCGGCCAGGACTTCTATGACGTCAGCCTCGTCGACGGCTTCAATGTCCCAGTCCGCCTCTCGCCGTCGGGCGGCTCCGCCGGCGAGTGCCGCGCCGTGGCGTGCGCCGGCGATGTGAACGCGGCGTGCCCGTCTGATCTTCGCGTCGTCGTGGCGGGCAGTGGTGGCGTCGTGGCGTGTCGCAGCGCGTGCGACGCGTACCGGAGCGCGAGGTACTGCTGCACCGGCGAGTACGGCTCGCCGGCGGCGTGCGGGCCGACGAACTACTCGCAGGTGTTCAAGACGGCGTGCCCGGCGGCGTATAGCTATGCATATGATGACGCCAGCAGCACGTTCACCTGCGTTGGTGCGTCCAACTATGACGTCACCTTCTGCCCGAGGACTTGATTGATTATTATAATATTATTGCAAGCCTCGCTGGTGATGATGATAATTATAAAGGTGATGCTGATTAAGTTATGGGATTAATACCATTATGATGGTTGGTTTGTTCAAGGAGGTGAGGCGCGTAATAACGATGGGGGACAGAATTATTTATCACTAGTTCATGCTACTACTACTTGATATAGTTGATACACAGGAGGGTCATGAGAAAACCCCATTTTTTATTTGAATATTTCTACAATTTTCCTGCATTTCAAACACTGTACGCCCTGGACTTTTACATCATTAAAGATAAGATACAATAATACACAGAAAATAGCTACATTGATTCCATGAGATGCATTCTTTCACCTATTCATGCTTGCTTCTGATGCAAAATTTTATAAGTAATTTTATTTAGTAAGCATTCTATATTGCCATGTAGGAGTAACATGGAATGTAACTTTGGTTTCGATTAGTATTACACTTGTACTACAACACATGGCAAAGTATGCCTTCAGAACTTGGTATTCTTCCATTTATTTCCTCAGTAATAGTATATTATAGGAAGCATTTCTTCTCTTATTCTTTATTAATTTTGTATTTTTGTTCGACGCTGATGGGAACTTTTTGCGAAGGCATCAACGCCTCGGTTGTACGAACACTGCTGTCGTTCTTCTGGGAACGGTGAATCTACCTGTACTGACCTGGTATGTTGACTGCTTGACTAGAGCGTCTGATGAATTCACCTGAACCAGTTCAAAAAAGCAGTTGCTTCTGTTAGGAAATATATCGTGACAAAATTTTCTAGATAAATAAGTAGTGACAAAAAAAATATCTAGACCCAACTTGCTTCTACAATCCACTTCCAAATATTAGAAATCAAGCACTTGGACACCAAATACAGTAAGACAACACTGCAACAACTGGAAAGTATTGGGAGGTATGATAGATGCAACTAGACAAACTGCGAACAGTTACCTGAACAGGATGCAGTTCAAGCCCCAATGAAGCGAGATCATGGATTTCTATAGACACTTCGTGTGGACAAACATTGAAGACTGTCACGACATAGGAGAAGCTGCACAAGGATATATCCATAGAGGTAGTTTAGCTACCGTGGAGAAAAATCATAAGGTTTTCATACTATGCATGAAGTCTAGCTAGTAGAAACAGGTGCATAGTTTTATTTTTCAGTTGATTCAAAGTTATATTTGCCAAGATTACAGTCTACTGTTTACTCAAAAACATAATTACATAAATGCTACTTACTTTTTATCTAACAGAGCCATTCCAGATCTTTCATTTTGGGCATCTTTAATGCTCATGACAATAACTCCTGGTACCAACGATGGCCCTGTGTTGTGAAAACGAACCCTTTGCTGAAATAGAACACGATACAGTCAGATGTGAATAAAAACAGAAGAGATAACAAATCATCTTCATCATCATCAAACAAAAAACATGAGTTTTTTTTTTTGTGTGTGCAAGTTGTTTGCTGATAGTTCATTTGTTTAATTAATGGTGTGAGCTGAACACAAATGTTCCAGTATGATTGTTTGCCTCTATTTTTCAGATAATCATTCATGTCCAGCTACAGGGGTGTAAATATGCATCTCTATACTTTGCACTTTTGCAGATTACAAAGCTCATGTTTCACATAATGCGCAGTTTTCATGTATGATAGCTGCATTCTGTGGAAAATGTCTACCATCTATAAGAAGGCAGTGAATAAATAAAAAGGTTGCATGCCCCTTGCATCAGAACAAGACATGACTGCATACTTGCACCTGTACATGTTGCACCATAGTAGCCAGAAAGTAAAGGTACAGGTTCAACTTGTTGGCATGAAAAATATATGTACCTCAATGTCACTTGCTGTACTTAAACGAAAGAGCGGTGAGGAGTATCTGATCTTCAATATGTTAACAAAATTATCTAAGACAGAAAGAATGTGATTCTTGGAAGGTTTGAAAGATGGATTTTCCAATCTTGGTTGAATCCTGCAAAAAATATATATATACCCCATTTGAATGAACAAACACATGTTCAGAACATGAAGGGAGGAAGAGACGGTATATTTTAGTATATCAAGACAGCACAATAAAATGTACAGAGAAACAAGAAAGCTAATATAAATAAGGTTCTTTGCCTGATGATACACTAAATATCTATGAAGATTAAAGAAAAATCGGAAACTTACAAATGCCAATTTTCTTCATTCTTGTCTCTTGGAGGAAGCCCTACACCCCAGTTGTTTGTTTCATATGTAAAATCAAGCCTTTACAAAAGGATGAAACATAACATTACATGGGGAAACTTCACTTGGTATATAATCAGATGTTAGTAGTACCAATAGTTGTTCAAAGGAAACTGAATCATTTCCACTTCTAGAGGAAGTTCAAACGTTTCTATTAATTGCAACAGCTGATGCTTTCATCAAGGTCAAAAGGGAAGTTTATTATCACCTGTTAAACCAATCACCAGAGTTATATGAATCTCGATCGAGTGACTTAGATCTCAGTATCTCATCACCAGCATGAAAAAATGGTATTCCCTGAAAGAGCATACACGAGTATGAAAATTTCAAATGACATGAACTGCTATTAACATCTGTTTTTGTTGGACTACAAATTTGAACACTAATACATCTGATCTGTTATCTAGAATGCTACTACAATTCCCACCAAGACCTCTGTTACCAACAGCTGAGTCCACATGGATGACAAAACCAAATAGAAGATGGACCCCCGCACCAGCAGATCAAGAGCAGAAAGTAGTGATCACAGCAGGTTATAAGCATTGTATGCTCATCTCATGAGAAAAACATTGTAACATATTTTTTTAATTCAGATTATAATTAAATTTGAAGTATTCATATATGTCCTAGCAAATGGTATTCAAAATTTTGCTGATAGAACAATGAGATTAATATTGGTAAACATGACCATTTGATGAGTCCATATCATGAGAAAAGGTTTATGAATTGACAAAGTCTGAAGGTCATCCACTTGGCTTACAAGATTAGTCAGGTCATATTACTGTTTTAACTTTGTTTTAGCAACCCATGTTTGTGAAATTGATTGCTCTTATTGTCTACTCCTATAGAAAGATATTACTGTACGAACAACTGTAATCTCTCTTATACAGACCTGGGATAATGCCGTCATGCTTGAAGCCAAATGATTTATTCTGCATCTCTCATCAATCGAGAGGCCAACTGGGGTCTGCAACAACAATAAAAGAAAACATAGCAAAATAAAGACTGTTAATCCTTTCTAAAGATAGGAATGGGTGATGGTAAGGATACTTAACTAAGCATGCAAATGTTTATGCAAATTATATAATTACATTAATGCTATGTTTTTTAAATGAATGAAGTATACACAAGTAACTAATTTTTCCAACTGTGAGCAGTATAAAAGATAAAGCGCACAAATATCTGTTGTGACGTTTTCAGCTTCACCAATTATAAAAAGATGATACAGGATGAAATAATACTAGAATGTAAAACTTGATGAAAAACACCATACTAGTTATTCATGTAACGTACCTTTAGGCTGACAATATCAAACAGAGTCTCGTTGTCATGAGCAGAAACATAGTTTATCTGAAATACATAGAACAACAGTGTATTATAGAAGATGATTGACAGCGGACTTTCAAAAAGTGATACCAAAAAATCATTATACACAGAAATAAATCAATTATGAAAACATATTTTACTGCTCTCGTGAGCATAAATACTTGTAATAAGTACCGGCCATTCTTATTTTCTTTTAAGAAAACACATACAGTTTCTACTGGGGACGAAGTATAGCCAACTGGTGATCCATCAAAAGTGTGAATTTCTGATCCCTTCTTAGCTTCTCCAGTATGAGTTATTAGTACATAATCCTTCAAATTACCAGCCAGCCCAATCTGGGAAAAGAAAAACAAATTTGTATGAGGTTATGCTTATTTATACAATATAATTCTTCCTTAGCAAAAACAGTAAGCATGAGTGGATCCCAGGACACAAGAAGCAAGTAACATGATTGAAGAAATGCTACAACACATATGTTTTGATGCAAATGGTATCTTCCTGGTTCCAATGTTCTCCAAATCTTCCTAAAACAAGTGCATGTTGCTATTACTTCAAGGATGGATTATCAGAAAATTCAAGATACTTAGTGTTGAATTAGTGGATGCAAAAAGCAGAACAAAAAGATTTGACATGATAAAACAAAGACTTTAAATGAAAGTCATAACAATGGTAAATGTTCATTGCAAATAGCAGCAAATTAGCAACTAGTACTCATAACATCACATCCGGTCCTAGGTTCGTTTTTTATGGGTCGGAAGGAGTACTCATTATTATGTGAAAAATGAAGTTACTTGTCAGTAGCACATTAGCACTGTAGATAGTACTTTTCCCTTTTGTGTTCTAAACTTAAATTTGAGATCAGCAGATTATAATCGCATACTAATTACAACTGACCTAGTTGAATGCATTTGTCTAAAAGAGTACCTACTTGATACCATTTCAGCTTTGTTTTGTTTCATCATATCAAACCCATGATAAATTCCATTTGTGGTCAAGAATTGTTTTCTTCTGTCAATTCATATCCTGATATCCAAGTGACTGCTAAGTCATTTCTCAGATTCCTATTTTGATTGTTTGCTAGAGTTAAATCTGGAAAATCCAAAAGTAATTTCTATGATCGAAGAGATTTGTTATGCCCATCAGAATAATATGCATCATGCAATAAATATTAAAGAGCAGTAACCGATATTAAACATAGAGAACTCAAGCACGATGATCCAAGTTTGCCCACATGCCTTCATTAACTCTGATAATTCATTCATATCTTCTTTTAACCAAAACATGAAATGATCAGCAGAATATATTTTCCATCACTTTTATAGGTCCATAACAATTTTCAATTCAAACAGTGGTCAACCTGTATGTGGTCAGCATATGTAGCAAGCTCACGCCTGGTGTCTGCTTCATTACCTTGATAATATCCATTCGGCTGCACAAAATGATAGGTAGAAGATATTCAGCATTACTGGATTCTTGGAGCTAATCGAGAATTCTAGAAAGATCATGGATATAATTTAGTACAATGTATCACATCCAAAAATATTAGATATACTTTAAAATTTATTGGGCTAGGCCAGAAATCAGTAGTTTCTGGTCCGTTCTTTGTCTATTCCTCATTTTCTTAGTTCATTTTACATATCTTTCCTCAAAGTAATGTGTTTTCTATGTATTTTAAAATCATTAACATCAGGATTACATAACAATGGTTATCTTACAAGTTGATAAGCTGGAATGGTATCTACCAGTTTAAGCCGAGAACCGGTGACTGGCTGGTTTCAATCATTTCTTGCATACACAAAAGCTTTGCGTGTCAAATGACAAAATATTAAATCATTAATAGATTAAAAATACGAGGATTTAATATGTGAAAATGGTCTTGATAGATATTTCAAGAAAAAATATTTTCATGTGGTTAATGTTTTAATAAGTTTATAAATTATAATTACAAAAAGGTAATGATGAGACATGTGCATTGGAGACTGTATCGATGTCCAAAATGACAAGTAAAAAATGGAGGTAGTATACTAGAAGAAAGTAATGGGTACCCAACACATACTACACAGGAATGGCTGCCAAGGGATAACACATGGATCAGGATACAACTCGATTAATTGATTACACGATTCAATATCTGGCAAGAAGCAAGTAGAAAGAGTAAAGATTTCAGACATTTTCTCTAATCCCTACTTGCTTCTGAAAAGAATGATGGATCATCATGTGACAGAATTAGAGGGATAGCTCATAAGTGACACATTGTTCTAATACATGTTTAATGGTTGACAGTAGAACAGGAGCACATGGAATCTCAGGAACAAAGGCGTACTGACAAGGAAAAATGTAACACGTGAATCCGAATATGAGGATTTTGGTCTTAGGATTAGGAAAGATAGACACAGGTAGCTTATTACTGTAAAGTCACATACTGATTGTCATTTACTGAAAGGTTAGTACTATAGAGGGCATCAAGATTACCTCTAAGAACAGACCAGTAGAAAAGCCTTGCTGTAGTGGATTACCAAATGGATTACCCCCATTTACAGCATCGCGGATTCTATCATTGAAACTGCAATGTGTGGTGGTATTGGACAATTGACACTACAATCTTGAATAGAAAGATGGAAAGTAGATGCAGAAAGAGAAACCATATGAATTTGTACACTGTCTATATACACTACAACAGGCAGAAAAGACAAGAAGAAACTTTGGCAAAGTAATTCTAATATTAGCAGGGAAGAGTTTCATAGATGCATCCTGTGAAAGCATTCATTTTGCAAATTTGTACCATTTCCATACATGCAAACCTACATTCTAAGCAATAACTTTAGTCAAGGTTAATGTGGGTTAACTGCATGCACTTTAGGTCAATTTTTTTCTGTGGCTAGAAAGAACAAAATACAAATGTACTGTGGTAGCAATTTAAATATCTACAAGGGAACTTTTGCAGATTGCTCTGCATGGCACTCTTGGACTCTTCAGTCTTCACTGCAGATAGTGAGTTGGTATGAATTCAGGCTTAACTTACCTACCAATCCCTGTGCCACTCATATTAATCTGGGATGCATTTATTCCACGCTTATTTTGTGCAACTTCACCAAAGTCCCATCCTTCACCATACCTGGAAATTACATGTCCTTATCAGTTCAATGCATGAGAACTGATTGCACTGAAACTGAACAGTCTAAGTCCTTACAAGTATATCTTTGAACCATCCACTCCATGTACATCCCTCGTAAGACTTTGAAGAGCAGATTTTGCCTTTATCTGTATTCATCAACTAAGAAGATTCTCATGCACATGGTAGCAACACACTTAGATTAGAAAACAGAGTCAGATGCCTACAAACATTTGGCCACATGTCCCAGGATCTCAGAAAAGTATATAACCCTTTGTTGGTAATAAAGAGTGCAATGCAAACAGCCCATTGGCCTGGTAGTGGGAAACTGGGAATGGCACTTAAAATTCCCACCCTTTGTTGATACTGAATTTTACAGGTTTGCTGAACTGAGTTTTACAGGTGCTATAAATTGATTAACATATTAAATTAGACTTAAATATATCAACAACCTAGGGTTTAGGCCATTACAAGGTTTGAAGGTCGGTAACTAAATCCAGAGTTCATGCTTTTATTTTAAGGGTAAAGTCCACATTTTGCCCTTAAACTTTGCTCGAAGTCGATTTTTCACCCTGACTACAAATGCTTTGCCTCCAACTTTCAAATCCAAACACATAACATCTTAAAACCATATTGGATGGTGATCTTGATGGACTTTACCCTTATTTTAATTAAGCAAATGACATCACAGTGAACTTAACACTGAAAAGAGAATTTGTAGTTTAAAAACAATAGTCCCTCTGCTTCCAAATGTATGTCGTTTTGGAGTTCACCACTCTTCTCTAAATGTATGAGGCACATATCCCATATCTTTCCTTGTACCTTTCATAATCGAAAGCTATCATTCTCATGAAAAAAAAGTAGATCAGTAATGATTGCAGGGAAACAAGGTAATCTTAACACATTCTTAGTTCCTGTGCACAACTCTAAAACAACCACCATTTGGAATCAGAGGGAGTATTGATGAGGCTCAATCAGACTATTCTTCACATTGCTGTTTTGCATTTGCAATAAGACAGGAATTGTGCAGGCTAAACCATGTGAGTATATGGCTATATGCATGTGGTAATAGAAATGATAGGTCCAACAGATAATTGATGGACATGTGCTTTTACTAGATCAAGAGAATGAAACAAAAAGATATTTGTCTTCAGGCAGATAGTCAATATGCATCTGTGATTTGAACTTACTT
The DNA here is from genome assembly GCA_000325765.3 of Leersia perrieri. Classification (NCBI taxonomy): domain Eukaryota; kingdom Viridiplantae; phylum Streptophyta; class Magnoliopsida; order Poales; family Poaceae; genus Leersia; species Leersia perrieri. The sequence goes on along the minus strand of CM002482.1, from coordinate 1,642,130 downwards.
ACCATGGTACTTTTCATGATATGCCCCATAAGATCAAATCTGAACCCATCAACCTAAGACAAGAAAATAGAATAGCTAAGATGCAGAGTAATAAATTGCAGAATTTGCATACAAAGCAAGGTGCTCTGTCCCTCTAAAAGGAGGCGAGACATTGCCATGAACTATGGATATTCTTGAATGTATAGAATAAAAATAAATATGATGTGCCAATTGTACAATGTTATTATCACAGCAACTCACTTTGTAATTTACTGCCCAATTTAAAAGGTCATCCACGATTAACCTATCAACCATCAAATGCTCACTTGCTGTATTGTTCATAGCTGCACTGTTCTCAATCTGACCATTGATGTCCCGTCTAAGGTAATATCCAGGAACAATCTGTAGATAACCATTACAAAAACAAGATATAAGAAGACATATTATGAGGGAAAAAAAGGGTCATTCTTGTTTAGGCATGAAGAAAATATTTAGACTTTTATTGACATTATTTACAGTATATGATGCACATATTGCTGATTAACGAACACATATATGTAACATAACACCTATCATTTATTGGTCTAAAATAATAATTCAAAAAGTTCAAATTTAAGCATTTAAGCGTCTTGGAAATGTGTACAAAAACCACAAATTTACAGATAATCATGTCTACTCAAGTATAATTAATTTCTGAAAATTATTAACCCTGGCCTTGCTATCCTGTAGTTGCCTTTATTTATGTAATATTCTGGCCCTAGTTATTAAATGGATACTGTACAGGCAGTAACAGCTTCTGCACAATGGCTGTTTTATCCGTATGTAATGTTTAGGGGACATGCTGCTAAAACATTTCATATCGACCAGGAATTTGTAGTATATGCATATATTAAAGGTACTCTTGATTGGACCAAGTTTAATTAAGCTGCAGTTCAATTCTTTTACTACTCTAACGGCAAAGACATTATGTGAAACATACTTGAAAAAGGAATTTTCTGTTTGTTGGAATAATTATGAATTAAAATGTACTCATTAGAAAATGATAACCTTGTCAAGCACTGAGAAGACATCAAAGGGGCCACTTGAGTTTAAATGATTGTATACAACATCCATGACAACACGAAGACCTATGCGATTCAGAGCCTGCAGTACAAAATTTCATCAGATCAGTAACAGCCACTCTGCATAGAGCTGAGCAGAACAGGTCATTCCATGGATTACAACACAAGGATGGCAGATACAAGTCAGATCACATGAAATTGTAGGAAGCAATTGAAATGAACAAGAATTCCTTCTGGAATCATACCCAAACAGGGTGATATTTCACTATGTATGCAGTTCAAGGTTAAAATGGAAAACACACCTGAACCATCTGTCGGTATTCAATAATACGACTTGGACCATCTGGGTTACTTGCATAGCTTCCTTTTGGAACCCCCCAGAGTACAGGGTCATACCTTTAGTGTGCATATGACCATGAGATTAATTTACAGCCAAGAACATAACAAACTTTTCTTTCAAAAGATCATCAAGATGCATTAGTATGTGTAATGCTTGAGATAAAAGAGCAAGGAGGATTACCCCCAATTATATGGGTCTTCTTCCTGAATTGCTACTATTGAAGCTTGTTGCTCATCTGAACCTGGAGGGAGTTTTGCCAGCTCAGCTTCATCTGCCAGAGTAAATGAATTTCCCAATGATTCAATCAGGAACAAGAAAATAAGTGAACTAAACATACATCACATGGAAGTGAAAGCATTCAGTCCAATTCACTAAGTAATTATAAATAGTCATCACCGAAAGAAACCAGCCAAACAAGATTTATTGGCATATTTCCATAAAAGTGAAATGCATCTAGAACTATATCAAACTAAAAGATTTGTAATTTCTATAATTCCAAGATATGTGTACTTTTTATTAATTTTAAATTCTTTATTCTATACCAAATTAATAATGTAGAGGCGGTTTTTATTCTCTTAAATGTTCAAATTAAAAAACAAAAAAAATTTGCAAGAGTGACTTAACCGTCGACTATACAGTCCATACTGTCATATGGTCAAAGATATTAAAAGAATCTTTCTTTACCAACAGATTTCCAGTTGCTTTTGTTGTCATCAACACTAGCGAAATGAAAGCTTGGTAACAAATGCACATGAGTCAAGCCAGCAACAGACAATTTTCTCAGGTGCCTTATTCCTGCTGAATCCTGCATTACAAGTTCAATAATGCAATCAGGATACTTAATAATATGTGGTATAACAGAAATCGTTTGAAAATTAAGTCTGAACAACTTGACATGTAAATGCAAGAAATCCTCCTCGAAAGTTGCAGTCGACTGTGTGATCATGAGCACTGCAGTTTGACAGGAACCAGAGAAGTAAATTCCCCGAAAGAAACATGAATAAGATCCATTAAATCTACCGTTGCACAAATCAGGTAGCGCAGTTCACCTAAAATCACGAATATGCAACTCATAGATGCTTATGTCAGAGAAGGAATCAAAGTTTGGCTTCTCATCTGACAATTCATCCCAGCAAGGTGGCTTTAAAGTTTCGCTATTAATGTCAACCAACCAAGTCCGTGTGCCATTTGCAGAAAGCCTGGCCAAATTAACAATATTAATTTTTATTCCAATAGCAATATGGATTACTAATTAAAAAAACTAAAACACACATACCCTCTGGCATAGGGATCATCAGCTAAACATTTCTCAACTTGTGATGTACTCGGATGATAAACCTTAACTTCATACAAATAGTACCGGTTCTCCCAGTCTCTTGGTACAGTGACACTCCAAACACCATTTAACTCCTTCATCTGCACTGTTTGCAGTAAAGGTCCTGCTGGACCATCATAGAAGCATACACTAACATCCTACAGAAATAGCAAGGAAATATTGATTACAAGTACAAAATATATGGGACTTTAGATAACACTCAGGATCCTCAGTGGTTTTGTGCAAGCAGACCTGTGCTGTAGGAGCCCAAAGGTACAGGCACACATCTTTCTTACTGAAAATGGCACCAAGTGGTCCCGTATAAGCAAACATGTCATCCAATACTCCAGGTAGCTGCAATCCAGTAACATCTTGACGGTTCCCATGAGCTGCACAAAAAAAAGGTGAGCGTTGGAGCAGAAGGCTACAAAAGCAGAGATTTTTCGATTACCATCAAAAGAAGCGATTGCCAGTTGGCATTTCACAAGGCTTGCGACATCAACAGAGCTGGGGACTCTAAAGGTTCTGTAACTGCTGATAAAAGGGAACTTCTGAGCCACCTGAAAAATCTCAAGTGGCAGTCCATATGAACTCATCAAGATTACGAAAAACGAGCAGGCACAACTGCACAAGTCAAACTTAAGCGCAAGGAGAAAAAAAATACAGTGGATCAAGAGCAATGATAAATCATACACTTGTCAACTAAGAATGATGATCTTACACTGTCTGGAAGGCTGGCAGGTTCTGGTTGGAGCTCAATTTTTGAATCATAACCTATAAAAATCAGCAAAGACATTTGACAGGCATTATTAAGCTTGTACTGATACCATAAATCTTTGGTGAAAAGAGCTTTGCAGACAACAATTCACTTCTCCAACCTTGGATAACCCCATCTGACATGCGCATCGTAGCATCTCTGCTTGCATAGAGGAAGAGGGAGGTTTCGTTATCGTTGACATTCCAGGCAATCAACGACCTTGTCACCCAGTATGCCCTCGCATCGGATAAGAACCCCTAAAGATGAAACATTACATCCCAGTAAGAGTTAAGCTTCAGAAAATTCAGTTCATGGCGCCTAAACTCCCAAACATATTTTAGGGAAAAAAAAATACCAAGATAGCTTCACACTCGAGCTAATTTGCTGACATCACAGCGAGAAATACCTCGTGCTTCATGGACTAATTGTGAATTGTCTTTCGTGGCCACCGGGAATCGGGACTTACAGCTACATCAGTACAGCGTCTGAAGGACGGCTTTTGAAATATCTCAAGAACACCAAGGGGCTACGATAAAACTAATGAACAGCTGAACAGCTAGCCGGGTGGCTGTCATGTGGGCCCCACATCACGGTATAGTGGGGGGCTGTTTCCGTAATTTGTCCGAACACGTGAGAGCTCCGTGACGATTGCGACACCAACGGAACAGAAAAGCTAGCACAGCGGCAGGCGGCAGCGATGGCGAGAGGAGTGTATTGGGGGGAAATCGCACCTGGGAAGCCACGGAGGCGGCGGCGGCGCACTCCTCCCCCACCGCCATCGGTGTCCGCGGCGAGGCTGCAGCCGCAGCAGCGACGCCGGGCGACCACCGGATCCCGAGAGCGGCGGCACGAGCGGAATGCGCCTGCGCCTGCGTCAGTGGTCGGGCGGAGGCGGAGGCGGAGGCGCGGCGCGGCGGGGTCGTCGGCGCGAGGAGGGAATTGATGTGGAGCAGCATCGGCATTTGGGACGGGGTTTGGATTCGCGGGGAAGAAGAAGAGAAGGCGGTGGCATTTGGAGCGAAGAATAAATAAATAAATAAACAGATTTATTTAAGAAACCGTTCTCTTTTTTTTTTTCTTTGTGTGTGAGAGAAGACGAACGATGATGGCAGAGTGGACGGCTTGTGTTCGTTCCGCCCAGCGTTTCCCACTTTTTTCCCTTTTTATTTATTTTCCCCTCACGTTTGGCTCAGACCCTTTTTTTAATCTTTTTATTTTCCGGTTCACTTTAGGAGTACTAGTTTAGCTTTTGTTGGCCATTTGTTCAGTTGTTAGTGCAAACTACTTGACAGAAAAGAAGAAGAAAAAAAAAAGGGAAACGACTGATAAATACTAGTACTAAAGAAGAGTGAACGATGCCCTGGTGGCGTACACTTAGACCATGTTTGGATACTTCAACTTTTTTTAAGTCTCTGTCACAATGGATGTTTGGACACTAATTAGAAGTATTAAATATAGACTATTAATAAAACCCACCCCACATTTTGGACTATTTCGCGAGACGAATCTATTGAGCCTAATTAGTCCATGATTAGCGAATGTGATGCTACAGTAAACATTTGCTAATCGTGGATTAATTAGGCTTAAAAAATCGTCTCGCGAAATAGTCTTTATTTATGTAATTAGTTTTATTATCAGTCTATACTTCTAATTGACGTGCAAATTCTAATTGACGTGCAAAGATCCGATGTGACACGAACTAAAAAAAAGTCCCTGGATCCAAACAACCTCTTGGCTTGCCCAAGAAGTGCTGAGAATACCCCCAGTATACAAAAGAATATTCAGTTCAGTATCTTGTAGGATTATACAAGGCAAAGAAAGGCCACCAGAAAATCAGAAAATCTAAGTTTGGAATTTTGTTTTTTCTTTCTATATATACTTATATAGTTGCACTAAGTATTAATGTTATTTCTCTCTTCTCTCATTAAGCCACACTGCCTTAATTATTTTTGGCCATTGGATGTTCGATCTATGGTCTAAATTATTTTACTTCTTTCTCTTCTCTCACATGGCCATATCACTCTATTTGCTTTAGCTTTTGCATCATAAATATATGTATGATCTAATATAAACATCTTAGTTATACATAGACTTTTTAATTCACAGGTGTGTATATTATATTGTGAAATAGAATAATGCCATATTGCCATACAAATATGACTTCATCCGTAATATTTAGGTTGGTTTCAATTAAATACGTAAACCCTTCACCTTGTTATTTAAATGATAAATATCTTCACACATATGCGTATGCATAGGATATTCAAAAGAAGAACATGAGATAGTCATATATTTCCCAAATAAAAACTTAATTTGTGAAACACTTAACCACCAAATCATTCCAATGGTGCATTTTCTTGGACAAAGATAATAACCTATAGTTGGTTTAGAAAAAAAATGATGTATTTTAAGTTCCCATAATACAACTTTCTTGATTTTTATGGTTTTTGCTGAAAATTTAGGTGTCATTTTTTTGGAACATCTGAAGAAATAACAAACCTTTAATTCACATGCAAACTTAATTAATGACATTGGTGGGTTATAGATGGTGATGTCTTTAGCAAAAAAAGTCATATCAAAATAAAAAAGTGAATTATAAAAAGGAGAACTGCAAATTTTCAACGGAGAAAGAGATCAAAAAAGAGAACAAGAGTCTTTATTTTTGAAATAAAAATAATCTCAAGTGGCCAAAACAAGAATTTCTTTACTTGTTATCATTGTTTATGTTGCATATCAGTTATAGAATTTTTCGCCACTATTTGAGCAACCCAAAAAAGAAGTACAAATAGAGTTAGAAATACATCGTGTTTGATAATTTATTTATAAATAATTCTACGACACAATATCGGCAGTTTTCAGGCATGGGGAACACGCCAACGTCATTGACACCATGCCGTAGTACCATTGACACCAACGACTATGTGATGCCGTAAAAATGTCTATTCACAAATAAGTTTTTTGATAGGTAGTTTTAAAGAGACTAAAATATAAAAAAAATCCTAATCGATCAGCACCCATAAAACCCAAAACCCATGGAAAACGCGAAAACCTAAACACTAATTCCGATATGGCCGCGCCGATGCGATCCGATGCAACGGCGGCGGAACGCGACTACTCCAACCTGGCGCCGGATCTGATCACCGACATCCACCGCCGCCTCACCTTCACCGACCGCCTCGCCGCTGCCACGGTGTTCGGCGCCGCGGGCCACGCGCTGAAGCCGGAGGCGCCATGGCTGTTCCTCCTCCCCGCCGCCGCCACCGCCGGCGACACCCCGGCCGACACGAACCGCCTCTACTCCGTCGCCGACAAGCGCGTCGCCGCCGCGCGCCCGCCCGGAGTGACGATGCGCGACTGCTACGTCATCGGCTCCTCCGGCGGGTGGGTCGTCACCGCCGACAAGAAGGCGCGTCTGCACATGGTCAACCCGGTCAACGGCGAGCACCACGCGCTCCCGGCGATCACCACGTGTCACTTCTTCTTTGTCACCAATCCAAATTGGCCCCTCTTCCACGTCAACATAATCCAGGACCAGCTCATCAGCGCCGGCGGCGAGACATCGACGTCGACGTCGACGGCGACGGCGAGGCGGCTGCCGCTGTGCACGGTGGTGTCGGACCAGATGCGTGGGTGGGTCTACCGCAAGGTGATCCTCTCCGCCTCGCCACGGCCGGGCAACTACGCGGCGATGCTCCTCCTCGACGTGGACCGCCACCGTGGCACCCCGGCGTTCGCCACGTCCTCCGACCCGACGTGGCGCGTCGCGGCGTCGTCGGCGGCGCGCCACGGCGGCGACGGCGTCGAGGACGCGATCCACCACAACGGGAAGTTCTACTCCGTCTCCTACTCCGGCATCGTCGAGGAGTGGTCCCAACGCAGCGCCTCCGCCCAATTCACCAGCCGCGTGGTGTCACCGACGCCGGCGAAGGACGCGGTCAACGACGACGTGGAGGAAGACCGGGGCATCGGCATCGGGCGGCCCAGCGAGTGGCACATAAAGAAGGAAAAATACCGGAGGAATTACATCGTGGCGGCGCCGGACGGGAAGATGATGGTGGTGACCAAGTACTTCAAGGCGGTGGAGGTAGGGCAATACAGGAAGAAGGAGAGGAGGGTTTGCTTCAAGGTGCAGGTGCTGCTCGAATCAGGAGGGAGGTGGAAGAACAAGGCGAGCATTGGCCAGCTGGCGCTGTTCGTCGGGGGATGCAACTCGGTGTCGGTGATGACGAAGGAGCACCCGGAGGTGAGGGCCGGATGCGTCTACTTCGCCGCCGACGAGCTCGCCAAGGGCCCGTTGACCAGGGAGTCCGACCCGGAGGAGTACTTTGGTTATAGTCAGCATGATGACAAGAGGAAGGTGGTCGGCGTGTACAGCCTCAAGGACGGCGCCCGGGCGGAGGAGTTGGCCGGACTCGGTGAGCACGCCAACTGGCCGCCGCCGGCGTGGTTCATGCCTTATTTGCCACCAAAGTCATCGTGACCGACCGATTGATTTTGACCGGGAGGAAATTATTGTTGCTTATTAATGCATGGTTTTCAAGGTATCATCGTCTTGCAAATGCATGATTGCCTACATGGTTTACAATATTTCCTTTTATCCTATTTGTCCATATACTTTTCTGGTCTATTCGTGCGTCTTATTCCTTTTCTTTTAAGAAAAGTA
>CM002482.1:1621421-1633995 GCA_000325765.3 Leersia perrieri | reverse complement strand
GGGGGGAGGGTGCAATTGCAACAGAATGCAGCAAAGTGACAAACCACTGTGTAAGGATAGTCTATTGGATTGGTTATAAATGGCGTGATAATTTTGACATTTTTAGAAGCAAGAAGCTCAAGTTTTCTACTCCCTCCGTTATAATCTTTTGAATAAAATAAATGGTTAAACGCTATAAAAAAATTAAAATGTCTTACACTATGAAAGCGAGATAGTACTAAGTTAATAACAATGGCCAATTTTTAACTTTAAAAACTTATTAGATAACTTCATGGTTAACCGAAAAAACCTTGTGTGCAGTGCTCTGCGTACTCACTTGGCACCGTTTCTTTCGGCTTGAGATTATGGCAATCTAGGCCACGTTTAGTTTGTGAAAATTTTTAGGACTAGATGTCACATCAGACGTTTGACTAGATGTCAGAAGGGGTTTTTGGACATAAATTAAAAAACTAATTTCACAGCTGGCCTGGAAACCACGAGGCGAATCTTTTGGGCCTAATTAATCCGTCATGAACACACGTGGGTTAATGTAGCACTTATGTGTAATCATGGCATAATTAGTCTCAAAAGATTCGTCTCGTCGTTTTCAACCCAACTGTGCAATTAGTTTTATTTTTTATCTATATTTAATGCTTCATGCATGAGTTTAAAGATTTGATGTGATGTTTTTGGGAAAAAGTTTTGGAAACTAAACGGGGCCCTAGATTGTTATAGGCTGGATTATTGGATTTGTAAGTACAAAGGAGAGCGAGGTGGCATGGTGGGTAGTTTTCCACCCAATAAGCTGTAAAATGTTCATCTAAATGAGCTTATCACATTATATAAATCTGAGCTCTAGATTATAATAGTTTACTCCAATAATATGTCTTCTTTCAAATTACTCCCAATATCCTACTCCCTCCGTATTTTAATACATGTCGCCATTGACTTTTTATCACATATTTGACCATTCGTCTTATTCAAAAAATTTATGCAAATATATACAAATTCAAGTCATGTTTAAAATATCTATTGTAATAAACCAATTCATAACAAAATAAATAACATTTGCATAAATTTTTTGAATAAGACGAATGGTCAAACATGTGGTTAAAAGTCAACGGCGACATGTATTAAAATACGGAGGGAGTATATTATAAAATACAAAGCTTAAAGAAACAGGGTATTAGTCACTTATGGACACCCATGTCTGTGTGGTGACTTTGTCAATATCAAAAGGTGCTCATTGGTACGAGTGTGCACGCGTTTATGGATGTTTGGTGGCCTATTTATTCGAATGTGTCATAGGGTGAGTTTGCGTGTTTATGGGTGGTTGCTTCTATGCTGTGTTTTAAAAAGAATATCTATATGAGCTGGACCATCTATAACCTAAAATACTGTTGTGAAATATGAAAAAGTAGATAGACAAAATTGACAAACAATAGAGTAGTGAGTTGCCACCACGACCATCGTTGACAAACAATAGAGTAGTGAGCTGCAGCCTACCACGACCGTTGTTGCCACGACGAATGCCGGCGTCGCCGTTTGCAGCTGCCGGTTTCGTAGGAATCGGTGCCGCGCCGCCCGCCGGCTTTGCGCTTAGGGCGATGAGGACTCCTTTGAAGAGGTGTCCTCGATGTTGATCCAGACGCCATGGGTATCTGGAAAGGTTGCCTACACTGCCGGACTTGCTGCCCCTTTGTCGTCATTGCCGTTTCCGCCCAGCTCCCGTTGAAGGGGCGAGCGCCACGGCGCGCTGCGAGCGTGATGCGCTCGCTGGTGGCCGGCAGTCGTGGCCTCAACTTTGGCGAGGGAGAAAGTGGTGCCGATGATGAGAGCACAACGGGGACAAAGACCGGTGGTGAGGATCTCATGGCATGCACCACGGTGTCCGCGATGCGGCGTCGTGGTGGGCATGGTGGTGAAGGTGGAGGTGTTGGTGCGGCGAGTGCGGCGTCATTGGCGCCCTCAACCACTGCGGCCAGTGCTCGAGCCTCCACCTTTCGTGCCATGTTGGCACGGTGCAGAGTTCAACGAAGTACATCCACCGAAGGTGAAACATCGTGCATTGCAACACGATGGTAATCGTTACGCATTCTTACCATTCGAGGTGAGTTCTTCCACCTGTTCTTGCTCGATTAGAGCGTGCTGATAACGTGTTGTGAAATATGAAAAAGTAGAGAGAGAGAATTGACAAACAATAGAGTAGTGAATCCTTGTGTTTTCATTGATCTTCTTGCCTCTTATATAGAGGAGTATATGTAGCATGAATACACACTTGAATGGCTGATTAAAGCCTCTTAACAATGGCCGTTACAAAAGTTTTGATGAGCACCATAATGCTGCACATTGATATGGTTGTTATAAATATTTGATGGGCACGATTGCTGCTCATTAACGAGATCAAATATAGCCCATGTTGTAACAAATACTACTATCCGCCATTGCATACTGCTTAAAGAAGCAGAAAGCAAGAAGTCGGTAACATGAGGAAACTATTCTAACCTCTTAAGGACACATCTGTCATTCAATTTATTATAAAAAAATAAAAAATATTTGGCAATATAGATTGATATATAATGTATTATTCGGAAAACATGTAAGTTGAAATTTGACTTATAGAAGTTGCAACAGAAAAAACAAACATGACCAATTTATGCATGCTAAATAGAGTCAAATATTTTTTTATTGTAACTTGTAAAGGTGAATTTAAACATGTATGTAGAGTGATATATCACATGTTAATCTGTATTATTAATTTATTTTAATTTTCTGTAACTATTTAGATTTAGATGACATTGAAAGACCGTATGATGTTCATAGTTCAGAATTCACGTTCGGGGCAACGAGCTCTTTTTTATTTCTTAAACAGAGTCGGTAGCAAGCTTGGTTAGATAAGGTCCACCTTGTCATTGGGTACCATCGTCAAAGACCTTGACCAATACGTCCAATACGTACGTGCTGATTTTTGGTAATTGTACATACACATGTAAAGTTGCAAACGTGTTGTAATCTGACTCTGAGACGTGCCAAATATATGCCCATATATCTAAGACACCATATCACGCGTGTATATATATAAACCCAACTTAATAAAGGGAGCATAACGAGAAACCGAACAACTTAATTCGATGGACGCGCCGAATCCGCCGCCAATGCGATCTGATGCAAACACGGCGGAATCGGCGGCGAGCGCCGGCGAGGTCGACTTCACGAAACTCCCGACGGATCTGGTCGCCGGAATCCACACCCACCTCACCTTTCTCGACCGCCTCACCCCCGCCGTCCTCTTCGCCGCCGCCGGCCACTCGCTGAAGCCCGAGTCGCCATGGCTGGCAATCCCCGGCAACGGTGGCAGCGTTCCGGCGACGGCGGCGGCGCCCACAAGGCTCTACTCCATCTCCGACCGCCTCGTCGGCGAGGCCCGCGCCGGGGAGGCGGCGATGCGTGACTGCTTCTTCCTCGGCTCCGGTGACGGGTGGCTCATCACCGCCGACAAGACGTCGCGGCTGCGGATGGTGAACCCAATCACCGGAATCCACCACCCCTTGCCGGCGATCACCACCTGCCCGTTCTTCTACACGACGAGCTGGACCGGCCGTGGGTCCCACGTCAACCTGACGCCGGAGCCATTCATGCGCGCCAGGTACGGCGGCGAGCCGCCGGCGCCGGAGGAGGCGGAGCAGACGATGATCGGCAGGTCTCTGTACACGGTGGCCGCCGTGCAGATGCGCCAGTTCGTGTACCGCAAGGTGGTCCTCTCCGCCGGCGCCCGCCCCGGCGACTACGCCGCCATGCTCCTCCTCGGCCGTGACCTCGCCGCCCCCATGTTCGCCTCCTCCGACCACCCGGCGTGGCGCGTCGCGGCGTCGCGCGACGGCGTCGAGGACGCCATCCACCACGAGGGGAAATTCTACTCCGTCACATACACCGGCGTCGTCGAGGAGTGGGACCGACGCGGCGGCGAGTTCACCAGCAGGACGGTGGCGACGATGCCGCCGGAAAAACTCAACGGCGACCGCAAGTACATGGCGGCGGCGCCCGAGGGGAAGCTAATGGTGGTGACAAAATTCTTCAAGGACGTGACATACCAAGAGACCCATCAATATTACGGCGGCTATAATAAGGACAAGCGGGTGTTCTTCGAGATCCTTGTGCTCGACGGCGGCGGGAGGTGGAGGGAGGCGGCCGACGTCGGCGAGTCGGCGGCGCTGTTCTTGGGGACGAACGCATCGATGTTCGTGTCGAGGAGAGAGTGCCCGGAGCTCGTCGCCGGCGGGATCTACTTCACCGACGATGACGTGGCGCGGCGGCTTCCGTTTGGGAGGAGCGATGAGGAGCGGTATAGTTATTATGAGAAAGATGAAAGAAAGATGGTCGCCGGCGTGTACAACAGCCTCGAGAGACATCGGGCGCGAAAGTTGCCGGTGGTGATCAAGAGACGGATGGAGGCCACCCAGAAGTCGCCGCCGGTAGAGGATGAGCATCATGAGGTAGAGGATGAGCACTGGGACATGGAGGAGGATGGTGGTGATGTGGAGGAGTACGGAGACGAGGTTGAGGACGACGAGCACGAGGAGGAGGAGGACGAAGAACAAGATGATGTTGCGGAGGAGCACGAAGAGGAAGAGGAAGTGGAATTAGAATTAGAGAACAATGGAACCTGCCCGCCGCCGGTGTGGTTCAAGCCTGGCACCACTATTTCTGTCTCGTTTTCTTCCAAATCCTAATTAATTTAATCCTAGTTCATGTCTAGGATATACATTATAAAATTGTGCAAGTCTCTGACTGTTGTAGAGTTTTGTGTTCTTAAGATTGCGTCAGGTTCGGCTTATCGGAAATAATTTGGGTTAATTGGATCCATGCTATTGCAATTTTTCAAAGTTGGAGATATGATATCCGTTAGTCAATGACATATAGGGCTTACGTGAGTTAATGACATGTGGGCCAAGATGACATATCTCCAATTTTGAGAAATAGTAATGCATGGCTCTAATTTTCCCAAATAATTTTAGGGTCACCGAAATTCTCAAATTTTAGATTTATTTTGGAAATTTCGGATAAAATATTCAAATGGATTTTAAATTCTAAGCATAAATTTGAATGAGTTTTGTCTGTTTTTCATGAGAATAGATCCTAATAGCTTTCTGGAGCTAACAATGTGGAAAAACAATGCATAATGCATAATATGGGCCATATCCAATTAGATTTAGGGATTTTTATTTTTTGACCAATTTTATTTTAAATTGTTGAAATTTGATTTCGTATTGGTGCCGACCGAAATTTCCAAAATTTCATTTCGGAATTTTGAATCCTGGATTGCGTGTTAATTCTAATCCTTATTATGTGACATATCTATGTATTATTTAATGATATATGTGGACTTTTGTCAATATGATTGTGTTTTCTGAATGAAACAAACATATAAATTATGGAGTACTCGACCGCCCAGGCGCCCATGCGGCCGGTGAGGCACAATGGTGTGGTAGGCTAAACGAAAGAAAGAACACGTAATAGTACTAGCAAATAAGGCACACGAGACGGAGAGGTGGAGAGAGACAAGAGGTACATAGATAATAGTAACAAATCCACAAATAACTGAACCCAATACCCGAAAGACCAAACTATCAGCCATCGGTCAGTAGTTTTGGTAGTAGTGATTTTATTTTCTTCAAATTGAAGGTTTGAGTTTTTTTTAGGTTGTTTATGATTTAAATTTCTGCTTTTTAGTGCTGCTGAAGTTCTGAAGTTACAAACTAACCGACTTGAAGTTTTGGTCATAATTTACCAAACGCCCACCCGTAGATTGTGATCGTACACAGAGAAGAGAAATAGAAGTAGGGCTCGGATTTCTGCAAATCCATATGTGGAGTTGCCCTAACACCAGGGATTTGAACCCGCCGGACCAGCTTGACCATAAACCTAGCTAGTTTGTCTCGCCACCTAGCATCGTACGCGTTCGCTAGCTGCCGGCACAGCACATAATTATAGCACAGTCAAGGACGGATGCACACTAAAGGCTACGGGGTCTCGAGCCCCATTACCGGCGCTAGGACAATGGAGACCCCTCTAACTTCCTACTAAATTTTTTTCATAGATATAAAGAATAAATTTGATCTATATTGTTCTAGTTTGTTCAGCCCACTATTATTTGTTCCTGGATCCGCCACACACGTCACCAAGCCTAGGGGCCTAACCAAGCCTCTCCTCCAGTCGCCCTTGCCACTTCTGGCTAGGCCCACACGCTATCAACTCATATTTAGCAATTCCGCAGTAAAAATACATTTACATTTGCAATGACCTACAGTTTTTTAGCTAAAAAGCAGTTAGATGTAACTATAGTATAATTTGATGTAATTATTTTGTAACTAGAAAGTCATTGTGACGTGAAGTAACTTATCTATACTATTATAAAAGACCCTTATGGTGATAGTGAGTCTGCTTGGCTGACGCGCGTCAGCCAGACTGACACTTTCTCACTTCCAATTTTACCCCTATCTTTACTACTTAAAAAGAACATAGTGGTGATTATGATTCTGCCAGATCCAATAGACGAGATCTCTTGTTGGATTCCACCTCCCCCGTTGAACGGCTCAGATGTTACTCCAGATTCCACCTCCCGCATCCTCGCTCCGCCTCCGCCTCCGCGCTCACTTCACACGCATCGCGCCTCCGCGCCGTCGCTACCTCCTGCATCCTCGCTCCGCCTCCATCGCGCCTCCCTCGCTCCGCCTCCATCCTCGCCCACCGCGACGCGGCGCAGCGCCGCGCGATCCGCCGCGCCTACGTCGCTCCGCCTTCATCCTCGCGCACCGCGACGCGGCGCAGCGCCGCGCGATCCGCCGCGCCTACGCCCAGGCGTTCGGCGAGGAGCTGCTCCGGGCCCTCAACGACGAGATCCACGGCAAATTCGAGGTGATCTACCGCCGATTATTAGCCGACCCCCTTTGCTTCTTCTCTGTTTGGTCCTGATCCGATTTGTCCGGCGGTTGGCATCTCTGTGTTCATACACTGTCAAATTTTTCAATCTTTGCAATCTGAAACTCCGGTTCACCTGAGGAACGACACATTTGTCAAAATTTTCCCATCTTTGCAATTTGAAACTCCGTTTCAGTGTATGTAAATTTTCAATCTTTGCAATCTGACAGTCTATGATAATTTTGACAGTGTATGTAAATTTCACAGTACTCTAGGCTGATGAACAGTTTTATGCACGATTCAATGATCTGTGCATATAATTGTACAGTAGTATTGATGGAACTTATGCAGAATTCAATGATCTGTGCATAAAATTGTACAGTAGTATTGATTTGGGGTGTTTAGCAATGTTCAGCCAGTGTGCTCTTAACGATTCAGAGAAGAACTACTCGTTAGCTTCACAGGATAATGATCCACTGCAGCAGGTTATTCTGATTTCTTGCACTGTACAATTTGATCCTTGATGCTGGCGCCTGGCAATAGACCAGCAGTGTGAATGCAGTGAGTCGAGAAGATTCCTGATATATGCAGTGAGAAACTGATATTTTTCTCTGTAGAAATTGTTATTTACAAAAGAATCAGTGTTAACAATGTTGGCATATATTGTCACAATGTTTCTGACAATTTATTTTGGGTTATATCAGTGAAAATTGGCATGCCTAGAATCCTCCAGGATCTGGAATATTTTCAAATTAATAAATTATGTCTCAATCAGGAGTTGCATTCATGAAAAATGTGATGAGAGGTAGTACTCACATGGCACCTGTCCCTACTGGAGCAATCGCCCTGTGCTTATAGTAATCTGCACAAGTTGGACAAAAATGAAGATATTAGGGATAGAAACTTGGATACTTAGTATTGGAAGTGTAATAAAGCACCTCGATTTTGTTTTTTTTTTGGTGGGGAATTTTGTTGTTATTCTATATCCCTGAAAATGGTGCTCTACCCAAGAACCCAGGCTTGTCTTGCCCCCTATTAGTTACTGTGAATTTGTCACTACATGTCATGATCTTTCGAAAAAAAAGTTAAATCTTCATAATCTACCATGCAATATATCGTCATTTTTCTACCTTACTTTTAAATAATATTACTGCTGTGCCTATTGGCTAACAAGTGGTGTGTTTGGATACACATGCAGATACTTAAACTTTGAAGAAAGATAAAACGTGGAAATATGCTTACTGGAAGAGCACTCTTCATCATTGCTGCAGAATAAAGAGCAAAGGAAAGTTCCACGCCAGATAGGTATGTCATAAATGGATAAGTAGAAAGAATGATTATAGATAGAGCCTGTAATTTCAGTTAAATATGAGTCATGACCATGAAATGATTATTTATGTTTTCTGAAGTCATGACCATGGTAAACCAATGTAGTAGGCATTATATAGCAGATTCTACTTCTGTTTTTTCAAACATTGGGAATTCTTTTTTTATCAGATCATGTGTAGTTTAGTAGTCAATTTTTTACAAGTAGTTATGACCATGGTAAACCAATGTAGTAGGCATTATAAAAAGTTCCTAATTGTTTACGGAAATTTAATATTTCTCAAAAATAAGTTGCAATCTATTATATTTTTCTTCCCATTGTAACGCATGGGCTCTCAACTAGTATGTATATGTTCAAACAAAATAATCTTTAGCGTGGTGGATAGGACGAGCGAAATTTTTTCTCTTTATTATTTGCACTAATCTCAAAGCGGTCATAATGCCTAAAAATTATTAGCGGTACAATTTTTAGGCAATTTATTGAAGGTTCGTGCTACATTAGGACCCGGGAGATGTATTACAAGAAGGAATGCTTATTCACGAACGTGGTCCTTTCTTTCCTAGTATTAAGTATTAACCCGATCATTATGTAGTACGGTATTTGATTTATCGTAGAAAGACATAAACCCAATTGATCTGTACACCGCGCCGGCCCTAGTCTCGCGCAACAATTAGAGCATCTCCAGTGTGAGCGTTAAATTGAACCATATTCCACAACAACCAAACATTATACTATGCGGAGATCAGGGGCGAAGCCAGGATTTTAAGATGGGAGGGGTGGGGGTGGCGGTCACGAAACAAATGTACGAGAGATAATTGACGATACTCAGTAAGTGATGATGTAAACGTGTAGTCATGTTATGTATGGCAAATCAGTTGCAAGAGTAATGAATTCACTACTAGAGAACTCGTTTTTTGTCCCAGTTTATAACCCCTCTATTCCCGGTTATCGATCCGGGGTTATCGATTCGGGACTAGAGATCGTATCTTTAACCCCGGTTAAATAACCGGGACCAAAAATAAATCTTTGACCCCAGGGCCAAAGATTCTTCCGCAACCACACAATCGAATGCTGGCAGTTTCTATTTTATTATTATTTTTTAATCGCTATGTCCTAAAATCGTCCACAACATCAAAATCATCTCCAAATCAAAACCATCTCCAGATCAAAGCATTACATCACAAGTTCTCAAAATCAAACATCATAAAAACATCACAAATTAATATATCAGATTCTCATCATAAATCAATACATCACAAATCCCATCACAAATTCTTAGTTCAACAAATTCCATCAAATACAACAAATTCTTAGATCACACGCATCAAACACTCAAACAATTTCAGCTGAAATTAAAAAAAAACATGTATGCAGCCGCTGGCTGCCGGCGCCGCCGCTCGGCCACAGGCACCACCCCTCCCACCGGATCTGGCGGAGGGGAGGGCGAGGCCAGCGCCACACGCCCGGCCGCCGTCCCACGCCGCTTCCACGGTCACCGACGCCTGGCCGCCGCCCCACGCTGCTTCCAAGGTCGTCGCCGCCCCGTCGCTTCCACGGTCGCCGCGACCTGGCCGCCGGTTATACCAACCGGGACTAAAGATCATCTCCTGCCTGACAGATTTTGAACCGGGGCTAAAGATTATATTTAGTCCCGGTTTCAACTTTTTCAGGACTAGAGATGATTTTGGCTCTCCGGCCAAAGATCATCCCTCCAGTAGTGATTAGAACCCACAATTTACAACCACGCCATCATCGGCTGGCTCGCGGCCGCTGACGAGTTGGGAGTCTGGGGCGGATGCGGGTCGCCAACGTGGTCACCGGCGAGCAGTGGAAGCTCCCGGCGATCACAACCATCTCCTTCTTGAACGCCGACTAGTGGAGCCGCCATTTCGTCCTCGACAAGGAGCCTACAGATGATCAAGTTCGGCGGCGGCGACGATGACGGCGAGCCATGGTGCGTGGAAGTTTCGTGACATCGATTTGGGCGTGGCCGGCACGCTCACATACATACGCTGCCGGGTGCCGGTGACATGAGAAAGTCGTTCTACCGCAAGGTCGTCCTCTCCGCCTTGCCGCGATGCGTCGGCGACAACTACGTCGCCATGCTTCCTCTTGGATCGAACCCTCGGCTCGCCGGTGGCGTTCGCGACGTCCAAGTACGGCGCGTGGAAGATGGCACCATCCCGTGACGTCGACGGCGTCGAGGACGCCACCCACCACAATGGCAAGTTCTACTCCGTCACCAACGTCGGCGTCGTTCATGCGTGGCGTCGACGGAGGCGAATTCATCACCAGTGGGGTGGTGACCTCACCATCATCAACAAGATCCTTGCCACTCTGCCGCAAGTACGTTGCAACGGCGCCGGACGGGAGGCTAATGATCGTACGTGCTCAAGCACACACACTATAACTCTACTTGGCGGACCTGGACCTTGACGCTGCAGATGTTCGACGAAATGACGGCGCGGTGGGTGGAGCCTGACGTGGAGGAGATGGCCGGCGTCGGGGTGTTGGTCGGCGCGCGTCGGTGAGAGAGCACCCGGCCGCAGCTGATGGGCGGATGTGTGTACTACATCGACGACGGCAAGCGGAATGTCGACGTGTACAACCTCAGGGATGGCACGGTGAAGGAGATAGCGGGTCTCGGGAACTGCAAGTGCAACAATTGGCCGCTGCCGGCGAGGTTCACGGAAGCAGATTTTAAGAACCTTGGTGCATGTGTACCCACATGTTGTATGTCATCTAAAAATTATGGGAAAATTATAAAAAAAATTGAGAAGATAGATTAATATGAAATATATCATTGCACAAACATGTAAGAATAAATTTGACCTACACAAGTCATAACAAAAATAACAAATATGACTATTATTATATGTTTAAAAATACGAGTTTAATTTGTTATTTTGGTTACAACTTGTAGAGATCAAATTTAATCTTGTGTTTTTGTGGAGTGATATATTTCATATTAATCTATCTTCTCAAATTTTTTTAATTTTTTTATTACTATTTAGATGATATGCAATATGTGGGTGCATATGCACCTAGGTTCTAAAAATAGTTTTCGTGTGGTTCATGCTTTCCTTCTCTTGAGCCTGGTTGTCACCTTCTTCGTTTGTAACGTAATCACACATTACTATATAGTAGCTATATTAACAATATTCTTCCAAAAAAAAAAAATCTGGCCTTAGATTATTTAGCTAGCAAAACCGTTCAATAGATATATCATATAAAATAAAACTATTAGTACATTAGTTAAGAGTTTTTTTACGGTCCAAACAAATAGTACCTGTACCAAAATAAAATCTAGCCATCCATTTATTATTTTGGTACCTTAAGGTACCATTGTGTTTTGGTACGTACTTGAGGTATTATTTGTTGGACCGTAAAAATTCTTATTAGTTAATACTATTTTTGTCATTAGCAGACAATACTTTAATTTACCAAATCAAACAGAAGTGAAGCGCATGTAGCACGGGGACTAATTCATCTTGACACGGAATCGTTTACTTCGGTAGCTAGCCATGCGAAAATCGGAGTCGGAAAGTGCATACTCTGTTAGTCTGTCCGATGGAAACTTGCGGCGTTGCGCTCCAATCCGACTCGGAGATGGCATACAACGCTATATAAGCACCAGCACTTTCCCCTCTTCACCTACCAAAGCAAAGCAAAGCATAGCATAGCAAACCAGTAGCCAGAAAAAAAACCGAAAAACTCAGAGATACCAAGAAGTTGTCACGCAAACATGAGGATCAGTACACCGTTGGCTGTGTTCGCCTTCATATTCGTGCTTCTGTTCTCACCGTCCCCAGCCGCGGCAGCACGGCTGATGCCCAGACCCAAACCCATCGACGCCCACCGCAGCCAGCATCTGGACCTAGGCGGATCACTGGTCGGCCCGGAGAGTGTCGCGTTCGACGGCAAAGGCCATGGCCCATACAGCGGCGTCTCCGATGGCCGCATCATGAGGCAGTCCTAGCTACATGAAGAACAAGTGTGCTTCATCAACCCTCCCCTCAGTTCAGACCGAGAGCAAATGTGGCCGACCGTTGGGCATGCGGTTCCATTTCAAGTCTGGTAATCTCTACATCGCAGATGCATATATGGGATTGATGAGAGTTGGGCCGGGAGGCGGTGAGGCTACAGTGTTGGCGACGACCGCTGATGGCGTTCCACTTCGATTTACAAATGGGGTGGATATCGATCAGGTTACTGGAGAAGTATATTTTACTGACAGTAGTATGAATTATCAACGATCACAGCACGAACAGGTCACTGCCACTAAGGACTCCACCGGTCAGTTGATGAAGTATGACCCAAGAACAAACCATGTCACCGTTCTTCAATCTG
>CM002482.1:1593924-1617043 GCA_000325765.3 Leersia perrieri | reverse complement strand
GATTTATAATGATTGTGCTTTACTTTGTGATAACTTTTCTTGGTAGCTTTTACTCACTGTCCAGAGAGGCAAACTCTGTTGCCCATGAGCTAGCTAGATTAGCAAGAGGTAATTAATCCGCCGTATGTTTGGTTGGAGGAACCTCCTGCTTTGGTTGTAGATGGGTTAGTGAGAGATGTAACTTTGCTTTGATCTAATAAAGTTGCCAGAATTTCAAAAAAAAAAAAGAAAAAAGAAAAACTAGAGCAAAGGAGAAACCAAAAAAAGGAAAAAGGAAAAAACTAGAGCGAATGGAGATCTATCTGCGTTGTCAAAGCAAATTGATGTCTAAACACACTTATAGTCTGATACTTGACATGTTGCGTTCACCTGAGACAAGAAACGTAATTAAGATACCTGTCATGGGAAGCAAGGGGTGAACCACGCCGGCGGCGGCCAGCTCAGGTGCTTGCCGAGCTCCGGTAAGCTCTCCAACTTGCCGTCCTTGAGGCTGTACACCCCCACGTTCCTCTTGCTGTCGTCGTCATCGTGAGCATTGAACCACGACACCTTGCCAGTGTCCCACCACCTCCTTGCGTCCTCCCTCACGGACGCCATCCCCATCTCGTCGTCGGTGTAGTAGATGCATCCGGCCTTGAGGTCTGGATGTTTCGCCGTCGACACGCACATCGAGCTGTTGATTCCTACGAGGATAGCGAGGTCGCCGATGTCATCCTCCCAGCGCGCTGTCATTTCGTCGAACACCTTCACCTTGAAGCTGCACGCCCATGGGGGCGAGGAGGACTTGTTGATCTTCTTGACAACGATCATCAGCCGCCCATCCGGTGCCGCCGCCAGATACTTGCGGCGCATCGTGTGGTCGTCGTTGGTCGTCGTCTCTGTCGCCGATGGCGGTGGTCACCACCTTGCTTGTGAACGTCTCGCCGTCGCGTTCCCACTCCTGCACGACGCCGGTGTAGGTGACGGAGACGAACTTGCCCCTACGGTGGATCGCGTCCTCGACGCCGTCCCGTGACGGCGCGAACCGCCACTGGCCACCCTTCGCCGTCGCGAAAGCCGGGGCGCCGTAGTATCCCGCCACGAGGAGCATGGCGGCAAAGTCGTCGTCGTCGCGCGGCGAGGCGGAGAGGACGACCTTGTTGTACAACGACAGCCGCATACGGTCGGCGGTGAGCGTGTGCGTGCCGTGCGGATCGGCGTGGAACTGCCTGCACGTTCCGGGTTCATCTTCTACGCCGCTGTACCGGATCTGCAAAAAGGGCTCCATAACCATGTCGAAGTGGTCCCCTCTATCCGTGACGAAAGGGATTGTGCTGATCGCCGGGAGATCAACCTGGTCTCCGGTGACGGGATTGGCGAGCCGCATCCTCCCCCGATCGTCGGCGGTCACGATCAATCCGTGCGATGAGCCGATGATGACGTAATCGCGCGTCGCGGGGTCGGAGGCGCGCACGGTGGCGGAGCGGCGGTCGGCGACGGAGAAGAGCGTGGATCTCGTCGGCGTGTCGCCGGGGAGGACCAGCCATGGCGGCTCAGGTTTGAACGCGGCGCGAGATGGGGCAGCGACGGCGGCGGCGAAGGCGAGGCGGTCGACGAAGCTGAGGCGGCCGTGGATGTCGGCTAGGAGCTCCGGCGGGAGGTCGGATAAGCTGGTCATCACCGGACGCTGGTTTAGTTTTATGAAGTTCCCATATGTTACGTAACCTGATCATTGATCGGATATTTATATGTGAGGTTAATTTATGGGAATGTCCTTTTCGGCTACAATTGGTAGCCACATATGGGCCTTCCTGGGCGGTGTTCGCATGACTGCCCCGGACATGATCGATCAAGTGCAAGTTGATCTATGCACAGAAATTATACTCAATCGTTTGGGAAAAAAATATAAAATATATATTATAAAACAATAAAGTTATACTGTGCAGCACAATGGAATTTCACCTGAAACATTTACTTATCCTATATGTGTCACACATCAAGTTGTCAAAAAAAAAAAATTAACTGCAATTAGTATTCATGAACTCACGGTTGAATTTGTTGTTTTTTAGCAACATGTAAAAGTCAAATTTAAACTTACATATACATGCAATAATTTTTCACACATCTATTATCTTCCTAAAGTTTTTCAAAATTTTCACGGTTACTGCATCCACGAGAGGGGCATCACGACGAGTCGCCACCATTGTGATGTCCATGTCACTCACGAGCTCCTGCCAGTCTATAACACTCTTAATCTTTTCCCACTCTTACAGATGGGATGTCATATAAAATATCATTCCGGACCTGCTGTTAGTGTCTTAGCCGATCCCACTTATCATAGACTTAGTTAAAATATCATTCATAAAATTGACAAATAGTTAAATGCCCTTACTGCACCACGGCTTCAAAAACTCTTGGCGGTACGGGTGGCCTAGCCTTGATGAGTTGTTGCTTGCAGTGTGACTCACGTGTGAATTTGTTGTTTCTTTAAGCAACTTATAGAAGTTATATTTATTTAAACTTACATGTATATACAATAATTCTCCGCACATTTATTATCTTCCTAATTTTTTAAAAAATTGCCGTTAGAGCAACTCCAGTCCTTGTTCGCTGCAATCAATCCAAATAAAGCAAACTGAAACTGTGTTCGCTTGTTGCGGTGCTAATACCAATTCATGGGGCCCATATAGAAAAGAATCTCTTTCAATACTGAGTAGTTCAGCATATGTGCCAATGACCAAAGTGTGAAAAATATTTCTTTATGCGGCTGAGTTCGACTCCAAAGAAGAGTTCGATTTTCATTCTAACACATGCAAATCGATTCATGTAGTGTGCTCCGTTCGATAGTTTTGCTGTATGACTCGATTCATAAGATGCTCTTACTACATCCATGGGATTTGCATGCCACCGTCGTCACCACCTCCATGGCACTTGTCGAGTTCCTGATCCACCACGGCTTTAAGGGAGTGTTTGGTTTCATGTATCCGGTATGAGCCAGGCCAGCCTGATGCAACTTTTATTTGTTTGGTTAGCTGCATGCTAGTTGGAACCTGGCCCATCTCATCCTTAGACGCTTGCGTGGCCTGCTCCAAGGAAAATGAGCACACCATCCGTTTCTGTTGAGCCTGGTGAGCTAATGCCAAATTATAAAGTAATTAAAGAGTAATTAGCATGTATTAATGGATATTAAGGGCATATCAATTAATATTATGATTTATTATGGTGCATACTATCTACTCAACTATATTTATAACAATTAAATAATTTTTAATTAACTTTTTTATATATTTACTACTCATGCAAGATCTCCGAGCCAGCGAACCAAACAAATAACATCCCAGTACATACATGCCTTCTACATCCAACAACCAAACAAAGGCTAGCTGCATCACAACATCCATGCCGAGCCTAGCCAACATGGCTCTCTCGAGTCAGGCTAAAGTTATGCTGACAACTAAACACACCCTAAAAGCTCTCGACGGTACGGGTGGCCTTGATGAACTATCACTTGCGGTTGCTGCACAGGCTAACATGTGGGACCGATATCACGTGCCACATAGAACCCAAAATCACCCTCGAATCAATCTAGGTGTGTAATTTCTTCGGTTTGGAAAGTTTGGGGTAGGAGATTATCTCGTTTTACTTTTACAATTTTGGGTAATTTGCATTATCGCACTGGTTAAGGAGGTTAATTTAGAGTTTTCTTCATCAGAATAAAAAAAATTGGAAGCAGTGCGGCAGGATGGAGAGATTGGCAGATAACTGTGCGATGCAGATGATTCAGGGATGAGGGATGTTAAAATTCAAAATTTGTTGATGGTGTTAGATTAGGTCCCGGAAGATACACAACCACCCATATAGGAGTATGTGGTAGTCCATATTGGAGTACGTAGGACGGAGNAGGGATATTAAGTGCATATCAATTAATATTATGATTTATTATGGTACATACTATCTACTCAACTATATTTATAACAATTAAATAATTTTTAATTAACTTTTTTACATATTTACTACTCATACAAGATCTCCGAGCCAGCCAACCAAACAACATCCCAGTACATACATGCCCTCTACATCCAACAACCAAACAAAGGCTAGCTGCATCACAACATCCAGGCTGAGCCTAGCCAACATGGCTCTCTCGAGCCAGGCTAAAGTTATGCTGACAACCAACACACCCTAAAAGCTCTCGACGGTACGGGTGGCCTTGATGAACTATCGCTTGCGGTTGCTGCACAGGCTAACATGTGGGACCGATGTCACATGCCATATAGAACCCAAAATCACCCTCGAATCAATCTAGGTGTGTAATTTCTTCGGTTTGGAAAGTTTGGGGCACGAGATTATCTCGTTTTACTTTTACAATTTTGGGTAATTTGCATTATCGCACTAGTTAAGGAGGTTAATTTAGAGTTTTCTTCATCAGAATAAAAAAAATTGGAAGTCAGTGCGGCAGGATGGAGAGATTGGCAGATAACTGTGCGATGCAGATGATTCAGGGATGAGGGATGTTAAAATTGAAAATTTGTTGATGGTGTTAGATTAGGTCCCGGAAGATACACAACCACCCATATAGGAGTATGTGGTAGTCCATATTGGAGTACGTAGGACGGAGTAGTATTTGTATTCGTATTGTGGATACACGTACGTGCTAGAAAGTCTCAAAGCAAGCAAATCAACCAGAACAGCCGCCGGCCCAATTAGTCTCCAAATATCGAACCAACATTAGTTCCGGCGATGCAAACACCGTCGCCGCTGCCGTCGGCATGGCCGGCCGCCGGCTTGTCCGACCTCCCGCCGGAGCTAATGGCCGACATCCACACCCGGCTCAGCTTCCTCGACCGCCTCGCCTTCGCCGCAGTTTCCTCCGCCCCATCACGTTCCGCGTTCAAACCTGAACCGCCATGGCTGGTCCTCCCAGGCAACACGCCGGAGACATCCACCATCTTCTCCCTCGCCGACCGCCGCGCCGCCACCGCGCGCGCCTCCGAACCCACCATGCGGGACCACGTCATCATCGGCTCGTCGCAAGGGTGGCTCGTGACCGCCGACGATCGGGGCACGATGCGGGTCGTCAACCCCGTCACCGGTGATCAGGGCGAGCTCCCGGCGATCACCACCATCCCCTTCATCAGGGACATCGGGGGCTACTTCTCGATCCTCCTCAAACCCTTCGTCGACATCCGGTACGGCGGCGTCGACGATCTCGCCTCGCTCTCGCCGCCGCCATACTTCCGCCAGTGCGGCACGTACACGAGCTCCGACCACAACATGCGCCGCTACTTCTACCGAAAAGTCATCCTCTCCGCCTCGCCTTCGCGTCGCGCCGGCGGCGGCGGCGAGGGCTACGCGGCGATGCTGCTCCTGCAGAATCCCTTCGGCACGCCGGCGTTCGCGACGGCGGAGGACAGACGGTGGAGGATCGCGCCGTCCCGCGACGGCGTCCATCGCCCGATCCACCACAAGGGAAAGTTCTTCTCCGTCACCTACACCGGCATCGTTGAGGAGTGGGAACGCGGCGAGGGCGGCGAGTTTAGAAGCAAGGTGGTGACCACGATGATGGCCGACGACGACGACGGCCAATGGCAGTGCTGCAGCAAGTACATTGCGGCGGCGCCGGACGGGCGTCTAATGATCGTGATCAAGAAAGCGAAGGACGTAAAATACTACTACGCTTGGAATCAGTGGTCATGCAGCTTCAAGGTACAGGTGTTCGACGAAATGACACAACGATGGGAGGTGCTGAAGCACATCGGCGACCTCGCCATCCTCGTCGGCATAAACGGCTCGATGTGCGTGTCGACGGAGCAACACCCGGAGCTGAAGGCCGGATGCGTGTACTACACCAATGACGACATAGGCACGGACAAGGGCTACAGGGCCTCGCCGTTGCCGCCGAGCGGCGACGAGCCGCAATGTATAAGCTACAAGAAAAGATTGCGGAATGTGAGCGTGTACAGCCTCAGAGATGGCACGCTGGATAAAATACCGGAGCTCGCGAACCACCATATTTGGCCTCTGCCGGCATGGTTCACGCCTTCCTTCCCGTGATGATTGTGTGTTGCTGATCTCTCCCCATGCTGAAATTAAGCATCAAATAAAACATTTCAATTGAGGTAACTCAATCGTAAGAGGAAACATTTGTCTAATTGGCAATTTTGTACTGAGAGGCACCGTGTTTTTTTTATCTAAAAACTTGCTATATCTCAGGTTACCACTTACCAGTACCTCGACGAATCAAAATTTTAGTGTCGAATTGTGGTACCTTAAAGTGACTATATATAAAATTCTCTTTGTGCGATACTACATTTATGGTATCAGCCATCCTTATTGATTTTTTTTTTCAATTTAGGCACATACAACACTCTAATTCGAAATGTCAGTATGCGTTTTCTGGAATTCTATTTCTCATTTAAATCACAATATGTGTTAAGAATGTTTGATTTATTTAGCATAACACATGTATTAGCAAGGAGCAGAATGTACTACAATACTATGAATACCACTATAGTACTACTAGATTGTTCAGTATCAACGATATATGTTAATGGATTTATGGATGGGCATATCAGTTTGATTAGAAATAAAATTTCGGACATTTCATGCTTATACATTTGGAACTAGAGGGTTGCATTGGTCAGAAAGAACGCTTAAGATGGAAGTTATCCTAAGATGTTGTATTCATGCCTGTTTGATTTGAAATGTGAATTATATTATTTATAGGTTTTTTAGACTTTATAAATATTGTAATAAGTGGTTGTAGCTTCATATGAAGTCAAGGATGAATTTATATCCATTATCTAAAAAAATTATAGGTTTTTAGAATGGAAAATATCTAATTTAATTATCGCCGTCCTTTTTCAAGCCTCATTGAATAGGAAGGAAAATAATACGCCTAACATATAGACTAAATGGGCCTCTATCAGGCCCAAATTGTTAATCTCTGTGTATGTATGAAACCCGACCTACGCATCTTTGTCCACTCCTACAGCCGCCGGCCCTAACTGAATCCATCCGGTTCCAGCGATGCATTCGCCGGCGAGGTCGCCGGCGGCGGAGACCGGCCTATCCAACCTCCCGCCGGAGCTTCTCGCTCATATCCACGGCCGCCTCAGCTTCCTCGACCGCCTCGCCTTCGCCGCCGCCGTCTCCGCCCCATGCCGCGCCGCGTTCAAACCTCACTCGCCATGGCTGGTCCTCCCCGGCGAGTCGCCGGCGACATCCACCATCTTCTCCGTCGCCGACCGCCGCTCCGCCACCGCGCGCGCCTCCGACCCCGCCATGCGCGATTACGTCATCATCGGATCCTCCTGCGGATGGATCGTGACCGCCGACGAGAGGGGGCCGATGCGGCTCGCCAATCCGGTCACCGGCGAGCAGGGCGATCTCCCGGCGATCAGCACGATCCCTTTCCTCGCGGATAGAGGGGACCACTTCACCATGGCCATGGAGCCCTTTTTGCAGATCAGGTACAGAGGCGATCTCGAAACGTTGGCGCTCCATCCCCACCGCCGCGGCACGTTCACACACACCGCCGGCCAGATGCGGCAGTGGTTCTACCGCAAGGTCGTCCTCTCCGCCTCGCCGCGCGCCGGCGAGGGCTACGCCGCGATGCTGCTCCTGCAGAACCCCTTCGCCGCGCCGGCGTTCGCCACGGCGGAGGACGGAAGGTGGAGGCTCGCGCCGTCCCGCGACGGCGTCGAGGACGCGATCCACCACCACAGGGGCAAATTCTTTTCCGTCACATTCACCGGCGTCGTCGAGGAGTGGGAACGGGACGGCGTCGACGGCGAGTTCAAGAGCAAGGTGGTGACCACAAGGATGGACAGCGGCGACGGGGACGAGCACAGGAAGTACCTGGCGGCGGCGCCGGACGGGCGGCTGATGATCGTGGTCGAGAACACGAAGAAATCTTCGAGCCGGTGGGCGTGCAGCTTCACGGTGCAGGTGTTCGACGAAATGACACAA
Source organism: Leersia perrieri (assembly GCA_000325765.3). Classification (NCBI taxonomy): domain Eukaryota; kingdom Viridiplantae; phylum Streptophyta; class Magnoliopsida; order Poales; family Poaceae; genus Leersia; species Leersia perrieri. The sequence goes on along the minus strand of CM002482.1, from coordinate 1,609,093 downwards.
CGGTGGGAGGTGGCGAAGGACATCGGCGACCTGGCGCTGCTCGTCGGCATCAACAGTTCGATGTGCGTGTCAACGACCAAGCACCCGGAGCTGAAGGCTGGATGCGTCTACTACACTGACGACGAGATGGGGAAGGCCTCGCTGCGCAAGGGCGCCGGCGCAGCTCGCCGGATAAGTGATCATCACGACGACGACAGGAGGAGGAACGTGGGGGTGTACAGGCTCAAGGACGGTGCGGTAGGGAACATGGCAGGGCTCGGCCAACACAAGAGCTGGCCGCCGCCGGCGTGGTTCACGCCTTGCTTCCCATGATCGATCCATCCTTTCCATGATGTACTAGCTATCTTTGCTTGGTGAACGCTACCAACAAAGTTTTAAACTAAATTAATATTCATATGATTGCAGATTATCAGTATCAGCATTTACTCTTGCAGGTAGATGGCGCCGAGGACGCGATCCACCACAAGGGGAAGTTCTCCTCTCCGTCACCTGGCCTCGTGCATACTCTATATCCTTGGTGGAGGTTTGTTAAGCAAATAATATCATCAGACAATGTTTACTTTGTTCAGTTTTAATTGTCTTTATTACAGGTAATATTGTTGTTAATTTTTAAGTAATGATAAGCAGGGACGGATCTAGCAGAGAGGATCGAGTCCTTTCTACCCAGCTTGATCCTCATAAAAAATAAGAGGGAGGGAGGCGGACAAAGAAGAGTAGCTAGGGGATTGAAGAAAAAAGAACACAACCTAGCGCATAGTTGTTTACATAGATTCGGATAAGCAAGTAGTATTTGCATAGGAGTACAGTTGCATCAGCGCGGCCAACCGTATCGTATAGTTGTTTACGTCAGCCACCGTCACGTACGTTTTTTTTTGTTTCTTTTTTTTTTTTTTTTTTGAGAATCACGTACGTGTAGGCGCGCTTGTATGAATTTTAGTTTTGACAGGTTGAGTCCAGCTTCTTTACTTGGGTTTCAGTCCTAGCTAGCTCTTCAGACGGTTTGCTTAGCAAACCTATAGAAAGGACATGCTAGGCCATTCATATAATAGATGATCAGTTGATCTTGTTTGGCCGATTTAAAGCCATAAAAGTCGATTTCAAGCGATTGACTGCTTTCAATTTTGCAGCTGTTGTATTGTATTGCAGGGGATGAGGCTGTCATTTGTGGGCAACATAAGGCCCATAAAAATATGACGTCCCAAATTTCAAGGCCCATTCGAATCTTGTGGCCTCATATGGTGGTGTAATATAAGGCCCGTCATATTCTGATGGGCCCATCATATTTCGAACAATATAACAACTTTGACTCGACAATGCTATAAAGCGGCCACATAAACGTCAAAGTTGTGCACTAGGATGTGATGAAGTGATGAACCATGTGTCTGCACACATGAGTCTGTGATGCGGCTGGCTTGTATGCACAGAATTTAAAGCGATTTATTTTATCTAGTAGAAATCAACACAACGACACATAGTTAAACTGCCCGTTTGATCATTTTTTACTGCAAACAATCTGAATGCGTAGTGGGAAAATGTGAATTAATGTTCACAATAAAGATCAAACTAAGGCAGGGGGAGACCCAATCGGTGAAGCCATCACCACCACCACTACTACACAGAGCTTTCATCTACTGACTTGATCACTTGGCTGCCATGGCACGGCATTAGGACGGCTGGGCCTCTAAATAATACCCCATGCACCCTGTGAAAAAGATTGTGAGGTGCCTTGTGAAGATGATGATGGCCTTTTGTTCTACTGCCACTTGCCACTGAGCCCATCCATACATTTTTCCCATTTCCAATCAACAAAAGGTTCCAAGTAAACGGACGTAATCAAGGATAGGAACAACAAAAGGGAATGATATAGCAAGAAACATGCTATGCGTACCCCTCTGGACACTTGTGACTTTATGGAAGCATGGTATATCGAGTATCGAGTAGTAATGTCTTTTAAACCTTGAAACTAATATTTTCTGAGCACAGCTCTTATGAGAGGATATGTTGCATTGGAGGCCATACAAATACTCACCGATCACTTGGTTGCGGTTACAATATTGGTTGTCCTGTTACTATTAAAATTCTATGTGCATTATAGTTCCATAAATATTGGTCAATGTATAGCCCCATCCACAATCATCTATGCCAGAGAACCATGGACCTATTTTAGGATAAAAACAACATTTTTAATGCGTTTCCTACATAAAAGCAGTGCTTTTAATGCCTTCCCCACAAGTACTTTAGAATGATTGAAGGAGGTAGAATAATCATTTGCTCTGCTTCTGCAAACCCACTGTAGGAAGCACCTCCTTTTTTTTTTCTTTTTAAGTGGTAGTATGTAAACCTTGAAACATGCAGTGACAAATTTTAAGTCAACCTTGTTAAACTGAGACAATCCTTGAATCTTATCTGATCAGAAAAAAACTGAAGGTAGAATAACAATAGCAGATCCTCCTATCTGCATATTAATAAAGTACAAAGAGTATGATGCACATGCTTTAGTTCTGCCACTAATTTAATATCTCAAGGAGTCAAGAGGTTGATCACATAGTACCAATAGAGCTTTTAAGTCTAACCATATATACTAACCTTTTGGTATAACAAAAAAAGCAAGCATAAGACTATTATTGTCACACACTACAGAGTACATATATTCATGTAGTACTGTAGCCCTTTTTTCGGCTCTCACGACTCGCAAAGTCACCAAAACATGCTCTGTTGGGAGCTGGTGTAACAGTGTGTGGACATAGCATTTTGATTTGTGGCATATGGATGCTTGGAGGGGGGCAGTTAGTTGTGGCCCCACAAGGCAGTAGGTTCCAACGACCTCTAACTACTGGAGAGTGTGGCTGCTGCTGCTTTAATGCCACTGGAAGTGAAGTCCACTTTGCTGAGAGTGTGAAGCACTCCACTCCACTACTACTGCTACTACTTCAGCTGAATCCAGCTGCTCTCACTCACTCACGGCCTCACACCTTCCTCTCCCCTTTCTTAATTAGTTGGTGACACTCTGCTAATCAACTTGAGCTAACAGCACCCACCATTGTTAGTACAACACACACACCATATCTCTCTCTATCTCTCGCACACACATGTATTGACTTTTTTCATCTTCTGCAACCCCATCAGAAGATTGGTGTATTGTTGTAAATTAATTCAGATGAAAGGTCCAGTGCTATCTCATCAGAAGATAAGTACATATCTTACTGAGTTGCACGGAACTCTTAGGTCATGCTCTGCAAGAAAGCAACAAGAATTGCTTTTTTGTATGTAGAAAAAAAAAGAGAGTTGAGAGATAAGATCAAATTGAGGGTATAGAAATACATATTAGGTCAGGTGAATATATTATATTTGAGCAATACTGGCAAAAGATAGCTTGTCAAGATAAAAAAAGAAAATGCTACAGAAACCGATTTCTTGTATATATCTACATATGGATGGTCCAATTAATCTCAAACGATGAGAGAGATAGGAGGCCCTGTTTTATCTTTGTTTTATAATAGGGATATTAATTCTCAAGCACAACAAATTCACTGTTTTAAATTTCCTGGTTGTTGGCAACCTAGAGATATGAAAGGCTAGTCCTAATTAATCAAGTGTTGCTCAACTGTTTTAGAGAGTATAATGCCACTAGAGTAGGTGATCTAGCTCTAGCATGTGTATGCTTGAGATTATGGCCAGTTGATGAAGTATACATGCATATAGAAAAACTAAGCTGCATGTGCTATGCTCTGATCTCAAACACCTGACATTTACTCCACAGAGATGCACTTTGCATAGTGACAGATCGACCAGTCTTTACTTTCAGCCTTAATTAGTCCTCGATCTCCAGTTTAAACATATCTAACACCCCAGCCACTTCGATGCATCTTCTGTTCAATTGGGAGATTTCATTGTGATTTTCAGAACAGTATGCTTAGCTAGCTAGGGATATGTATCTTTTCGAGATGATAATTGGGACGTGCAAACTGTTGAAAGTAGTGGGTAACCAATCAATTAATCATCTTCAGAAAGTATAGTCAAATACTATACTCTCGCTAGCTCAGACTTGAAATATGTCATGTGGGTTGGTCTAGAATTGGTGCACATGAACTAAGAAAGTGCTAACATGAGCTTTTGTTGCTACTCAACATGTTATTGATTTAAACGACCCCATGTTTTATTGTCTTCGACTGAAAAACATAATCGATGGTTTGTGGGTGTTAGGGTTTGGTTAAATCCTACACCCTCAACCGACTTTATCTTCCCTCTTAACGAAATGATACACAAATCTCATGCATATTAGAAAAAAACATAATTGAAGTGGCAATCTCCGGAGTGGCAGAGCATTAATTTTATTAATGTAAAATTAATTATTTTTTTGGCTTTTCATGCTAGAAATAACATATTGTTTGTTTACAAGAGTTGTATTTGAGTTTTTATTTGGGCATCCTATGCTAGCATGGGCATAGAAGGAAAAGAAAAAGAAACACACACATAGAAATCCATAGCAAATTTTACACACTAGGAGTAAAGTCTGGGATTTGTATTTAGATAAGAGTAGAAAACAATAAAAGGGACATACAATTCAGACATTTTAGCTATTAGCCATGGCGATTTAAGAAAACACGTATAGAGAGAGAACGACAAATGATCATTTGTTAACCATGAAATCCATGAGTCTAGCATTGAACCATCACGTGGAGATCTGTGGTCGACGAAAAGGAAGGCCTACTTAAAACTTTGAAGATCGATCACAAAGCAAAGTTTTTGTGTTCACATGTTTTATTAATTTTCAATGCAGTTGAAGAAGCATGGCACAGCTTATGGTAGCATATATGCATGAGGCTGGCGCTGTAGTGTGGTTGGGAAGGTGGAGGTGATGTAGACCAAACCCATTATTAGTTCTTTTCTTGAAAGACCATTTCTACCATGATACTAATTAAAGAAGCAGTGGCAATAGCAATTTTAATTTTGCCTTTATATTTTCCACCACGCATCATCTCATTTAGACCCTATTGCAGATTCTACAAAATTATAGCAAACTTTTCAACCCACCAAATAGCCCATACTTGTTGAAGTTTCATGAAACCCAATTGCACAGAAATATCATACCAAAATAGAAAAGCTACAACAAATTTAGACTATTATTCTTCGCACCATGATATAATAGCACCACTAGAATTGCAATGACAAAAACATTAAAATGAAGCAATGATATTGTAATAATAGAAGCCATGAGAATATACATGGAGTATACACTTTTTAAGAGGGCTACATGGAGTATACTGGGGAGGGAGTGGAGGAGCAAAACACCATACATACACATTGGTAGCAAGCAGGTGGTTGGAGTTGGGGGCCTCTCACTGATCATGCATAAGTCTTTCTTTCAGGCAGGAGCAGAGCTGTGCCAGTTAGTTACCATGTTGCCTCGTTGTCCAACCGCGGGTGGGCCCCTCTACCCCACCGCACGAGCTCACCCGGATTCTCTGCACCGCCACCTCCTCCCTCCTCCTAACCACACTCATAATCACTCAACTAATCACTCTTCCAATCCAAACCATCAATTAGCTGTCCCTCTTTCCTTCCTCTTACACGTTTCCACTGAAAACACTGCTCTTTTCTCCTGCCCTTTACACAATACTAACATAATATCTAAGTTTTGAGTTGTATACAAATGTCATGAATAATCGTAAATAAGAAAGGTAGCGAGATGTATGGCATATGCTCTAGCGCAAGCCACAATGTTTAATTTATATAGGAAGTTAATAGGAGAAAAATGTGATTCTTTTGTAATGATGTTTGGGGCAACAAAAAAAAATATCAATATACCGTAAAGTTCAAATGTTTCGAATTATCGGATCCTTATGGAATATACACGCATGAATATTTGCTAATTCAACGCGACATTGATAGTGTGAGTTGGTATGAGAGTGTGTGCGAGTTTATAATATGTTATAAGTTGGGCTACTGTAGAAGATCCTAGAGATGATCACCCAATGTGGCATTGAAGAGTTGGGTTAGGCATGTTTCAGCTTGCAAAGCAATTAACCAAACCAAACCCAAGCTAACCCTCCAGAAAAGAGGATTAATTAGTAGATGACAACAATGTAGAGAGAGAAACAAGACAGACAGAGACACACATTGAAAGATAGGGAGAGATCACATAATAGCACACACCTAAAGAGTGATAGGGAGATCACTCCCTTTACGTGAGCACAATGCCTCCTTTTCCAGCTCTTTCCCTCTCTTGCTTGCTTGCCACTTTACACTCGTTTACACTCATCATCAGCTCACTACCAATCACTCATCACACACATCCAAATTTGATCAAATATTGTGCAAGCAATCCAAATTATGATCAAATGGAACAGTACCATTTGTTCATTTGTACTAGTAATTTAAGATGGAAAGCAGAACAGAATTTGGGACAGTGTACTGCAGCTGGTCAATTAATCAGCTGTTAATGAATGAATCAATAGAATTAATCACACAAAGGTCAAACTCCAAACATGTGTAGCAGTAATTCACATCACCCTTTCCAAATTCCCAATCTTTTGAACAAATTCAAATGGCAAAAGAAGAAGAAGAAAAAAAAATATATTTAGATCACAAGAGAGAGTATGTATGTGTGTGTGTGTGAACTGTGAAGTGTGTAAGCAATGAGAAATAGTAGCAGAGAATCTAATTGAATTGAATTTTGTGTTTAATTACTCTCTGTAGCTTGTGTTGCTAGTAATGGCATCCGACCAACGCCGCCGGCACCATCAACGGCGATCTCTCCTTCACGGCGAACGCGAACGCCGCCGTCGCCGCCGCCGGCGATGTCGCTTCGTTGGCCGCGGCGTCGTCGCATGGCGCCGGCATGTTGAGATCCAGCTCGAGGAGACTCTTCTCCTTCTGCCTCGGCGCCTCGCCGCCGTCGAGCACCGACACCGTCGACGCCGCCGACGCCGACGCCGGAATTAGCGGGCGGTGGCGGCGCATGTGCCCGCCGAGCGCCTGGCCGGAGGAGAACTCTGCGCCGCAGATTGAGCACTCGTGGACACGCGGCTGCTTCGCCACGCCGCCGGCAATGGCGGCGGCTCCGGCGTCGACCACCTCTTGCTTCGGGATCATCACCGGGATCGCGAGCACTGTTGGATCGGCTGCGGCGGTGGTGATCGGCGTCGCCTTCGTGGCTGGCCTCGGTGGCGATGCCTTTGCCGGCGCCGGAGACGACTTCTCCTCGGCGGCGGCGGCGGCTGCGGATGTGTCGATCTTGTCGTCGGCCGGCGGCGGCGGCGGCGCGAGGAGGCGAGGCTTCTTGTGGCTGGTGCGGTGGCCGCCGAGAGCCTGGAACGACGGGAAGCACTTGCTGCACGTCTTGCACTCGTACACGAACTCGCCGGCGCCGGCGCCGCCGTCCGCCGGCCGCCGGCTTCGAAATTTGGCCTGATCCTTCGCCGCCGGGCGTTCGCCGTGGCCGCCGCTGGCGAGGAGCATGAGACAGTGCGCCATGTCCTCCTCCTCCTCGGTGACACACCCGGACACCGCCTCGTCGCCCCGGGTGTTCGACGGCGGCGGCGGTGGCGGCGAAGACGTCGTCGATGACCCCTCCGCCGCCATCGCCATCGCCGCCGCGCCACCCGACAAGGACAGCGACGACGACGACTCCATCGATTCCTCCGCCGTCGACGCCGCGGCGGAGGCGATCGTGACGACGGCGGCGTGCGGCGGCGCCCGCTGGCGCTTGCTCCTCTTCCCCTTGACGACGGCTGCGGCGAGCGCGGCCTCCTCCTGCACGCCCATGGCCGCCTTGCTCTTCCTCCAAGAATGTTCTTGGTGATGCCCAATTGAGAAGATGAATTGATGAGAAGGGGATCGAATAGGAGATGGAGTGTGTGCGAGTGGCAAGCAAGGTTGGTGATAGATGATGCCCAATTCCTAATTGCCAATGAATAATGGCTATAGAGAAGAGAAGAGGAGAAGAAGAGGAGAAGTGGTAGCTTGGAGGGAAGGAATGGAATGGAATGGTGAGGAGGTTGATGATGTTGCAAAGAAAGGAAGTGAAGGAAGGAAATGGAATAAAAAAGTTGGATGTCAACAAGGGAGGCCAGGCCACAAAGGAGGTTGAAACATGTACACACCTAGCTATATATGTGTATTTATATTTATATATGGCTGGCAAAATAATGTGGCAATAAGTTGCTAGTGGATATATCATGGATGGCTTCTACAGTTGATGCTACCGCTTCTTCATTCTTCTTTTTCGTCATTCTTTTTAATTTTTGGCATATGGAGTTTTGAGGGGTTGGAATTCAGCAAATTGATGGAAAAATCCATCCTTTGGGCTGTTCAGTAGACAGATGTGTTTTTTTTTTCTTAAAAAAATGGTAGACACGTATATATGTTTGCATTCGTATACGGTAACGTTTATGGTTGGATACATACGTAGTGTAGGTGACGGTAACGTATGTGTTAACTATTGACCGGTTGACCAAGTTTTGCTCTATGCTGATCAATGATCAAAGTGGTTTTGTTTTTGTCAATAAGGTGTTACATCTACTAATTGGATCAATCATGTATATGTATGTACTCCATGTGGGGTAACGTATTAGGAAAGTTATACACATTTGTTGCTAGAAATAGTTTTAGGCCACTGAAGGTAACTACTTGCATACTTGCAGATATAGGATGGTCGGCACAATGACGGATGCTGCCTTGTACATTAATCAAAATTAGGTTGCAATATAAACTATTACTCCTACCATGTAAATTGTTGTGTAGAAGTTGCTTGATCAAAAGTGCTAGGCCGTACAAATTGGCTCTATATCAATGGAGGATGTAACCATTGGCCGACGCCGTCGCCACTATTGACAATATCTCCCGCATTGTGTCGCCCAATGTTTAATGGATTTTGTGATCCTCCTTTGTACTACGGTGGAGATTTTAGGTGTCATGCTCAGCCAAACAGCTCAAGGCCAATATGTCACTGACGGATGAAAATTACAATGACACATCTATTCTGTTGGATATTCATGCATACCATCGATCCGGTCCTTTTCCATCTTAACAAATTCATGACTGTACTAGGAATTTTTGTTTTACAAGCGAGCAGATTAACAGTGCACAAGAGAAGGACACATCAGTTGAGTGGTTCACTGTTGATTGGCTGGTTCCATTATACCCCCTTCGATTCCAAATTTAAGTACGTTGTATTAGACTTGTGCACAAAAACTATGAGAGTGCACAAGGAAGTGGTTTGAATAATTTTGTTAACCTTCATTAGAAATATGCCGGAAAAGATGAGGCGTTATAGTTGATAAGGGAAAACTTGGCATAGAAGTGAAAATAGTGCATACAAGCTCTTAACCTTGTATTTAGGATACAAGTAGTTGGGAAGGAAAAAATGTTCCACATTTAGAACGAGTACCAGCAAGCTCATTATCCTATTGCATGGAGGTATGATTCTTCCTAATTAATAAGTTCTTCAATATATTTTTTTAAATGGAAACTGGAGATTCAGATTTAATCATCTGTGTACATAGCATGTATTGGGGTGCGCGTATGTGTATAAAGTCGTTGAGGCCTTCGTTTCATCATTGAACAACTACCGTGAAAATAATTAGCTTGTCAACACACTGTTTGTCAAAGCTCCAAAATTAGCATATCAATACACTGTTTGGGCATAAAGATTAGGAGAATTGGTGGAAAGTCATGGGTGGGACTTGAAGTGAAAATGAAGTGATTTAAGCTCCAAAAAAGAGAGTCCTCTTTCAAATAAAAAGGACTACAACTCTTTCTTCACCTTTTTCTTCCAGCTCCATTGTTTTAATTTCCTCAATCAAGTACTAAAACACAAGAATCGTTTTTTCCTCCTTTACTTGTTCTTCACATTAATTCATCATTGCTTCACTTTATGTTTCTTGATTTACTTTTCAATGTAACACTACATTTATAATACAATTACATATGAAGTTACTTAGTATTTTTATTCTTGTAAATGAGTAAACAACAAGGAATTTAAACAGCCGAAATAACACCATTCCACATATCTTGCGTATGAGCAAGCATTCCTAACTCTTTTATTATTCTTTTATAGTTTTTCAAACTATTCAGACATCTAGATAACAATTGAAAAATTGGCAGAATTTGAGTGTCATATGGTGCATGTACTATAGGTCAAGTCATCATCAAGTGGTAAGTATATCTGCCTCCAATTTATCCATGACTCTTCCACATTCCATATGGTCCCTTTTGATTTATAGCCTAGAATCATTCAATTCTCACTCAACACTGAACATGCTAATGATAAAGGAGTGATGATGTCATATGATACCTTGTAAAACCGTTAATTAGCATTAAACTATTTGTGCAGGTCAGAGGTTGGATGTGGCTTGCTTGCGCCCCACTTCTATTAAAAACAGCAGGCAGGAAGGCAGCTACGGCTGTTGCCTTTCCTGTAAGTTGCAGCTATACTTTAGTGTGTGTGTGGTGTGTGTTGGTATGTACTGGTAGCCTAGTAGTGGAGATGGTGTAAGTGTAAGCAACTGCTTCACTCTCCCCAAATCTCTCTGTCTAATCTCTCATCTCTCTCAAGTGTACTGAAATGGAATTAATTGGGCATAATAATCTCATTTATAATTTGGCCTCTTATAAATGCCTTCAGAAGATCAGGGATTCTCATCAATTAATAAAAGGTTATTTTTCTTGGTAGAGTGATAGCATGTAGTACTAGCTTAGCTAGTAGCAAGACATGGCACCCACCTCTCTTTCATGACATGGCCCAATGCAAGTGGCAGATGCTACATTTTATTTTCTGTCCAAACAAATAGAAAAGGGAAGATTCATATGGATACAGGTCTTGTATGTATCCATCCAAGTAGAAGCTGCTTCTACGGAACTCCATGGCCAAATGGACAGCATCTACTCTGCATCTCAAGTTGTTTTTAATAAGCTCTACTTCTGAACTCAACAATTGTTCTTGCTTTTCATGATTACCAAAATTCGTCATATCTTGGACCGTTTAACAGTCCAAGATTTTACGTAACAGCATTGCCCTTTCATAACAAGACACACACTAAGTCTTGCTGAATTGTATTAGCTGCTGTAGTTAATCCACCGTAATTTAATTTAACAGAACTTTCTGTCCACATTATGATACTTTTAGCGCTTTCCACAGGACAATGTTGGCAACAATTTGGTTGCCAGGCTGCAGCTGAGTTGGGTTAAAGTGCTCCGATGAGCTAACTGACCAGTTCTTGCATTACGTACAACCAGCTTCTGTTTATGCTTGACAATGACTTCTCTTTGAGAGAGAAATGACGCCTATCAATGTCAATGGGTAATGTGGCCCTGCTTGGTATGGAACAATTCCATATACTTTTGAAAGGACAGTACTACTGATTAGAAGAAATCATTTCTGCATTCCAAACAAACCCCATGAATATCTATCAGCAAGAGTTTTTTACAGTTCCAAGAAACACTATGCAATGTTGAGGACTTACTAAATTCAATTGTTGAAAAGAATAAACAAATATACAGGGGTGTTTCTCCGTTCTCTTCAGTAAGAAAATGAATCAGTAGAGATTAAAAAATTGAGCCCTCAGTTACCACCCATTGACTTACACATAGTATGGGAGATAATGCAGAGATTAAACAATTAGACCGACATGAAGAACTTTCTTCAACAGATGAACAGAACAAGTAGAGGTGGTGAAGTTAAGTCACTTATGGTGTTTGACTTGGGCAATGTGCTGTGCATTACCACTAGTTAATTATGCCTGGCATATGTTTGCATCCCAACCAACCCATCTCCATGTTCATCTCTATGATTGGGAGCTTTGGATTAAATCCTAGTTGACCTAATCAACCATAACAAATGGGATCAACAACTAAGAGTCTATAAGAACGTGTCGTGGAGACATTGGACTGCGATGAGATTGCCAAATTTCACATGTGGAGTATAGTGTCTTATCTTGATCAAATATACTAGATTGTGTTCAGTTTTTTATTTTATTTTATTTATTCTTGGGATTTGTTTGGATTGACGATGATTAATGTTATATCCCTTTGGCTGGGCAACAAAAACTTTATTAGGTAAACAAGCCCTAAGGATTTCCAGAACCCGATTGCTCTATAAACAGCAGATTGATGATCAGGTTTATGAGTTACATGTTGTTTGTGTTTTATTGAGGATCGAAGTTCAGAGTATGTATTGGAATTTCAATATTATGCAAATTCTAGTACAATATGGACTTAGCAGGGAAGTTTTTGTGAACCCCTTTAAACTTGCCGACGGCTTCTTTGAGCATGTGTGGATTAAACACAAAACCATTAGAATGACGGCGAATTTCCTAAATTACCTTGCCATCCAAAATGGTTTAGACTCTGGGGCTGTAATGACTGCCAATCTCCTAAATTACCTTCCCATCCAAATGGTTTAGACTCGGGCGGCTGTTAGGTTCCATACCTTGACGTAGTCACGCACAGATCCATAATTTGGTCAAGATGAGGTACAAATATTGTTTATTTTGAAACCAAAATTGGCCACAAAAAGATGGCAAAGCACATACATCAAACTTGAGCTGCAATGGGCAACAATTTTGGCTTGGTTAGAACCAAAGAAGATGAACATGACCATGACTTCACATTTACCAAAAGGAAGAATATGGGCAGTTTAGCAACCAAGAGATTTTGGAGATGCATCTCCACAAGCTCTTGTAACACTGACAATGTAACAAATTATTCATGCAGCTAGGTAATAAACGACGAACATTTCATGTTAAGTCACGTTATCCAGTTGTTTCGCTAGAATAGTGCCATCCAGACCTAGTTTGTTATTAGGCCCTGACCCTAAACCATCCAGAACAGTGCCTTCAGTTTTAGAAAAATCAATGAATAGAATTGAGAAGAGTCTTCTTAATAACAACGACAACCTCAGCATATGCTTTTAACTTTGGGTAGTTCAGGCTTCAGAGAAATCCTTATTCTTGTTTCAAAGAAACTTTAAAATGGTCAAATCAGCATGAACATGTCATATGCATCATCGTTTACTGGGATGTGAGCTTTCATTTTTTTATGCCGTCAAGAATTTTGTTACAGATGTCCATGGTGCGGGCAGATAGTAGACTGTGATTCCAGAGTTTGATCATAAAAAGGCGCCATCCCCTGTTCATGAAAGGAGGAAATTAAAAATAAAAAAAAATAACTGAACAAGAATAGTCCAAAGGTCAAAGGTGCATGCACATCAAAATACTGCCTGTTGCACACAATACCAAACATGTTTCAAATAAGAGGTACAGTAAATCTAAGGATTTAAGATGACTTACCATAGTAAAGCAGGATTTTGTACAAGTTCTTCTCCATGATGCCGGGAGAATGCCTCACAAGCCCAAGGTATGTGACTATCGGCTAATATGCTGCAGCCAGAATTTTCAGTTAGATAATAGAAACACATGTGCCCAGTGCTTAAGCAAGCAAATTTCTAGTAGCATTCTAATCTATCCTTCAGGACAAACGAGTGCATAGTCCACCTTTTAGTTGTTCTGATGTCACTACTTGGCTACAGGCTACAGCTAAGGCAGTAAAACGATAAATGAACCAAAATAATATAACAATTTAATGTTACACAGTACAGTAGATGAAATAATTGCGCAAAAATACTTTCATGAAAAGAGTGCCCAATGATAGACCTCTGCGGCTCTGCCTAACTTCAGGATGTCCAAATTTTCTAAGATGCAGAAGTTTTAAGATTACCGTATGCTAGAAAACTTTCATTTGACTAGAATAAAAAAATTAATAAATCAATAAAGTATTTTGAATTGAAAATTAATGTTTTAATTTGGATATCATCTAGAACCTTGGAATCTTTCTTTGCAAAAATTGTGAGAGCAAAAGTCCAAATCATTGTTAGTACTCCCTCCATCCCAAAATACATGATGTCGTTGACTTTTTAAGATAAGTTTGACTGCAGGCCTTATTAATTTGGTTTGTGAAATATGCAAAACTATATGTCATGCTTAAAGCAGATTTAATAATGAATCAAGTCATAGCAAAACAATTAATAATTATGTACTACTTCCGTCCTAAAATATAGTTACTTTAAGACAGAGGAAACATTTCCTAGTCTAATGTATATGGACTAGGTTCTATCCAGATACATTGGACTAGGAAATGTCAAATCAAGTCTAAAATAGCTATATTTTGGGATGGAGGGAGTAAATTTTTAGAGATGCGACAAATTGATGAGGGCGAAATATAACTTAGTAGCCAAACTTGCTATAGGCCCTATAAGCGACTGATGTTCCTGTCGGGCCAGTTGGATGTTTGATTGTGCTGAAAATTCAGGAATGATATTAGGGCTTCTCATGCAGCTAGGTGTTTGGATGGGCCACAATTTTTCCATCCACAGAGATGGGCAAGAGACTGTTGGCTCCCAAAACATGCCTTAGAGGAAATTGTGGGGAAGAAAGAAACTGAGACCGGGGAGGAGGCAATAGATAAGTTTCTCTTGATTTGCTTTCCTAGGGTCTTCGTGGATAATCAGCTATATAGGTCATGTAGCAATCAGCACACAGAAACTACCCCAAAACAACCATAAGTATTATATGTTTTGCTTTGATAGTTAACAGACAGAAACTAAACAATAGTGGGATTAAGGATGAAAAGTATTGCGAGAAAATAATTGAGTAGGTGAATTGGATTTCTCTCTAATACCAGTATTAGTTTGAACTTCATGCTTTCACACCAATCACATCAACAAAACAGTTTTGAGACACCAGCGTAGGAAAACACTAAATTTGGCAAAGGCTGCATTTTTTTTACAGCACAAAAATCTAACTGATGCCTGTTGCTTTATTGCCTGAAGCTAATATTCACAAAAATCAACAGGGTGTATGAAGATAAACAATGCCGAACAAAGTAACATTGGTTTAGACTTTTAGTAGTAAATCTCAACCTGATGATATAAAACTACCTGTGTGGTTGCCAGATATTTTCTGATGAAGTTCTTGTTAAATATAATCCTTGCATATTAGATTACTTAGCTAGCAAGAAACACAGCTGCTTAACAGCTGGTAGTAGTAGTAAAGTTTGATTTTATTTTAGCTGTAAACAGCAAGATAAACAGTATGTCGGTTACTGTAGCGTATTGTAGCACCGACTTAAAATCCTTTAAAAGGACATGTACCCCTCTTGAGTTATGTAAGCT
>CM002482.1:1567256-1593824 GCA_000325765.3 Leersia perrieri | reverse complement strand
TAGATCCTTCCAACAGTTCTAGGCCAAGAAATAGGCCAGATCAGATATAAACCATCCAATATAATGAACTGAACAATTTACAAGAGATCCATAGACACTGAGTATCGACATAAAATCTACTTTCTCCGTCCCATAATATAGCAAACTAGGAGGGGATTTGACCCCTCCTAGGACAATGTATCTGGACCAGTACTCAGCAAAACTTGGTTATAATTGATGTATGCCCTTCTCAGAAAATTACCCATTTCCTGCCTATTTTATGATCCAAGCAATAGTTGTTTAATAGCACGAAAAATGGCTAAACCATCGTTTTGAGTTGAAGAACAGACTATTAGATTTGGTTCACTAAGCTGCCAAGTTGATGAACAGACCGGAAATGAAAGATACGCCTATGAATATTCACCAAAAAATAACAGATAAAAAATAGTAGTACTAGGTCAAAACACTCCTGCCTACAGTGATAGAGCCAATGAAATTTTGGGGATATGCCGATATGCCTGACCTTTGTTTCCGTACAAATGAATTCCACATGTGCATAATGCGCTTCTCATCTTTTGTAACATCAAGAAAATCATCAAGCATCTGGATTTACACAGAAAAGTTAAAACAACAATAATAGCTTTATGAGATTAACTTAAGTTCATGTGAATGTAACTGTCTGCACTTGATCTGTGTTTCTTCTGCATGGACAGTGAAAAAGATGAAACACAGCCACATCTTACCCTTCTATCTTCCAAGTCAGCAATATCATCATCGACTTCATCTTCACTATCATAGTCTGAGAGAACTTCTTCGAATGTCATTGGCTATGGGAACATGTGAAAACAACGATCAGCTTGATTTCAACTAGAGGCACAAACATAAGAAAATATGCAAATATTAAGAAAGAACCACATAGCATTGCGACACGACTAAAATAAATTGACAGTCCTTAAGCTTGTTTCTTGGCATCATCCTGGTCTTTAAAAGTTGAAAATGTAGACTGTGGCCAACTCTTGGCTTCCTGCTAATGTAGCATCACAAGTCCAAAAGAACCTAGAGGGGTCTGGGCACTTCTGAACCTGTGACCATACATTTAACAAGATTTGGGGTTCTAATATGCATTTTCAAAATTTTTATGGACCGGTACGAGGCAACAAAACAAGTTTAAGTGCCTCTTAGTACTCAACCACCTATTGCAAGAACCGGGAACTCTAAGTAGTCCATGTCACTAGCTTTTGCCACCTGATTGCCCCCTTAAGATCCTAATAACGTGAAGATGGAATTTTTTACTGGGTAAGCTTCCATGTTAGCAGAAAACATGTGAGGAGGAGACTAATGTGGCAAAAACCACTGTCATTCCATCATATGGGTTTCGACTGTTTGAGGTTTTAAAGTATCCAGTTCTGTAGTTCAGGTTTGATTTCCAGAGTCCAGACTTTTACAATGTCCAGAATTATAACTAAAGTTGTTCCCACTTTATTGTATACTAATGATCATATTGATGTTGAATATCACACAAGTAAAAATAACAGAGGAACTGAGTACATGATTGATGCTTTTATAGCAGTACAGTGCACTTCCACCAAAAATTTCTAGGCAAGCATTATAAACCATATCTTTGTTTACTTTTCCAGGCCATCATACATCACTTTGAGAGGATCTAGTGGAGAGCAGAACACAAAGTACGGCTTCCACCAAATGCTGGCAGAGATGGACCATAACAAATAATCCTCTACTGGAAATTGGTAATGAAATAATCAATCAAGACAATGGTTGGACCATTATTTGTTCACACAGAATATACAGCTGAAACAACAGCTGGTAGTAAATCAAAGTACAACATTGAAAGTACATATGCATTTTTCAAGCCTCAAATACATATAAATCAAAATCGAAGAAAAGTTTTACCGCAATAGAAATAAAATATATATGAGAAGTATCACCTGTGACTTGTGGGAATGGATGAACTGACGTTTTTGCAGAAGTAGACGACTGCCAGATTAAATGCAATGGAGAAAATGTTGAATTCAAAACATGTACAAGAAGGGTCTAGAGAGAAAGAGTAACGTGTAAAATGATATGATGAAGATAAAAAGAGAGGACTACTTTCTGGGATCAGCTCGATTTGCTGATAGCTTCCTTGATTTTCCAAATGCCAGAAATTCTGATGGTGAATGATCGCTACCATGTAATTTCTTTGGATGATCTATTAAAGCGTTTTCTACAAAAAACCCGAGAAACATTTAGGAAGAAAATACCTGAATTTTAATAACATCTGGAACAACATATGGCTACAGATTAAGTATCAGAACATAGACTTCACAACATGCCTAATTGATGGGAAACAGAAATCCAGGGTATGGTTTAGATAACTAGATACTTCCTTCAATGCCAGTGGGACGATAATCGCAAATATAGAAAAAATAGGTTTACCAATAGGTGGTTGGGTTTCAATTTCAGAGGCTCTCACTTAAAGGTAGATATAGTGGTTTAAATGTTGAAATTTTACTGCTTTCGGCAACAGTTAGGGTCGGGAAGCAAATGGGGCAGGCAAGCAGGTTCACAATTCTAGTTCTTTTTTTTTGGCTTCAAATTTTATACCAGCAAGCAGGAAATGAACCATTAAGCGGGATTTTATGCGGATAGAGGAATTGGCCACTTGCATATATGCTGTGTGTTTAAGAAGGCTTTGTACACAGTGTATTACTGACCAATAAAGAATCAAACAGAAGTTAGAAACAGAGACAACATGTGTAGTTCAAGGGTGCATAGTTTTCCATCCGATTAACAAGATGGCACAGAATAAACAAGTTTAACAAGCTATCATGCAATACATAAATAGTTGTCCAATAGGCATGCAACAGGTTTCAGTCCACATAATATAGAAAAGAAAAATAAAAGAAATACTAATATGTTTCTATTTGCATGTATTTTTTTTGCATGCCAGGATGCCATAAAACGAGTAACATACCATTTCCCTCTTGGACATCACCCTCATACTCCACCAGCATATCGTCAGCTGATCCTGATTCCATAATATGTGCATGTGCATGTGCATGCGCAATCTGAAGTGTTTCGGTTCTTCTACTCTTCTTAAACCTTGACCTGGTGAAATACAGTTAGGCGAATTGAAGAAAGTACATACTCCCTCCGTTACATGATGTAAGTCGCTGTAAAAGACTGATAGTATGATTATAGAAAATAAAGAAACAACATACCGGTAGTAAAAGTTCTGACTGCTTTTATCAACTTCTGCTGCCACAAGCTGGAAATCACAAGGATAGTTAGTTTTCCTAGACTCTAGCAATCTAGCACCATTCCCGCATGTTGCAACAGATCCCAGAGTCCCACTAAATATGCTAGAAGTCTAAATATAAATTGTAAAGAATTATTGTCCTCAAAACAAGACTACGTATATAAGACCAATCAGCCACCTCATGTGCAAAAGTACATTTTTCTATAGAAAATCTTACAAACAATACACACGTGGCTGCATATTTTTAGCCACAAAAGATTTGGACTGGGCTCGGTTTAGAACAAAACCACCATGCTCAACTATAGATTGTAATGAAATCATTATTTATTTTATTTAACAGAATATTAAACAGAAATGGGGCTTTTAAGCCAAAGTATGTGAAAATTATGCTACTCCGTCCCAAAATTTGTTTATTACTAGCCCAGTAGCCCCTAACATTTGTCCCCAAAAAAGTTGATTTCTATTCCCTTAACTACCCTTGGTTCACAAATCGATGAATTTTATTCCTTCAGAACCCATTACCTACCGCACCTACCAATAATATTAAAAAGGGAATTTTGGTCTTTTTCCCCTCATAATAATTTAAATCCCAATGGTTAGAAATCAGTATTGTGGGATGGAGCAGTTTATATGGACCTGATCCCACAACCTGGTCCATCCAACTAGGTAGAAGGAAATCATTGAAAATTTAACTGGAATACACAAATTATCATACTTGAAACACTTGTTAAGTACCGCTACCATGTCACCATATATATGGCCTTTTTCCTAAGCTACTAGATGGAAGCATATGCCCTTTATCACTAATTTACCTCTGTTATGCTATCTTTCTTCAGCCTAACATTAACAGCCTGGTAGTCCTCAGATATCTGTATTGACAGGAGAAACATAGTTGTCTTACTATGAGTATATTGAAGAATATTGTGCAATCATGAATTCAGAAATTTGCTCACCCAGAATTCAAAGTGGAATAGATCATGTGATGAGGTCATGTGACATTCCAGACCCTAGCATTGGACAAAATCACAATATTAGACATGAGGAAAGTAGGAAACACAAAAGGGTCTTCTTTTATGAAGATGCATTAAAATGTGAAGCAAAAATAAAATTTAAATTTCATCAATATCAATGCTTCAGTACAAAACGAAGACTGGCAGCAGGAACCTTAGGGCCAGCCGTTAGCAGAAACCAGTAACCCGTGACATGTGAGCAAACAGAATACAATGAAAAATTACTTCAGATTTTACCTTAAAGTTTCCACACTTTACCAAGCAAAATGGGCAAGCAAAATCTTCTGTTACTGGTAAGAAGGAATTAATGAATCATTACAAAAACAGAAAAAACTCATGGACAAAGAACAATAACTACCATAGAAATATTGACTAAAATGCCAGTAAACTATGCAAGACTAGAGTACAACAGATGGTTTCAAAGCATATCCGGATCTTCATTTTTGGCTAGAAACAGCAATTCTTCCTCTTTTTTCTCATTTTCTCTTCATAGATGAGCAGGATTACCTTCAGTCATTTGTATATTCTTGTAGTTAAATAGCACGTTGCCAACTCTTAGCCTGTACGAAAAGAATTTATCAAGTGAAATTTTGTTACAAGAATTAAAATGTATTAGAAAAAGAAGAAACTAAAGAAAGGTGATATGACTTGGCATGATGACCCAGGGAGACCAGCCATCAGGCTACACAGAATCCATTCAGCCTGACCCTTAAGAGACTATATTGGTGCACAATCCAAACAATAATAACCTAGTCCTATGTATAAAAAAAACTATAGATTTAAAATTTTCATAACAGAGATTTTACCAATGTGCTAGCATAGTACTGCAATATTTACTCAGCCTACTTCAAGTCAAGTGGAGCTTAAGCTAATAAAAAACGTGTGAAAAGCTTCGCATCAGGACTTCCATCAGGGGAAAAGTCACTTTTGACTTTTTAAGCCTAATACAAAGCCACTTTGGATTTATTATGGATATTATTCATAACAAACTTAATATCCTGCATTTTCCATATGCCCATATTACATAATTGAGACAATATCATTGGTAAAATTTAATATTAGGAATTAAAGATGACATAGTTTTGTGACTGAGGAGTATAGTCCAATGAGCAGATAAAATCTTGCGTATGAGGGAAAAAAAATAAATCTAACGTAGTGAAAGAAATAATCTTTCCAGAAATCTGATTGAGCCACGTCATCAAAATCATATTAGCCGTCAGATAATGGTTTAGATAAATACTAGCCACTGGATCAAAAGTATAGTATTGGGCATAACATGGGGTATTCATATAAAGGTTTTGTGGAATTTCTAGAGCCTTCTAGTGCTACCCTAGACACATGGTAGAGAGAGTAAAGAAAATGAAGAGAAATCAAGAGACTTTTAGTGGCTACTTTTACAAACTTGAGTAATACCTAGCAAAATCTATAAATTGTTGAGCCAATATTCTATAAATATATTAATTCAAATGCTATACTCAAAACGTTGATAGACCATATACACCTGGTTCTTAAACGGGATCAAAAGTAGAGCAAAGCGCAACTATGTGACTAGTAAGAGTGAAAGGACATGCCTTTTTCTTTGTTATTATAATGGGTAACAATAAAGCGAGAAACAAGAGGTGAGGAACTCATAACATGAGCCATGCATGCTGGGATAATGTTACCTTACGATACGAAGTAATAAGGATGATGGGATATCACTATATGAGAAAGAGCTATAAGGAGATTTGAGTATGTCTTTCGCACCAGCCTCTGCTGCAGATAGCTTTATATGTAACTGATATGGAACCTGTAATAACAAAGATCAATAATCTCAGTAAAGCTATAGAAAATAATTTGCAATTTTCAGCAAGTGTTCAAGTATACTACAAACAATATCTACTTATCAATTTCAGAAGTGTAAATTTCACATAACTGCAATTTTAGTGACTAAACATTTCAGGTTGCTTCAACGTTAGTGGATGAAATTATCATGATACTACAACTCCATTACAACGCTAAGGTCCTGGAACCTTGGGCCCACATGGTAGGAAGAATTAATCCGTCAGGGCACAAAACGACATGATACTTCAGCATCAACACTGCAGAGGACAACTGATTCGCTCTGGACGGTAGGGTTTCCCATCGCCGCCGCCACCGGAAATTCCAACAATGAGAAATTCCAACAACAGTAGGGATCAGGAGGGGGATCTAGCTCCCTTCTAGTAGTTTCTTAGGTTCTTCTCAAATAAAGTTTCCACCTTTTTTCATCTTCATAAATGCTGATGGTGACAGTGGATCTTCTTGTTTTGGTCCTGTGGCCATCTTGCTTTGGTGGTTCGTTCCATGGGAGCGCGATTGACCATGGCTTCTGTGTCCATTGCGTCGTTGTTGAGCCAGAGTTGATAGCGACAATCTTCGGAATAATGGTCCTCCGGCTCTCTTTGCTTCTGGTGGCCCATTCGATACTGATGAAGTGCTTGTGAGGTGTGTGGTTGTGTCAATGGATGGCGGTGCAGGAGCAGATCTGGATCAGGCTTGGAGCCTCGCCGATACTTATTAACCATTATTATGGATTCATTCTTGAGGACGGATGTATTGCAGTCTTTGAAAGCCACTGTGTGATTTTGGTTCATCCAAATTTTGCTTGGTCCTCTATTTGATCTCTTATTCTCTACAATAGGATTGGCGGGGGGATCCGGAACAACACAGAGTGACCATGGTCACGATTGATTTGGAGAAGACTTTGTCAAATTTGATTGTAATTTTCCTTTTTTTGGCATTTTCTTTTGTATACTGGTTCCTGTTTTTCTTAATATAAGTCAGGTATAGCCATATAGAATGACCTAGGGTGTCTTTGTTAAAAATAACACTGCAAAGGACCTTGTGGCATGACACTTAGGCCGCCAACTCGGTGTACCTGGTCCAAACAGTCGCACCAGTCAAAATATGGTCACTGGGTGGCCAGAACACACTCGACTCCATCCCCATCCTCCCATCTCCACCCATCCCCACCTAGCGCATCCATTTGAAACTCAACGACAGAATACAAGAGGCAGCGACACTTATGCCGCTCAGCTGAGATGGTTGGGAAAGAAAACGTCGAAGTCAAAGGAAAAGAGTAAACAAGTGGCTCTACTGCAGGAAGCAGGCCTGACAAAAAAAAAAGCCCAACTGCCAAATGGAGCTCAGGACCTATTGTGCTGAGCTAGGTGAGTGTGCAGTCAGGACCACCTTGCTTTCCCCCCAGGCACATGGTGATTAGTGAGTTAACAGCCTAGGTATTGTGCCGTGGGTACTCGACAGTACAAATGCTGGTGTGGCATGCTACTGTGGTGTGCCGTTCATGTCCTGATTGCAGGTGTCTTCCATGTGGTTCCAAGTAGTCAGATACATTAGGGTAGTAACGGAGTTGCACTTTCCCGATCATTTCATCCACTAGCATTGCACCAACATAAAATAGTTCGCTATTGCAGCGACTTGATAATCTAGCCACTAAATTAACAGTTGGGCGAGATTTACCCATTTCAGAGACTGGAAGCAATGATTAGTCGATTAGATTAGTCATAGTCATAGAAAATATAGCAAACTAACGTAATCTGTACACCGAACAATATTTACAGGATAAATTTGGAAATTGGAAGCTATGATTAGATTAAACTAAGAAATAGGACATTACCGTAGCATCAGCCTTACGAGAACAAAATGACAAGCAACTGTCATGCTCAAGAAATTTTGGCTGCATGGGATATCATAAAGATAAAGATAGTGTCAAGATATTGTTTACATGGAAAACAAGCACCACAGCAGAATATGAGGGGCATCAGGAAAAAAAAAACATGGACAATTTAAAAGGAGATTCTATGAAACTTTTCAAATTGCAGATTCCAACCTGCTCTACAATTTCTGATAATTTATCACAAGCAAAGGTAACTTTGTGCAGAACATATATTTAATAGGAAAATCCACCTGTACTTTTGAATTAGTAGTTAGATTTGAACAAACACTTATGATTCATACAAAATAAATGCTCCACTTTCATGGGAATCCAGAAATCTCAATTAAATAGTACGTATTGATTTGCACCATCTATTAAATTAGCACTCTAAATTAGCATCAAATTCTGAAACACATAGTTTTTGCACAAAATACAAAAGTAAGAGTGCCAAATATTGTCCAAGACTGAAAGTAAAGGTAACAATATGCATAATTCAAAAGTTACATATCTTAACTTATCAAAAATCAAGTGGGGAATAGAAATATAGACGCAAGCAGGTTTAGATGGCTTTTTCAATCTTAAACAAGTTTCTCACGAGACAAGTCAGTGGTTATCAATCCTATGTGAATTAGATGGAAAACTAACATGCTCAAAAGAAGATAATGAAATGTCAGCATAAGCCAAGCATTGAAATTTACCTCCAAATAGCCTGGGCTCATACATACACTGATAGGCGACTCCACTATATGTCCCAAAATTAAATCCGCACAAGTCTCCAAAGATGAATTAATTAAAGTGATTGGAATTTTACCCCAGAAACATTTCCCAGCAAGCTCTGACAATGTATGGGAAACAATAGTTAGTCCATTCAATAAGATCATTAAACTGATTATTCACAGATACAAAATCTAATTTATGCTTAATTTGTAGAGCTGTATGTTTTAGAATATGCATCTGTAAGAGTGGAAATTCCAACAATGAGAAAACCCTCTACAAAAGTACAAAACCAAATTGCAACTACATGTATCTCCCTGTAGAGACTAAGCACACAATGTTTGTGTACTTAGATTAGATCATCCACAACATAAAGAAGCAATAAGTTATTAGACTACCAATTATTGAGTATCGATCATAAACTTACTTTGAAGAGAAGAGCGGTCCACATGGTTCTCAGAACTGTTATTTTCATCAAGATTTTGTCCAACTCGCCCTTCATTTTTGTTTATAAAACTAATAAGGATAAAAGTAAGACCATAAGCTTGGGTAGTAATTGAAGTCTCCAGATCGGGAATAACAAACATGGCTTCAGTATGGTCATTATTCCCAGAGTCATTAAAGGAAGTAAGTAAACAGGCCTGATTGAACCGATATATTGGAGAATGCTGCAATATCAAGCCATAGATGAGAAAAGAACTAGTCTGCAGAATAATTCATATTTTGTGACCTCAAAAAACATACTTACTCCTTCTATAGAAACATCCGAAGTAGGTCTAGCAAACAGAATATACAGAGGAAAGACATTCTGTGCTCGCAATTCCTTACTGTTACTCCCAGGGAGTGATATAGTTATCTGTATCCTACATTCATGAGCACAAATGTAGATCAGTGTTTGCAAAAAATAAGTTTCGATACTCAATCATGCTTTATCAAAAAGATTAGTCTTGAAACATAATTTGAATCAGGTTCATGTTATAAGAAAACTAAATATAGTAAAAATATCAGGGCATGATCGCTTGTGATGGCTGGCGCATCGGCTGCAGCTCTGGCCAATCAAATTATTGCAGCTTGCAGCGACTATCAACTTCTGCAGCCGCAGCGATCAAAGCCGATCAAGGTCTTAGACTTAAACTACGCAACTGTCCACACTTGACACTGTCCAGCCGCTCCTAGCGTCTAAATTTAAGTTTTGATCCACCCAAATGTTCAAACAATGAAAACTGAAAGGATAATTTTCCACTGAAAACAACAAATGGAATGTACTCCCTCCCCATCACAAAAGAATAAACTTCATTATATCACATTTATAACCCCAAAACCTGTATTCTAAACAATAATAACGTCAGATTTACCTTACGTTAACAAAATTCTTTTGTGACTAGAGGGAATTCTTGTGCAGGGTAGGAACACAGGATATGTATATCCTTCATCAAAACTGTGAATTCCGCTACTTAATGTAGAAAGTGGAAAACAGAATTTGCACTCCCCATTTTAAGATTTAACTAGTCAAGTATGCAATTTCAAATAAGGTTGTTTCCTGTTGGTGCTTTAAAAAGACTAAAATAATATGATTTCCAGATGTTTCTTATTTAAACAGTTTTGGAGTCATATCCCTGCACTGTCAGCAGAAGGAGCTGCTTTATGCATCAGAACAATCTATTTTCTTTTGAGTTATGAGTTATGACATATTCAATCCAAACAATCCTGGCTGTCTTAAAGCAACTGCAGCTACTGGACAAGAGTCAAAGTTGTGTCACATATCACATATACCTCTATCAACTATGCTATAGGCGCCTACTGCCCAAGTTGGAGATCTGCGTATCATTTCATTTGAGAGAGAAAAAGGCAAGTGGTGTGGGATTTAGCCAAACCTAACAGCCATCGCCGGGGCCTCTTTGGAACCAGGAAAAACAAAGGCATGGGGAAAAATGACAAAGGAGTTGGAGGGGCACATCAAGTTGAATCCTAAGGGTTTCCAAAACATATGAATTGCTCAATTGACCTATGTTGATGCTCCAAGAAACAGGTACACATTAAAGAAAGATAGCATGCTTGAAAATTTCCAACATGCTGGATCTTACGTTTGAATTCTTGTGAATTCCTATAGATTAAACTTATCACTAATATTATAGGATTCCTATGATTTAATTCCTTTCTTCCATAAGGCCTCATAGGAAATTTTCTATGGGATTTATCCACTACAAAAATCTTACAGAAAACATTTTGTGCAATCTAGAAATCTAAGTTATCCAGCAAATGTATACATTGTTTAAGAAAAAATGTAAGGATATCAATCACTTCTCAAGATGCTTGGCTGAAAATATGAAAGCTACACACATATGGTGAAAGTAGTACAATATAAAGCTATTAAAGGATTGTACCTCTTTTTCTGTTTTGCACGTTTCTTGTAGAGAAGGCATCTTTGAAGATAAGGAGGCTGCAAAATGAAACATTCTCAGCAAGATTATCTAGACAACATCAAAAGGCAAGGTTTTCATGATGAAGTTTACATTTTTAATGGCTCGATGTTGAATAATATTGTACAGCTCAACTGGCTTGCAGTATGAAGCTAAACTTTCTTCAGGGTTAATTTGTTCATCTGAAGACAACTGAGCTACAAACTGCTGACAGCACATCTGGTCCGAAGACCTCTGACAATTGACTTCACATCCGTTCTTCCTGCATACAAAGACAGTTGTATAAATAAATAGAAAAGATTTTACCTTATGAACAGGAAACTTGTCCAACATATAGACATGGCTACAATCTATAAACAAACTGAACTGTATACAGATGGCATGACTAAATTCAATATATAAGCCAAGGTTGTCACCTGGACTTTTGTTGAGCAATCATCAAACATAAAAATTAGGCACTCCTTTACTACTTAAGAAGACAAAGTTGGTGAGACAAGATATGTACACTCCTACCTGTCCATTCCACCCCACTAGAGATCCCTTCCCTAATCATACTATCAATCAAAACATCATGTTTTAGTACATCAACTAGAAACCAGATATCTCACACATGTATCGTTGGCCTTAGCAATCAGTCAGTTATTCAGGCCGTGTATATTAGATTCTTCTCACCACTCATAAAAAATGACCATGTATGTTGTATTATTTTGCACACTGTTTAAGTCTTGTATTCTAAGTTCGACAGATTACCTAGATGAAAATTCTGTTTTTTTTCTCGTTCAAAATTCTAAACGATTTTAATGGAAGTTTTCCTGATGGCCACTCAAAAGTTCAGATTTGAAGGTTTTACATCAATTTTGAATAATATTCAAACATGATTCGAAAACCTGGACTTTTGAGTTCCTCCAGGTGTAGCTTCGAAGTTCTCTGGCAATTCCGTTGGAAATTAAATAGTTGAAAGCTCTCTCTCAATTTGATTGAAAGGAATCTTTACTTTCTAAAACTCAAGTCAGTAAAGGATTGACATTGGGCAGGTGCAATGCCAATTTTTTTTTCTTTTGTTGGGAAGTACAGGACAGGTTCAGCAGAGAAAGGGTCTGATGCACGCTAATCCATCCAATGCTAGCATTAAATTCTTACAAATACAATAATAAACCTCTCTGCTTTGCATCAGAATGGTTTCAAACTCGCTTTCATTCCTCAAGAAGTGCTAGAGGGAGGGGTGTGGATTGATAGTCCTGATAACAGTGTCATGGAAGGCACCATGGCACCACTTTATGGTCCTATCCGATTATCCAAGCATAATGGAAAATCTTCCCATGGCATCCAGTTCGCAAAGAAGATCAATGAGGATGGTAAAAGAAGAAATAAAATAGCATAAACAAGACATGGCAATTAACATGGTGGGCATTTGCGTACGCTGCATCATGGTCAGTCAAAGGTAGGCCAGGCATCCTTGTTGATGAAAAGCTCGGTTCACTGGAACCCACCAAAATCAGCACGTAGAAGCACAGTCAAGTTTCCGTGAAAGGAACCCTATGCACAGATTAGATCAGTAGAATAAAAAGAACTTGTAATTAATTGATTATCCAGGAAATGGAATGGATCCTAAAGTAAAATCTGACCTCTCATGGAGGAAAATTAGCGCAAAGAAGAACCAATCAAAGCTACGGCTTACCAAGGAAAGAAGTACTCAGATCTCCATTAGCAGGCAAAGAAGAGTTTTTTCTCTTGATAGGATCTGCCGATCTGGTAGAAGAATGGTGGTGGCAAGATTGTTGTGAATTATAGAAGAGGAATTGGGGATTGATTTCTTGACTTCTTTTCTGCACTCAGTCTGGTCGAAATAGAGTGCGCAAATGTGACTAGGTGCAGAACGGGAGGAGGGGGTCCTTTATGGAAGGGGATCTGGGGGCTGCAGATCCAGGAGGGCAGAAAAGTCCTGCTTAATTAGGAGTATTGCCAGGTGTCATGGTAGCTGGCGTGTGTGTGCATGGTGTTTTTTACGGGGATTGGTTTTTATCAAATGGATAGTTTGCGATTGAAACGAAGTGCAGCTTTCTTGATACAAATCTGTCTATCATTATATCTCAAAAAAAAAAGAGGATCTGTCTATCATTATTAGCAGATCTGTCTTTCATTATTAGCATATTAGTAATTTAGATTATTAGTAACATCAAATGTTAAGAACTAGCACCATCAGCAGCATCGAGAATAATCTAGAAAGTACTTCCCAACTAAAATAACCAGATAATTACAAAAAAGCTTTGGACTACAGTCATGTAAACCGTTCTTCGCTTTTCTGGCGAAACAAGGAAGCCAAAGGCTCAATTTGGAGACAAAGGTTACAACTGGCCCAAACAACTATTTAAGATATTTTATTTGATTAACAAATGTCAAACGGTCAAGTAGCAACCATCCGGAAATTAGCTCTTTTGTAAGTAAAATATTGGATGTACTAAAAACTCTTCTTAAGAAGACATAGTATAGTTCAAGAACAACCAGATATAGCAACAAGAAGGTGAGAAAGATGAGGAAGCAACCTCAATTAATTTGTATAACTACACATGATCTTGCATATATGGTGATAGAGACAGATATGAGAGGAGGGTTTATTGGGACAAGGAGTGGTAACAGAGGGCAAAGCAGGATGGTTATTTTTGTCAACATAAGAAGGTGATATTATTAGAGTTTGCGCTAAGCCACTAACCATCTAACCAAACACCTTCCTAAATCAACTCCAGCTCCAACATGAAGCAGTACCAACCTTGAACTTGTAGTTGG
Source organism: Leersia perrieri (assembly GCA_000325765.3). Lineage (NCBI taxonomy): Eukaryota > Viridiplantae > Streptophyta > Magnoliopsida > Poales > Poaceae > Leersia > Leersia perrieri. Next base: position 1,579,961 of record CM002482.1, on the reverse strand, counting down.
AGCGCAGCCAAACAGGGCCTATGAATTTATGTAATTAGACTGATGCAAAGTAGAAAGCACTTGGCGGTTCCGCCAATTCATTGGTAATCTTGTTTCGAGTGGTATGGTACCTTACTCTGTTGTCATCACAAAGTCACCACAAAATACTAACTACAGTATTGTACTATCATGACTAACTTAAATAAGGTTAATAAATTGAAGATTTAGCAATCTTCAAGTTCTTTGACCTACTTGCACTCACATCAGCATTGGTTTGGTTGTATCTGCGGTACAACAGACTATTGGAAAAACGGGCAGCGAAAATTTCGTACAGACGGCGAAACATGCAAAATAAATGTTTATTAAATAACTTGGCCCATTTCAGTATTACTTCCATTAATTTTTATGGTGATAAAACTTATACTGTATTAGGATTACCATAATCATTTTTGCACTAGCCAATGAGTCGTGCGTTGCACGACAATAAGGAACTATAATAATTATTGATATAAAAAATAATATATATGAAAATTTACAGAAAAAACGAATTCTTAATGCATGATTGAGTATGCTGTCAAAAATACCCATTTACAAAAGAATAAAAATAATAGATGGACTTTAATAATCGGGAGGCATACAGTTTCAAAGATCGATGAAATATCAGTAATGGGTCTGATGTAAAAGAAGTGTTGGTAAGAGAAAGCGTAACAATATGGCAATCCCAAGCTTAATGTTTGAATAACTATAAAAACTGTTTGCCTTTGAGTATTGTAAAGTTATATAGTGATAGAGTAGCCAATATTGTAGATAGATATAAAGTGGTCTGACAGTATTTATACTGCGAAATATGAGAATTCTTCATCTTCTTTTGCTACTTATTATCTTCTACTCCGTATTAATTAGATTTTTATGTTCACATGGTAGGAGATTGAAGACAAGAGTATAGACTCCAGCAGACTCTAGAAGCATCCAGATTTAAGATTTACCCTTCTTTTTTACCCTTCTAATTGACTACCACATGCACCAATCCACCATTCAAATTTAATCTGATGGCCTACAATTTCTTGCTGATGTGGCCCAATGAGGTGTTGGCAATGCTCCCTTTTTTCACTACTTTAGATGTCTCAAATTTTGAAGGATTTAATGCGGATAATGACTAGAATATTTGAAACCCCGAAATGTGTTTGTACACTATTTACTAAAGCGGCTGTAACTGGGCCGGTACAGCATTGCAACCTTGTAACCATCTTAAGTGGTATAGCAGTTGTTATACCCTACCACATGCAAATCATGGAAGCACTATATCATGTTAAAGGAAGGAGGGAGATCTGTTTATGTGTAAGTGGAGGATAGCACCATGTTGTTTGTTTTAGGATGTTAAACCATAGCGTAGGAAATTGGGTCTCCAAAAGTAACAGCTCCAGGATGAATCTTTTGCACAAAATGATTTGTTTTTTGTGCATTATTCATCCCATGTGGGTGTAAACTGTAACATGTTTAGGACCAGTGTGAGGTGCCTAACAATTAGTTGATGGTGCGAAACAAGAATTAGGACCTTCAGAATATCTACTTGGTTGAGAAGTTCAGCCCGTTGATTTGTGGTCATTGTCGTGTGAAGGAAGATATTGAGGTTTTCAGTCGAGACATGCAACATGTGAGACAAGACTAAAAACTCTCTCATAACATTGACGTGATGCTCTCTATTAAGAAACTTATCCCATAACTTTTATGGATGCTGTCAGAACCACAAAATTTCGAAACACCCTTTGGATGACAGGCCAATGCCTAACTATTGTCATTACTTTTCATGACAAGCAGGTATTGGAAAATTAGGGAACGAATTAAACTGCAGCTCTCTACTAAAAACACCCATTCGCTGACAGCTCAATGCCTAACCATCGTCATTTATTTTCATGACACAAGCAGGTATGGAAAAAATCTGGGAAGAAATTATTTCTGACAGCTAGTCAACATGCGGTATAAGTATATCACGCTGCTGCCTAGTGTACAACTATGATCAGAGTTGAAACAAACCCAAGGAGAAAAACAAGAAAACGGCTAATTCTTATTAGTCTACTTGTAACGCTTGTCAGTTCCTAGTTGCCCCTCACACCACATCGAATGCCAATCTGTAAATCATGCAAAAAAAGAAAAGGGGGAGGAGCAACCGATACAGCTACTAGCTGGAACTCCCAATGCAATGGCCTTGCAATTGCAATACGATCTCGATAGCAGAATACACGGCGACCACACTAGAGATGGTCGAAGTTAGATAGAGCGGAACGATTCGAACAAGGGGCTTACCAGCAGCCTCCTAGGTCATCGACCGCAGATGCGGACGAAGGGGAAGAACGAAGACCACGGGAGGGAAGGGCAGAACGGGATGCGGCCCCCGCGACGGCGTGGGTACGGGGTGGTGGTGGGGGGAGACGGCGGCGCGCGCCGGAGGGGAGGGGGGAGTAGCGGCGGCGCTGGGGCTCGAGGCTGGAGCTCCTTTATTGTTTTTTTCTTTCCTTTTTTCTTTTTCTGTATTTTTTTGCTTGCGCGATTTGGTTTGGAGTCGCGGTCGCGGAGCTCCGCTCCACTGAGGCCTTATGGGTTGGGCCTTGAGAGAGTACGGTCTATGGGCTGTAACGGGCCTAATGTCGGTGGCCCATATATATGCGATAACGGCTGCATTTGGTTCATTCATGATCCGTGGCGGCTGCTGCTTCTTTTATTTCATGACTCTTTTTCCATCTCCATCCATGGCAACTGCATGCTGCACAGCACAGCACGCTCGATCGAGCAAACAAGTTGAATGACAGCCAACGTTTTGGCGCTGGCATTGGCAAGCACTACTGCACCCGCTCACCTCCAAGAACCACCTAGCCAAGACTTCGTTTCTGCGCACCTATTTGCGGTCGATGCACATAGTGTGTTCGAAGATATGCCTCTGCCAAAGGAGCTTGTGTGTCCAGATTCATGTGCGGTTTCCTTCCTGCAGTTCAAATTGTGTGTGCGCGCCAGATTTGCAAATATTCTACTTTGCATCAGCAACTGACTATAGTTGTACTTGTACAAAAATCTCATACTGCAGTGTGGAGGCTGCTTAGTGGTGTTCAGACTAGAATAATAGGGGGGAGATGTATTGTGAAATATTGAACTTATTGTATTGATGCTCGGGGACCGATATGTATGCTTTTATATTGTCAGCAAACAAAAGGAATTGAATGATGAGCAAAAATTCTAGTTGAGAATTTGAGATGCATGCTGCCGAAAAGAAGTATCGAGACGTTTGCATGCTTCCAAAAGAATTTGAGATGATTGTTACTGCATCCGTTTTATAATGTAAGTGTTTGATTTTTTCATAACATTTGACTATTTTTCTTATTCAAAAATTATGTAAGTATTATTAATTTATTTTGTTTGTGACTTAAGTATTATCAAAAGTACTTTGAACATAATTTATTATTTTTTATATTTGCACAAAATTTTGAATAAGTCGAATGATCAAACGTTGCAAGAAAAAAAAAGTAAAAACCCTTACGTTGTAAAACAGAGGGAGTATCATTTTAAATTTTAAGCTAAATTTGTATATTAAATTACATTGGGGGAAGTTTAAATGTTAATATGCTAAATAATTCAATCTATGTCTAAATTGCTACTCTAGACAGCTGCAGAACACGTCGTTATGTGGCTAGTCACGTAGCACAAACCAAAACATTGTAAAGGTAACCTAAACAAAATACCATAAATAAATCTAGTGATCAACCAAAACCGTAAACGACAACTAAGCAGGGACCAATCAAGCACCACCTAACAATAAAGCGTCAACCTTCAAAACATATCACGTCTTTCAACTGGGCCAGATTTGATGAAAAAAAAAACGTGGACACACTTGTTCTAGACTTCAAAATACATAGAGCAACCAAAGTTCAATAAATATGTCTAGCAAAAGTTGCTTAAGGTGGTCGCTCATCTCCTGGACAAGGTTCAGTTCATAAAAGGGCAACTGTGCAACCGTGAAATCTGCTCAACGTAAGGCCTTTTTCAATGATTATAGATAACTGCTATCTCTAAATAGTTTAAAAGACAATTTCTGCAATAATTTAGTTCTTAGCAAATAGCTTATAATACAAATAATACAAATTACCCCACATGCCATACTCATTTGACATCGAAGTGTATACAAGAGACTATCTCTTGAACAACATATAGTTTTTATCTCTCCTCTATTAAATAGCTCATAGATATGTAGGAGGCCTAACCGTCTCTTTTTTTTTCCATGCCGCACGCCGGTCGAGCGATGTGTGCTGGTGGACTAGATAGATGAAATACTCCCTCCGTCTCAATATATAAGTACCTATTCTATTTTTTTTTGATGAAATTAAGGTTGAGGTGAGGGAGTGTTATAATTGGTTGAGAGGAGAGAGTAGGTGGAAAATTTAATGGGGAATGGTTGTGATTAGTGGAGATGTGGTACGTGAGGGTAGAAGTAGTTATATTTTGAGACAAATTTGAATCCTTAGTTGTATTTTGAGACTGAGAAAGTAGTCTGTAAGTACAATATTTAATAGCTACATAATGATGCTATGATACAATAAGCTGCATGAAATTAACCAGGACTAAATAAAATTTTCAGCGGATATGGCACTCCACCCAAATAGCTCACCCTATGGCATGTAAAGGGGCCTTGTGACAAGGAAGGTTTGTGTGGTGCCCACAGGCCTTGGGCCGTCTTTATTTCGATGGGCTGCTTGTCCATATTTGGCCTCACGCACAGGAGTTTGGGCCGAATTCATATTGCAGCCCATATAAGGTAATGTGTTTTTCAATTTTTATATTTGTATGTACAAATAACGGTTGCATTCTTCTTGCCTAGTCTGATTCTGTTCCCATCCGTGGCTACTCACTCCATGCTGCCCAGCTCGCTCGATGCGGTTGAAGGCCATCGGCAACAGGTGCGAGGCTGCTAGCTCCTCCTCCAGATTTGGTTCTACGCTAGCGCTAGCAACCACTGCATCCACGGACTCTCCACCGGTTACCAGCTAGCTAGTCATGGCTCTGTTTCACTCGCCTATTGGGATGGATGCTCATAGGGTGTTCGACGATATGCCTGTAAGCCTGTTCCAAAAGAACCTTGTGCGTTCGTGCGTCCAGATGAATGCATCTGTGGTCCTCGGCGTGCAGTCAAGTCAATGCATTTGTTGTGTGTATGTACCAAACTGCTGATATTCTTCTTGCATCAACAAGTGACCATACTTCTTGTCAAAAACTTTGAAACTGTAGGGCGGTGACTGCCTGTGCTGGGAGAAGCAGCCGAACGGATCCATGAACAATTGAACATTGTGATGTCATTAGTGGCTGCACTTATGTTCATGTTACAAGGCATCTAGTACAGCCTTTGCTTGGACAGAGTGTCTCACAGGTCAGTCCTTTTTTATTGTCGTTTCAGCACGCTAATCAATCAGGTAATTGGATTTAGAAATGAATTTATTAGCCTTTTCCCAGTTGTTTTTACTTATACCTGTCATTGCTTATCTCTATCGTTTTATTTATCCTAATTGTTAAAACACAAATGAGTCAAGTTGTCTTTCATCACACATATTGAGTAAGGCCTGGGCCAATGCTTAGCTTGACAGAAAGAATATGGTCGTCACAGAAAAATAGGAATAACATTACCACTTGATGTTACAAGTTTTATGTTGTGAATACTTTGTTTTTGTCTGAGATTGTCTCTGTAATTCTGGCTCTGTGAACCTAATGCTTAAATATGCTTTTCAGCCTTGAAGGGCCTTCTTGCCTTGGTAAAAAAAAAAACTCTAGCTTTGAAGGAAAAAAAAAGGGAAGGTTGGTTGAAAACAAGAACACATGATTTTTTTCTAAATCTTTCGACTACAAACTTGGGTGTTTGAAGCATATAAGCCGATGCTAGCCTTACACTCTTCTTTTAAGGATCTTATGTTATCTGGCATTGTTCTCTCACAGTTACAGTACATAGCAATGATATATAAGCAAGATAATCAAAGCATCCCTGGACTCTACATCCAGGACGCACGTGACATTTTTTCCAACAATAATGTAAGTGGAGGCAAGATAATTTGCCTGTTGAAACAACACAGATCTTGTGAGATGTGAACTCCTGCACCGGCATATATTATATGCAAGTTGTATCAGGGGTACTCAAGATAGATTCGAGTAGTCTTGGCACTTGGGGCATGTCAAGTTCTACTAGACCCTCTATCTGAACGATGTCACCCATGGTTGGTCGATTAAAGTCATCATCTTGGATGCACCAACATGCAACCTTACAAGCTGTTTCAATCTCTTCCATGTCGACATCACCTTGTAATTGTGGATCGACCAAACTCCTCACATCTCCCTTTAGAAGCTTATGCGCAGCTTGCACAGGAAAATAAACAGCCTGATTACCACTGCTTTTACATTCTTCGAGTGCATTTCTCCTTCCTGATATGATTTCTAATAGTACCATTCCATAACTGTAGATATCAACCTTTTGTGTAATAGCCACTCCACTAATCCATTCAGGTGCAAGATACCCTATTGTTCCCCTCATTGTTGTAAGAACTCGACTGAAGTCCCTTCCTAGAAGTTTTGCCATCCCAAAGTCTGCAACTTTAGGAATGAATGACGCATCAAGGAGTATATTTTCTGGCTTAATATCACAGTGTATGATGCAATCATGGCAACTCTCATGCAAGTAGGATAATCCTTTAGCAACCCCTATGGCTATGTGGTACCTTGTTCTCCAATTCAGAATTGTACCATTTCTTTGAAATAAATGCGCATCAAGAGAACAATTTACCATATATTCGTAAACAAGCATCCTTCTATCACCTTCACAACAAAAACCAATTAGTTTAACTAAGTTCACATGTTGGATCATTCCAATTGTACTGACCTCAGCCCTGAATTGTTTCTCCCCTTGGCGAGCACTATCAAGCATCTTCACTGCAATAGTAGTTGAGTTGCTTAGAATTCCTTTGAATACAGAACCAAAACCTCCTCCACCTATCTTCTCTGAGAAATTTTTAGTTGCACGCTGCAAATGTGCGTACCTAAAAGCTATAATCCCAGCTCCTTCTTTGATTTCATCCATTGGATGACCACATGACCTCCTTTTGCTTCTCCAAATCATCAAGGGCAGGATGAACGCCAAGAAACTGAAAGCAGAAACTGATGCACCAACAACAACACCAGTGGTTCTTCTTCTTCTATTATGTTCCCAACTTTGCAGCTCTGCAGCAGCAAGGCGAAGGTACAGTATCTCTCCGTTGGTACTCGTAGTGTCATTATACTGCTTTACATTAATAAGTTGGTCATGCCATACTGAGCAACCACTTTCACCAAAGGAATATGCAGTGCAAGAGCAGTTTCTTAGACAAACCTGCATACATTCTTGTGCACTTGCAACAATCTCCATACTATTGGCGTCATAGGGTAATCTAACACTAGGTATGGGAAAGAACTTATTGGTTAAACCTGTTGTGGTTTTGTTGCTACTGCAATTTACTGGGGTATTTCTTGTGCATCCTTCTCGTCTGTCCCCAAGTTTCCAGTCCCTTGGTGACTTCAACGAGAATCTCTTTCATGCAGTTACACAATGGTAGTGTGTTGCCATTGCAAACTGTGAAAGGTCCACAAACAGAGAAAACATCACATGAATCCTTGGGTCGGATGAACACCAGTTCCCAGTCTTGCAGTTGTTCAACCCATATAAGCTGTTTTGTAAGGCCAGATGCATCAACTAAGCAGATTGTGGTTACTGTTTTATCAAATGGAGTGTAAGTAAAGTACTCCTCGTCATTGTTGTCAACGAATCTGGAGTCAAGAAAAACATTGCTTGACATCTCTGGCACTGAGTTGAAGTATCTTCCATTCCACTCTCCAGTGGAATAGTACACCATGGACGAGTTGCAAAGCTTATCATAGTATTGCCTAGCACCAGAGGGGTCTAACTCCATGCAATATAAGCCTAAAGCTGGGTCCTCAAAATTTATCTTTGAGGTGAAACTATATTTCTGACCAGTGATCTTGTTCCGGCCAATCTTCGCTCCAGGAAGGAAGACATCTGTTGGGTGATCAAAGCTCTGCCACCACACAATGGTTGGATTTGAGGCATGTAGTATGCCAAGGTTTCCATTATCTGACAGAACTACAGTAATATTCCTGTTGGTGTTTGTTGTATTGTCAATTTGACTAGACCAAATTATGGACTTGTTGGCAATGTTTAAGATGACAAGATTGCCATCTCTTGAAACTGTGACCTTTGACAGTTTAAAGATGGGGGTTTATCTCTATTAGCAACCCAGACGGTTGTGAGCTTTGAGATTTTGTTGAACCATATCCCCAGGTACCAATTGGGTATGGTAGTGTTGTCTGAGGACTTACTGCTGCCTGATTGGAAGAAGCCAAGCGCAAACTTGCCGTTGCTGGAGATGAGCTTGTTTGCGCCGGTGAGCACTTGACCTGACATGAGAGTACTGCCATTTGTGGCAGAGCATGCACGGAAATTGCACTGTAGGGAGAAGAGAATCACAAACTGGATCAAGACAGGAAGCATGCCAGGCAGGTGATATTTGTGTCTGTGTGAGAGAGAGCTAACGATTGATGTAATGTAAAAGGATTAATGCATACAAGCAGTTGTGTGTTGTTTCACCATCTGGACCAAGAACAACAAATATATAGGGTCTCAGTGTGCGACTGTTGTAGAAACATAGGACATATGGCATCTATTAATTGGTTTGAATAACGGGTAGCAGACTTTCTGGTTATTGGCATTATTCTGCTGTCCGTCAAATTGTCGCGTTAAACATCCGGTCTTGGGTCCTTGACGCAGGAGGTTACAGATTTCTGTCTGGATATTTTAGTCTATACTCTACAACATCGACGTAGTCCCACATGAACATTAATTCGATCAATTTCCTTTTTTAATCATGTGATTGTTAAAATTTTTACAAATAGAATTACATTAAATGGTTTTTTTCACACTGATGTCATTTCTTAATATCAATCCTAATTTCTTTTATATATGAATGAGTTAAGGTTTTGATATTTCATTGCGTGCATTCTAAACAATATTTATTTGGTATTCTCAGGTGCAGACAGAGGAGTAGAAGTACTGTTGTTTGTGAGAATTGTGCACTTGTGCTGTGAAGTCAAAGGCAAGCAAACTTTGTTAATTCACCAATAGATGTTCTAGAAAAGTTATTGGAATACACTGTTAAGATGCCAAAAATTAAAAATATGTTTGGTTTATTGCCAGGGATTATGGTCATTGGTGCAGAAGAAAAGAATGAATGAGGGAAAGCCTCTTCTGTTGGCCATTTGAAAATAAACGTTGATGGCACATTTGCTGGGGATTTTGGAAACCCAGAAGTCCGAATTTTCTGCTACTTTACTGAAGCGTCTGTGTGGAGGCACAGAAATATTTTGGCTCGTCAAAGCCTCACACACATATTCAGGGGGTACACTGATGGGCATCAACTTAGCCATTTTTTATATAGGCTCGGTGGATGAAGTGGATTATCATGTTAAATTTATCTGAGATATATGGAAGGTGGTTTTCAATGGGTTCTCGTCACTCAGTGCATGGTCCCGGCCTCAATTTAAAGAGGTACTTTTATTGGAGCTAGCCCATATGTGCAGTAGAGAATCATTTGTCAATTACTGTGGATGAAATTTTAACAGCATTCATTCACCGGATGAGAAAAGATAAGGAAAATTTTGATATGTGTTGGTCTTTTCTTTTCAACGCAATCATGATTAATCTAGGTGTGAGAGAAATTGACCTGTCATGGAGAAATTTTTCTTGGGCAAACAACTTGGAACAACCCACTTTCGAAGAACTCGATAGTGTTCTTGTATGAATGGAGTATGGACTGGGAGCTTAAATTTCCATTAACCTCAGTAAATGCCTTGGATGGTAGAATTTCAAACCACACCCGTTTACTGCTTCATACTGGTGCTGCCTAACATCCAACAAACATGCCTATGTTCTGATTATAACTTGGCTGAAGAGGGATGGTTTTTGTGAAATGGTGGCAAAGGAGTGGAATAGCTTGTCCACCAGAAAAAAACACCAATCGAACATTCGAAGCTCTGATGTTTTCTTTCTTGAAATAGCAAGTGTACTCAAACAGTTGGATTTTTATATATCTAGATTCCTTTGGAAGTACAAATAACAAGGTGGGACATTGTGTGTAGGCCACAAGATTAAGGTGTGTAGGGTTGGTATTCATGTCCTTGATCTAAAAATAAACTTACTCGGCAAATGGCTTTTCAAACTATTAACTAAGGATGGTGTTTGGCAAGACATCCTAAGAAACAAACATTTAGAAGGCGAGCCATTGTCTGGTGTGGCTTTTTAACCAGGTGAATCTCATTTTTTCGGCTGGTCTTATGAATGTCAAGCATATATTTTAAGAAAGTCATTTTAGAGCATTTTGGATTTTATGCATATATTGTGTATTTATTTGTATACGCGTAAATTGTATAGATAATGATATTCTCGGAGGATTGGATGTATTTATGCTTGCTGACTTGGTGGAGAACATTATCAATCAAGGCAAGTTTTCCCTCTCCTTTGACCACATTAATCCTATGTTTTGAATGGGCTAAATGATTCTATTACAAATTTGCATGCGTTAGCTAGTATTAATTTTGGCAAAAAATATATAAATATGGGAATGTTTGATATGACCTATTTGCTAGAAAATCCACCTTGAAAATACCCTACTGTTTGTACCCCTAGTATGGTTTAAAGTATAGCACATGTGCTCTAATGGGATTATACTTGTTTAATATATATGTCGCTATATGCTTACCCATAATTTCTAAAATGTCAATACTTTTTCTGGACACCTTATATATGTGAAAATGGAAATTTTTGTACGTCTGGATAGAAGTGGATAATTGGTTATTTGTGAACTAAATATTAAGATAAACTTAATTTTAGACTTGGGCAGCGAGTGGTGTACATGTGGTGGTAGTTGTACACCGATAGAGAGAGCATTCGCCCAAGTCAATTAAGTACCTCACCCTATATCACCAACTACTGTATACGGTACAAACCACACGTGCTAGTTATGGGATGCCCTTAATCAATTAAGATGTTTAGCGTTTGGCCTTTGTTTGGTGAAAACAAAAGCAACAAACACACAGATATGGGAAACCCTGTATTTTATTAATTCCAGATGAATGATTACAAATACAATATGGTCTCCCATAGGTATTCGTTTTTTGCCTTCTGCGAGTTTGCTTAACGGAGAGATATCCGACTAGGAAATTTCGTGTAATTCGCTGATTCCTGGTGCCTAATGACGAGGCGGCTGATTAATTACATCAGTAGGACAAGCCTACGGAAAACCTCCGATTAATCTATATTGGGGTCGTCGTCTTCAAAGTTGAGTAGCTCGCAATAGGACCATTGCAGATTCAATAGGGTAATTGTAACAGGTGATTTTGCACCGTCGAAACTCAGGCAGGACAAACCGTTACCATGTTGGTGGGTGGAGGGAGTATCTAGATGAAAGGAATGACTTTTGACTTGTCGGTACCCAGTAATGTGTTTTCACCTTCATTAGACATGGACGCGGTTTTGCCTTTGCCTTGTCGGTGCCCGACAATATAATGTCTGATCCATCCGTTTTGGACGTGTTAAAGTTTAGTGATCAAATCTCATCGTCACTTAGCCATGATGTGATGAATTCGGCTATAGCCTCATCGGTGTTTAGCTATGGTATCGTTTGGCCTTGTTGGTCGCAGACACAACATAGATGATGTTAACTCCAGCTGCTTGAGCACGTGACACCCGACCAAGATGTCGATGTACTTTGAATCTGCACCGCCCGTTCTGATGACTTGTTTTCTCAAGAAGATGATGCTTGCTTACTTCATTTGACCGGCCGCGCCAGACACAAGTTTTGCCTATTGATCTCATCGACATCCGGCATAATGTCGACGGTACAGAGAGTGGTGTTTAGAGAAAGAATTGCTCCCGTGCGTGACACGCGGGAGGTAAATTAGTGTCGACCGGCCGTGCCAGACATGAGTTAGGCCTTTTGATCTTGTTGACATGGGGTCATAATATCGACGGCAAAAATAATAGTTGATACTCGTTCTCACAGACAGATTGGTTTGCATGGCATAGGTGATTCGTATCCATCATAGAAGATGCAAGAGCCGTTGTTTTAATTGGAGCATCACCGCTAAACACGGCATCCGTACCCGTCCCTGAGCTGTGGACCATTCTTCATTAGCATGTGAGATAAATTATCTCAAGCCATCAGATTTATCTTTAGTCAAAGAAAGAAGGAAAGATAGGATTAGCAGCCTCGATGCAATAATCTTGCATTCAGACATGCACAAGTCAGTTTGTAATCGCTTGCCGAATACCCCATGTTTGCTCTTTCCAATAATCTCCGACATCATATATTCTAAACCATGGTTATTCATATCCCATTCAAAACATCATCTTCTATTTATATTTATAGTTAGGCGTTGCAAAATATTGACAAACTTGGACCCACGTGTCATATAGTACTCTTCGGACAAATTTGTTTGCCGTAATATGATATTTTATGAATTCTTCGTGGTACAAAAATTCATCAAACGACCTTGCAACTTGGTAGGCCGGAGCAGGGTTTAGTATTTCGGATCGGGAAAAAAATTTCAGGGTCACTGAAATCCCGAAATTCCGAAATTCCGAAATTCCGGAATTAT
>CM002482.1:1454288-1527452 GCA_000325765.3 Leersia perrieri | reverse complement strand
CACCTTTCAAGCAAAAATGGACGGACGAATCGTTCGAAATCTCACGAAAATGGTGGCGTCGTCAAGAACAAGTTTGAGCAAGAGGAAGAACTTGAGAGCTTGAGCAAGTAAAAAAGATCTCAGGCTGTCGGCTGGGGAAGAAGGAAAGGTATATAAAGGGGTGGACAAATTAATCTCGGTTCATGGCTCAAACCCGGACTAAAAGTCATACTTTAGTCCCGGTTTGAGACACGAACCCGGACTAAAGGTCGGGGGGACCTTTAGTCCCGGTTTGAGACACGAACCCAGACTAAATAAATACTTTTAATCTCGGTTCGTGAGCTAAACTGGGATTAAAGGTCCCCTGCCGGACAACAATCGAAGTAGCCGTTGGGACCCGAAGCTTTAGTCCCGGTTGGTAATACGGACCGGGATTAAAAAATGTTTAGTCCCGAGCCTAATTTTGTCCAGGAGTAAAGCTCTAGATATTTGCCCCGTTCTCTACTAGTGAGTGGAATTATGGATCTCATATATAAAGAACGTGTGAAGTCCATCCATAGTTTTTACCATCGACAAATTACACATAGATTCTTAGAAAAAAAAAGATAAAATTGTGATTATGTTGTCCTAGTTTATCTTTTCTGAGGCATGTTGCATCGAAATCTCAGGCAGCTCTCAAGCATCCAATTTTCAATGGCAAGTTAATTACTCAGTTCATTAAACAAAGTGCAGACCTTCAGTCTGTGAGGTCAGGCTAATATATATGTGCCGGTTTACTTCCTAACTTACTCACTAAGGGCGTGCACACAGGCTATGTGGTATGGCAAATAGACAACGAGAACGCGTTGGGTTCTTACCATGCATGAGTCTACAAATTAGATCAAGGGATCCAAAGTAACACTTTGTGATTGAAAGGTAGTACTCCTTATAGTACATTTTAGTTTCATGTTTGGTGCATACCATACTATTACAGCATAGAGATACACCACATGCTAAACCACTCGATATCATCCGTAAAACATTTTAGCACATTTTAAAACAAATAAGACGACGATACCAAATACTCATAATCAAAGGATAATTGGCATTAGCCGACACTATTCATTGCTGTGTACTCCTTATGTGCTTTTGCTAATTGCTGAAAGTGTTCTATAATTAGCCACACGATGGTCAGAAACTCGCCACCAGTGTTGAGCTTGTTGGCATGCGACTCCCAATTGCAGCGGTTGCTGCGTACATTAGGAAATCTATCCACAAGTCAAGCAGCACATATTGGCAGGATCTTTACCTTCCCAAATGGACAATGTATCCGGGGCAGATTTAACATGGGTACATGGGGTATCCACACTAGGCCAAAAATAATTTTAATTCGTGGGCGGTTAGAAAATATTTTTGCAGCCTTGCCACCTACAAAAATGGACGCCGGGCCAGCGATGAATTCGTGTGCCGCCCACAAAAATCACTTTATTTTTGCAGGTGGGGGAGAAGGGGCATCGCCTATAAAAATAAAAAAAAATTTAAAAAGTGGAGGGAAGGGAAAGAAGAAAGAGAGAAAAGGAGGGGGACCGGCCGGGCTCTCCTTTATCCTCTCCTCTCTCTTATCCTCTCCTCTCTCCCTTATCCTATCCCCTCTCTCTCCGCTCGCTCTCTCCCCCCGCTCTCTCTGGCTCTCGGCTCATGTTGCGCGGCGTCGGGCGGCTGCTTGGGCTGTGGTGGGGCTGCAGGCGGTGAGCGGTGGTGGGCAGCAACGGCTAGGGCGGCGGATGGCATGGCGCTATGGCACGGTGGGTGGCGCAGCACAGCACGGTGGCGGCTCGGGTTGCATGGTGGCCGATCGGCGGATATCCGGGGTCGCTGGATTTGGAGGCGGCGGCCCCATGACACTCAGATCCGGTGACCTCGGCGAGGCCGGCAATGGTGAGTGGCGGGTGGTGGCCTCGTGACGGCTAGCGGAGGTTCCGAGGCAGCCAGCACTGCAACGAAGACACAGAGATGACGATGATGTTGGGGCGATGAGCAGCGAGCTATGTCACGACAATGACGGGGGGTGGCGACACAGGGGCCCACCGATTATTTATGAATTCTTTTTGTTTTTCATAGGAGGGTGGATTTTCTGCCCGGAAAAATCCTACCAGCCTACGAATTTTCCAGGCATCCTCAAATGGGCGCCGCGCATACCCGCTGCAAAAAGCATTTTGCCCACTCCATAAAAATAAAAAATTGGCCTACTTGCGAGCCCCTCCAAACCTTTTGGACCCATGGAGGCCCGGCCCCCTAGCACCCCAACAAAAAGTTCACCATATATACTAGAGGTAGGGAGTGTGGAAGAGCTCTGGATGGCTGGAGGTTGAAGGGCCAAACTGATGAGCAAATGCCCAATTTGATTCGACATAGGCTGATTTATGTGCCACGTTACATCCATAGTGTGCCCTGATCAATAGATATTACAATTTTGTGCTACAACAAGTTGCTTCTCCAATTTTAATCGGAGAAATAAAGGTAGGGCATAAATGCCTGAAGATACAAAGTCATTTAAATCAAAGGATACTAATTTATAACATAAGTTACTACAAGATAGCATTGCTTATATTATACCTCTATTTGGTTGTTGATCTAGGGCTTGAATAGTTCTTTGGTTTCAGAAGTTCAGGATGCAGAAAGAGTAGCACAACTATTTGCACTAAATTCAGCAGCCAAACTGTTGGGAGTTCTTTCGATACTATTCTCATCAAAGTATGTAGGACTAAAACTATAGCTTTCAGGTCCATGCTTCCTAGCCCTGCGCAATATCACAAGTCGTTCTGCTACTTCATTCATATCAGGTCGCTCTTCAACCTTTTCTTTCAAACAATCTATTGCTAACCTTCCAATTTCTTCGAGGATGAAGATATCTTGTTCTTCAATTGCAATCTCCTTATCAAACATGTCCCTCCCAGTATTCATTTCATCATAGGCCTTCTGGAACTCAATAATAAGACTACAGTTCTCACCATATATAGTTGGTTTTCTACTGATGAGCTCTAGCAGTACAACACCAAAACTATAAACATCACTCTTCTGTGTTAAACGACCAGTCTTATGGAATACTGGGTCTATGTAGCCCATGCTCCCTACCACAAACATGGTAAAGTCTTTGTCGACTGTTAGAAGCTTGGATGTCCCAAAGTCTGATATCTTCGGCACAAATTTGTCCGTTAAAAGTATGTTGGCAGGCTTGATATCACCATGCCGTATGGTATGATTTGTAGATGAGTGCATGTACCTTAGACCTTCTGCAGATTGAGTTGCAATGTCTAAGCGTAAGTCTAGTGTGAGAGGGAGAGAGTGATTAGCATCACCATGGAGTATGTCTTGCAGACTCCCATTGGCAGCAAACTCATATACTAACATTGGAACGTCCACCTCCAAGCAGCAACCCAAAAGCTTGATAATGTTATTGTGCATCATTTGTGATTGTATGGTAACTTCATTTGTGAAATCCTCCTTACGAGCTTTATTTATCTCGATTGACGTCTTCACTGCCACCATGGTATTATCTTCAAGCATCCCTTTGTACACTTTACCAAAACCTCCTTGACCAATGACCTCTGAATTGTTCTTTGTGATTTTCTTTAGATCATGTTTGGAGAAAATCATGATACTATCCAATCCCTGCAGTACTGAACCGCCATTCTTTTTGAAATGTTCCTTAATTTTTCTCTTTTGGAGGAGGATTAGTGTAAAAAGAACAGCAACTACCAGGAACGAAAATCCCAAAGTGATGCCTACAAAAATCATAAATTCATATGAGAAACGATAGCAAATCCATGTGTGTTGATACTTTTAGTTGGTTATCATCAACTTGTAATAGAAATTGTAACGAATGTTCCATCAACTATGTTATGTTCATATTATGAATGTGCAACGGATATGCAAGATATATAAAAAACTTTGTTATCCCGTGCTATAGCATTTCCCTATGTGAAAACCATCCAACTTAAAAAAGAAACTGTGTGTGTATAATATTATCAAATGATTCAGCCCTCTACGTACTCTGGGTGAATTCCCTATGGATAATTTCATTAAATTCCACTTTATTTAGCCTTTCCTCGCTCCTCCTACATCTTTAATACTACCTCCGTTTCATAAGGTAAGATATTTGACTTTTTTTGTTGCAACATTTGACCATTCATCCTTTTCAAAAGTTTAGTGCAAATATAAAATATGACAAGTCATGTTTAAAGTTCTTTTGACAATAAAGTAAGTCACAAGTAAGACGGAGGGAGTCACAAGCAAAAAGTTGGCATAGGCAAAATAAGTCACGAGCAAAAAATTCAAACATCTTACATTATGAAACGGAGAGAGTATTATGTATAGCAAAGATGCCACTAGATTGAAGTGCAGTTGCAACCACTGTTGTAATAATATTTTTTATTTAAATGGAAAATTGCTTATACCAACTATGAAATTGAAATCGAAATCATAGTTGACATAGGCATGGTGATTTGTGTCTTAGGCATGGTAAATTGACATAGGCATGGTAAAATCAATAAGTTTTTTAATGATATTATTTTTATAATTTCTTATCAAAATTTAAAAAAATGAAAAATAAAATTTTGAATATGATTGATAGTTAGGAATAACAAATTTATCAGTCTCCAACAGCCACATATTTTTACAAAAGTTACTCGGTTAAATTTCTAGAAAAAGCATGAAAAAAAGACCTATTGAGCTGGGAGAGTTTGACATGAAGGACCTGTCAACTAGGCCTGTCTAACTGCCCACTTTGACAGGAACCCTGTTGAATGGCCCATGTTCAACAGCCCTCTGTCAAACTACCCACGATCAATATAGGCTCCCAGAAACACAATTTCTCCACACCAACCTCTCTTTTGTAATTTTCCAATTAATAATATATTTTTAAAAAACTTATAATAAGGGGCTGACCCTATTCCATCGATGATGTTTGAGTGAACAACTGCTCGGTTGACTGTCCCTGGCGATTCTCTCCTGGTAAATCCTTCACTTCGGGGTTGAATATTGAATAATACCCTGGTTTAGTTTTTTCTGGTTGGATAATTCTATAATCCAAAATTAATATCGGGTAGCTATACAGCCTTCGACACAAAAATCACTCAAAAAACTTTACTACTATATAACTTCTATACATATTGCACATGTGTGTTAAGAAAAGTTCTGGTAAGCGCAGTCGTTGTATATGACTGGCACATGATATCCATATTAATTGTGGGTTTGACTCTCGGATGTAAGTGAATAATTGTTCCCTCCCTGACATGAACCTCAAAGTACATCTAATTAAAACTTTTGGTCGACATATATTTATCAGTTAAAAATTAATAAATACGAAGTCTATTCAGCTTAGACTTTAGAGTCTAAAGTATAGTTCCCCGCAAAAAATTAAAAGAGAGTCTAAAGTACAGTATTCTCAAGACCTAATACTTCAAAATTTGGAAATAATAAGCTTCGAGTTGTATGATTATAGTGTTTAATAAGTAAATTGGTCATATATCGTACAATCAAGGAGAGGTGGCTCTTCAGAGCACCTCTAATTATTGGATATAAAGACTCGGTATTCTTGACCAAAAATAAATGGTACAAAGTAAAGTATGCAAATTTTCCAATATTTAAGTATTGTCTTGCCAACATATTCTTATGTATTTGTAGGGGCTATTTTGTTCCTACTTTTCTCTCTTTTATTTTGCCCTTGTTTATTTTGACCCAAGCGGCTTATGTTTGCCCTTATTCTGCCAAAAGTAGTTAACATAGTGAAAACCGCATCCAAACAACAGAAAATTATTGTCAAAATGCATGATTTTAAAAGTACGCAAATATGGAAGGGCTGGCATGATGTTATGGTGGTGGATGGTTTGCTCGACGGGAGGGTGAGGCCTGCAGACTAGGATGACATGGGTGACCAGCACCCCTCGCCTTCAGGCGCGGCTTCCATTGCAGCATGAGGACGAGCTGTCTTGAAGGAGGGATGGAGAGGCCGCATGGGACTTCTGGCCATAACATCTCCATCCCTCCTTCGAGACAGCTCGTCCTCGAGCCGCAATGGAAGCCACCCCTGAAGGCGAGGGGTGCTGATCACCCATGTCATCCTAGTCCCCTTTCCCTTCTCCTTTAGATGCAGCTCGCCCTCGAGCTGCAAGCTACCCTTGAGACGGCTAGTTGCTGGGCGTCTAGACTCATCCTCTAATAGCACGCCTTCTACATCTCGGCTTGTAAGATTATTTGGAAATGAAAACGAATCTAATACTACTCTAAATTTTGATGTTGCCCTGCGATCATCGTGTCTAGGTGGACCCCATCCTAAATCCTTCAAGGAAAGAAGAACTAATCCACGCTGCCATGGCCCAAGCCTGAAAGCCCAGCTGATTGTGCAGTAACACAGGTAAGGCCTTTCGACATGTGGAGGCCTAACCCACGAGCTGAGTAATTGGCAGGCTCCAACCAACTCCTGTATCAGCGGCACATCAGGAAGCAGCGCTGCACCACCCAGGGCACCTTTCACGCGCATGAACCAGCGACGCGCCTTCTGCGGCAACCGTGTGCGTGGTAATCACGCCACCTCCCACGATCGTGCCGGTCGCAGTAGCCGGTTCCTTGCGCCGTGCATGCCGCCCCCAACAATCGCACCGCCTCCTCGCGTCGATCTGATCCTTTCGCTCCTGGAGACCGTGCAGGCCGAGTTCACCGCTGATGAGGGAAACAGCGGCGCCGCCTTCGTTGCCAGGACCAGCTGCGCGAACACACGCCCGCTGGATGTAGCCCATGCATGTCGGCGCTGATCACCCCGATGTCTTGCCAGGGAAGAAGGTCAGTTTAGGAAGAAAGCAGATGATGTCGAGGAGGCGTTGCCGTCTTTGGGTGCCGATGGTGCCTGAGCCTGACCATGCTCCGCTCACACTGCGTGAAGATGTGCCTGATGTGGATACAGGGATGCCGAGTGAGAAAGTGGCGTCATGGTGAGTGGCTGCAGCACCTCCTCCTCTGGTAGCGTGGGCAACGGTTGAGGGAGCGATACTAGGGGAGGCGGCTAGGGTCTTGTTGCCACTTCCACGACTCCAGAGGTATATGCCCCGTCGTCGTTGTGGCCGTCGTCATATTCTGTGCTGCCTCCCTCGCCTTGAGCCCAGCGCAGAGTGCCAGCACCAATTCCCACACCTGATCAATCCCCATCTGGAGCTTGGTGATAGTGTCTTGCATCGCAAGGGATGACTGACGTAGGGCCTGGAGGTTGTCGACGGTAGCCATGGCGAAACAGTATGGTGCCGTGGGTGGCAGGATCGTGGACGTCTGATACCGATGTTACGGTGGTGGATGGTTTGCTCGACGGGAGGGCGGCCTCGCCGCCCCGGAGCCGGTGAGAGGACGAACAGAGAAAGGGGGAGACTAGATTGGTTTAACTTCTTTCTTGATTGATTGTTGATGATACTGCCGTACTCTCATATATAGAGCCAGCTACCTAACAACTTGACTAACAACCAGCTAATAACATGCTAACCAACTTATCTAATCTAATCTAGGCCATTGCTGCCGCATGGGATTTCTGCCCATAACACATAGATGTTATGGTCACACCTTGAAGTCCTCCATATGGAATAGGGGAAAACAAAACGTTTATTCAAAATATTTAACGAGGGGCGAGAATAGTAAAGTTAAAGAAGTAGAGGCAGGGCGGTATAATTACAGTTGGGATTCAAAATACCCAACTACCGTTATTTTCTACATGCTTGTTCATTTAGAGCATCTACCCTCACAAGCCCCCTAAGTAGGTTTGAGGGGTTAATGCTAAAAATTGAGGTCCAACAAGGTCTCTATTGAAGTCCTCAAAATAGAAAGGCCCTCAAATCCTCTCCCTCAGCCCCTAGTCTTGGGGACTCTACACCCAGCCCCTATTCCCAATAATATGTACATATTCTGTATATATCCAGTAAATCTTGCATATATATTGCAATGCAAACTTTGTACATTGTTCATATGCTATTATTTATAAATCTTATTACTATTGAATGTCATGTGATGTCTAATATTTGTATGTAGCATATATCATTTTTGTGTTTGGAATGTTGAATTTGAATTTATATCATGATCTTTCAAATTACAAATTTAAATATGGTTGAGCTATACATGTTAGAAATATCCATATTTAATTTATTATGTGTTCTACTAGGCATAATCCATGTATGTGTATACTAACATACAAGATAAAGATAAATAAAGTAGGGGCTGAGAAATAAGGGTTTGCTGGAGTTGAAGAAATATTTAGGGTTTACAGGCTTTAGAATAAGGGCTATTGCTGGAGATGATATTAGTACATGGGTTATTTTGAGAAATACTACAAATCATGCATGTTCCGATCTCGTAAAAAAGGATGTTTACCATAGAGTACGGAATAACAAAAATTGTTTCCATGCTTTTATATAATCCCTTTTGGACTTCTGCAAACTGTGTGGCATAAAGCATTTAAATTTTAGGGTTTTCATTTGTCCCCACAGTTATGTAGGCCATCAACATTAACCTTTTGTGTCTCAAACAACCCCCTTCTTTATGGCCAACATATGGAGAGATAGATTACCACAAGATGCATGCTCTGGCTGACATAACCATGTTATGCCGCAGCCACCACCATTTAGGCCACAAAACCCACTTCACAGGCCAGAACTTACAATTGAGCATATGCATGTTTTTATTTGGGTGTTTAGATACGTCTGTCAGAGTTAGAGCATATCAAAAACCCGTACCATCACGGGTTTTATATTCACTTATGAAGATAATATAACTACTATGGAGCATGTAGGTCAATTTTTAGGGCAATGTGGTGAAGTAAGCCATATTAATATAACTACTATGAAAGCCAGGCTAAAGATGTTAAGTAATTTCATAGACCTAATGATAAAAGGCCTAGTATGGATTTGCTTAAGTATTTCAATGACAAGTCATCTAATGGTGACGAGGAATGTGATATTTACACAACCGAATGGTCTTGGAATAATAAAAACATACCACTTGTTTGATCAGACCGAAGCCGACTTCTCATAAGGATCATGCCACTTGCCTTTTTGGCAAACTTGTGAGTCTAAAAGCACTAGACATGGAATTATCTAAGGGCGATATCCACCAATACTGGTCATTGATGTCTCTAATGCTACATGTTCGGTTGTGAAGAAAGAACAATTAGAGAGGCCACTTCTCCCTTAGAATTTATTGTATTTTGCTTTGGTATTGACACTTACCTTGCCATCCTTTTGTGTTGATTCCCTATGACCGATTTTTTTGTGTCAATCAGCCATGAAATAAGCATAATTGATTATTCGAAATTAGGTGTTGTGGCAAAGCCCACATAGGATAATAGTGTTGCATATAGGTAGGTATCATACATGTACCGTTGAAGCTCCACGGTCCACACTAAGAGTACGACATCGAAGGAGAAGAATATCGTTGAGATCCCCTTGGCTTGTCTCCTACCGCACTTGGCAGGCAAACTCGATCTCCTAGATCACTGTTTAACCTTTCTCTTGCCAGCTTTTGGAACCTCCAGCTCGTTGTCCCCCCCCCCCCAAGCGTTCAAGTCTCCTCCCCAGCTTAGGGATTTTCCTTTTCATGCAACTCAACGATGTGTATTGGAAAAGGTAACTCATCTACCTACACTACTTGTAAACTTCAATCGTCCTTTATTAATGACCAATTGAACTTGTCTACGGAATATGTTACAATCATTAGTGGTATGAGAATTTGAGTTGTGCCACATGCAATATACTCTATGCTTTAACTCCTCGAGCCATGGTAGTCAAAGATCCTATCGAATTTGACCAAATCAAATGTTAATTTTATTTCATCATGCATATTTTCCAAACTAACCAAGTTTAAGGCTGAGCAAAAGAATGGTTTAGACTTAGAAGTCCAAGCCAACTCAACCGTATAAACGTCAACTATCTCATCATCTGAAGATTCATCAACCATATTAACATGAGGATGATTAACTCAGCCCGGCTCGAGCTTTTGAAGTAATTAACTTACATGTAGAAAACTATAACCATGCAGTTTTTCTTTTGAGTATTTAAGTAAACCAGACTAAGGCAAATCAGCCAAATCTTTAAAAGAAAGTGTGAAACTAAAACATTGATTTCTTGTGTCTACAAATCTTCTAATATAACTAAAATTAGGCTCCTTGCGATTTTGTTTAACAAATGTTAAGTGAGACAAGTTTAATTCGGTCTCACTACTAAAGAAGTAATAATGAAACTTTGGTCTAACTGAGATCAGTCATGAATAGAATTTGGTGCTAGTGAAATAAACCAAAGATAATGGGAAAAACTAAGGTTAAAAATACTACAAGCACTAGCTTGTCCATATTGTACAATAAATTGGCCAGTATGCTCTAAGATAGATCGGCCATCTTTGCATGTGAACTTCATAAAATTTTTGGGAATGTGGAGCATAATTATAAGAATCGGGATAGGGTTTTTGGTATGTGTGACTTTTAATTTTTGGATCTATGCAGAAACATTTCAAAACTCGAACAATCTCATCGCTAAAGCATTTGGTTTGTGTAGACGTACAATTAATCGTAGGTCTCAGCAATACTCTATGTTGGTGTGTCAAATTTTGAGATGAATCAATCAGAGGATTAAGAGCAAAAGAGGTATAGGGCAATAAAGCATGTTATGGTTGATAATTTCTGCTTATAGGACAGCTAGGAATGGCCGAAGTATGGGCCAAAATCCTGAATAGCTTGTCGGTCGGACCGAATATGCCCACGGTCGGACCGGCCATGGCTTGGGATGCTAGCTAGGATATCCACTAACACCATAGAGACGATAGACGATGAACAATTGGGGGATTAGAGGTGAATGGGCATGGGATAGGTAGTAAGAAGGAGAGGATGACCCTCGTTGATAGAAAACATTGCAAGCCTCTTAATGCAACAACATTCTATCCAACTTGTTCTCTGGGTGTTCGGGAAACAAGACTTCATCTTTTCTTCGACTATACTTTTAGTACTCCATCCGTCTCGAAATATAACTACCTGAGCAATTCAAATTTATCTCAAAATACATCTACAACTACACCTACACACCCCATCTCCACCAATCACAACCATCCCTTATTTAATTTTTCCATCCACCTCCTCCTTTTAACCAATCACAACTCTTCCTCACCTAAAAAAAAAGGTATAACTCCTTATATTTTGAGACGGAGGTAGTATTTCTTATTGGGCATTTTTGGGCTTCTTCTGGCTTCATGCAATTAATACTTCTAGCATTTTGGAACATTTGGAAGGAACAAAATGGCCTGGTTTTTAATGGCATTATGCCTTCTTTGGCCTCCTGGAAGAGAAATCTAAAAGCTGATTTGAGTCTACATTTACTTAGGCTCAAAATAAATCATAGACCTTGGTTCCAATCATTGATTGACCACATGTAATTTTATTTTTGTTTTCTTGTCTTTTTGTGCATAAACATTCAAAAAATTAATATACCGTAGGGGCCTCCCTCACTGTTGTTCGGTCAAAAAAAAAAAAAGAAGGAGAAAGATCTAGAACTATAGAGTTGAAGGATTTTGACAATTGAGCGGTTGTTTCAATCAGTATCGGCCTCCTATTATTTATAGGTCTTCTACACATCCAACTAGCATTAGGAAAGTGTTAGAACTATAGAAACCCCGGCCGCTAAGAAAGGAAACTTTTATGTATGACCCAGTAAGACTGGCCACCGGTCAGGCCTTCATGTATGGCCCGGCCCGGTCAGACCGGCCTCTATGGGGGAAATCCTCATTTTTTGAAATTGGCAATGAATTTCTATAAACCCTATTGCTAAATTTGGGTACCAAACTTTATAAAAGTTGAGCAGCATGAAAGTGATATATTGAGTGGAGATTACTGGGAGAGTAAACAACACAAGGAAGCAACTAATTGCAACGGTTTAGGTATTTGAAGATCAGAAACGAAACAAAATACGCTGGTTCAAAGACAGTACATACCGAGAGCAAGTTGTGCTGGTAGAGGGAACTTTTCACTGCACTCTTGTTCCTTGGGGCCACCTCCACTAGGCTGGTAACCTCTGCGGCAGGTGCAGTCATAATCTCCTGGGGTGTTTGTGCAGTCGCCGTAGCAGGGATACTTGTCTGCGCACTCGTCGATATCTGCATATATATGTATGTATGTATAGTATATTCTGCTCAGTGATGGGTACAAAAATACTTTCATGGTTGGAAAAAGTAATGTGGTTCATATCATACGTACCCTTACATCCGTCAGCCACGTAGGGGTTGCCTCTGTACCCTTTGCTGCATTTGCAGTAGTATCCTGGGCCGTTGGTGGAGTTAACGCACTCGCTGTTGTCACTCAAGCAGGCATACGCATAGTCGGCTGGTTTCTTGGTGTGCGCCTCTGGTGAAGGGCATGAGGGCGTTGAAGAGGCGGCAGCGGTACCATTGCGGATGGCCCAGTCCAGCCACACCGGCATGGTTTGATTGATGTTCATTTTGAGATGGGCTCTCCGGAAGTGGTAGTTGTCTTTGCCGACGAGGAAAGCATAGTCGCATGGGCTGAACTCCACCTGCTCACCGCGCGGCCAGATTTGAAAAGCGATGTTGTTGTCGGTGAGCCCAGGCGCGATCTCGACGTGGCAGCAGCCTAGACCAGCACATTTGTCGTCCTGCGTGAAGGGATAAAAATAGTATGGAATTTTTTAGAACGTATTATATTTTCAAAAAATATATAAAATAATATTTTTTTATAATTACTGTGTCTAAAATTTATTTTTTCTTATTTCTTTAAACATTATACTCCATACGTCTATGTTTGATCATCGTATTGTTTTCTTGAGGTTGTGTACAATTGATTAGCGCGTATGGATGGATCTGTCAGTTATCAGTGCACAGGACAGGAGTAACTGAGTACTACATGCGCGGTATGCATGCAACATTGTAGTCTTGGGAGAGATGTCTGCATGCAACACATAAGATCAAACTAAAGCCCATGCATGCATGCAACACATGAGCAAACGAAGCTTGACGGCCTAACGCAGCTGCTTCGATAAAGCTTAAATGCCTCCTTGATCTTGTTGCCCACGGTTTATACGACGATCAACCGTAAATGGAGGGAGTATTTGTTATAAATATCAGTCCCAAAATTAGTATCGGTAGCTAAGCACAAAAGAAAAGGTTATAGAAGATTCAAACTTAATGATGACACCAAGACATGATATTTATTAACGAGAGTTAGGGTCTGTTTGGCAGAACTCCGACTCTAGGTCCACCTCTCCTGGAGATAGAGCACAACCAAGCGATTTCAGCGCCACCAAAAATATGAGCGGAGCAAATAGAATGATCTGAAAAAAAATAAACTAGAAATTAAGGTGGAGCTAGATTTATTGCTCCACACCTCTACTGTACACTTCACTCCTAGAGTTATTTTTTGGAGTTGAAGCTACAAAAGATGGCCTTAGTCAATGGCTACTCCTAGGGGCTTAGATGATAGGAGCTCATCCCCGATCAAGCATAGCAGGGTACCAACGACTCACGGCAAGTCGGCAATGCACGCGATGGTCCTCCTATCGTCTATCTATGCTACTACCATCATACGATTACAACATATGTGTGTCTCTATTTAAGAGTAGAACCTAGGTTAAGAGTTCGACACTTCTACTATCATAACATCTAGTACAACTCTAAGTCCTAGTTTGTAATCAACTTTATACATATATTCGATAGAAACTTAAACAAACTCTCCATCTCAGCAAATATGCCTCATCAATTTGAATTTGCTTCTCACACGAACTTTCATATAACAAGGAAATGCTCGGTGACTTTTGGGGGGCAGTGGTGTCAACTGTTGTCTTCTGTCTTAATAAATCACCAACAAAAAGTGTACCTGACAAAACTACATATGAGGCTTGACACGGTCGTACACCTGCTGTGCATTACCTCCGAACATTTGGGTGCATTGCTTATTTCAAAAAGGTGCATTGGTCATTTCGAAAACATGAATTTGCACCTAAACAAACTTGAGGATCATAGCAAGCCAATGGTCATGCTCGGCTATGAACCTATCTCCAAGGCTTACTGAGTGTATGACCTAGTGGACAAGCGCATGTGTGTCACATGAGACGTGGTGTTTGACAAATCAACCAAGTGGAATTAGAAGGGAAAAGGGGAGTCCATGATGGCTTTCCCGAACGACTCATTGACCGTGCACTATGAGTTAGTGCCTAAACAATCTACTTGACAAGGCACCAACGACAATGTTGACCCTGCCAATGACACCGTATACTGACTCCACCAAGCACGATGATGCCCAGTTTTGGAATCGTGATACTGCCATTGCGTGAGCCCGACGTTGATGACGATTTTAGTGCCCCACGGTGATACAGGAACATCAAAACATCTACCCGATACCGAACTGGTGGATCTCTATTTAGACGAGATCCATCTTCTCGCTTTCTAGGAGCCAAGCACTCTAGCGGAAGCTGAACAAGATGAGCAGTGGTGACCGGCGGTGTTCGAGGAACATAGCTTGATTGATGAAAACAAGACAGGGATTTCGACCTTCCTGCTAGCAAGCGCTCAATAGGGCTCAAATGGGTGTTCAAGCACAAGTAGGACGAGAAGGGTCATCTTGTCAAAGGTCATCATCAAACACAAAGCTCGCCTGGTCACAAAGGGTAGGTTCTATGACACAGAATCTATTCTGATGAAGTGTTTGCTCCTATCGCCAGGCTAGAATATGTTTGCCTACTACTCACCGTCACTACCTATAAGAGATTCCTTAATGGAGATTTGGAGGAGGAGGTGTTTGTCACACAACCACTAGGCTTTGATGATGGTGAACAACCGAAAAAGGTGTTGTGGTTATGGAAGTCCTCATACGTACTCCGTCAAGCTTCTTAGGTTCGCAATGCTAACCTGGACTCCAGTGCGCGCGATAAGCATCTCATCATCGGCATCTACGTCGACTATCTTGTCATCACTGAAGCCTGCAACCAAGTGATGATTGAGTTCAAACGGAAGATGCATTCTCTCTTCCATATGAGCGATCTCGGTTTGCTCAAATACTACCTCGGGATCGAGATGCATCAATTAGCAAATGGGTCATCATATACGCACACAAGATACTTGAGGAATGGTGGAATGACAAGCTGCAATCCAACTTGCATACTCATGGAGGTGAAGCTAAAGCTGACTAAGCACAAGACAGGCCGCCGGTAGATGTGACCGGTACTTGGTGCACTCCCGACCGGACGTCGCATTCGCCATCGGCTATGTAAGCCATTCACAGAATCACCACGAGATGAACACTATGCGCTGTCAAGCACATTCTGTGCTATGTAGCCGGTACAGTAAATTTAGGTTGCCATTTTGTCAATTCTGGGGTTTCACGAGTAGTGTAGTTCTTCCATGTGCGAAGTCTAATCAGCCGTCAACCCGAGAAGCAAATGGTGGTGGTTCTATCTTAATATGAGGTGGAGTACATCGCTGCAACTACTACTGCTTGCCAGGGAATCTAGCTAGCAGGGCTGCTTGCCGAGGTCCATGGCAACGAGACAGGCAAAGCTTTACTACAAGTGGCCAACAAGTCTACTATCTCTCTATATAGGATCTCGGTCTTTCATGACCATAGTAAGCACATTGACACACAGTACCACTTTATCAAAGAATGCATCGAGGGAGGTAGAATCATAGTGGAATTCACATCTTCCCACAAGCAACTCGCTAACAACCTAACAAAGCCTATTGGACACAGTCGATTCCATGAGTTCTGCACAAGGATCAGTGTTGTTGGGATCATCCACATGCATCATGATTATGGGGAGTATGGTTACATTTGGCAATAATCCTTTATGCTTTCAATTTCCATTTGGTAATAAATCCTTTATGATTTCAATTTCAGTTTTAATTTCCCTATGTTACAATTGGATTTATTTCCACCGGTTAATGTAGCATTTACTGCACCTATAGTGCACAGCATTACCTCTTGTGAGAGTATAAATAAAAGAGGAAGAACAGAAAAGCATCACCATCCCATCCAGCAAGAAAAATCATTTGTGTTCATTCGTGTCCAATATTTACGAGTTATATTGATTGTGTGAGTGGTATCAGCAAAGCAAATTCCAGGCACGAATATCTCTTCTGGACGAGCAGGCCTCCGTAACTTCGCCCCTCGTGAGTACTTGCACAGGTTGACGGGCGATCAAGTTTTTGAGGAGCGCTTCATCGCACAACTGATCTTGGCTTCATTCATGACTTCTCCCTCAAGATGATGACCGACGTGGAGAAACGGCAACAGCGGACAAAGCGTCAATAGCAATGGCCATAGTGGTGGCAGTGGCAGACAATGAGGCAGCCGTGGCTGCAGCAGCCAACAGAGAAGGCAGCAATGGTGGCAAAGTTTCTTCACCGAATGCACCCGGCTTCACCTCTAGGTATCAAGGTATGTGCTCTTTGTTGTAGTGATAAACATGTTCACGAAGATTATATACTCTCATATCATGTTCATGTTTATCTCGAGCACTAGTGATAAATCATTCATATGTATAGTTGTCATATTGTTTAATTTACTTATGATTTTGAAGATCAAAATATGTTCAATGTTAAGTAGATTTCCAACTAGTTCAGTCGTTGGCTACTCCGCGAGGCTCCGGTTACGGGCGCCTCAGTCTAGCATAATTTCGTCTTATCAGGTTATCAACGACATTCGGCTGGTAGGCAAAGCCACCAAAGGTTGTTCCTTGCATAAGTATGCTACTTCCATCATACAGTTACAATATGTGTCTCTTTGTGTTTAAAAGGAGAGCCTAGGATAAGGATTCGACTATAGATTGCCATTTGGCCCACCCGGCATGGCCCAGCCTAGGCATGACCGGGCATGGCCCAGCTCTTATTGGCTGGCCTGGCCCGGTTGGCTACCGGGCCGGGACGTGCCTGCCCACATGCCACACACCACTGGGCGTGCCAATTTATGTTAACACCGGAATTTGAATAATTGCTAAATTTGGTAGATTCTTTACTGGATTTGGCCTAGAATGAGTCGATATTGAGATAGAAGATTATTGATTCCAAATCAACATAATCAGATCGGTATGATAGAGCTAATTTTGCATATGTCTCCATCAAGCTGATGTGCGTATGTGCATGTATCGGAAGGACTGCGGCGAGTAAACAGCGGACAACCAGCAAGTTCGGGTACTGTAGCAACCGTTTACTGTAGCCGACGGGTAAGGTATCAACCGAGTGCTGTAGCAATCGGGCACTGTTCACACGAGATGTAGACCAAATCTAAGAAGGAATCATGAAGACCATGTATGGAAGTTTAATTTTATCTAATAATTAGGCATGTTGTAGCTATTTCCTTATGTAATTAGTAAGATTTGTTAGTTTCGTATTCCTAGCCGATTAGGACTTATATGTTTTCTTTTCTTGTAAGGAATATTTTGTCTAGTATCCTATTAGGACTCATTAAGACCCAAGGATATAAATTGTATACCAGGGTCCCTGTAATATTCAGCTCCGACAATCAATCAATTCAACAATTTCGGCGTATCGCCACCCTAGTCTGCTAGGTTTACAACGTACTCGACGGGTTCTCGACTGTTCTATCGGGGCTACATGGGTTCGCTTTAGAATTTTTGTAAGATTAGTCGAGATCGGGGTCTTGCTACCAAGTTAGTCTGCATCGGTTAGGTCCGACCTTCGGCGAAGAAGTAAATTCCGTCGACGGCGTTTGTATCGGGGAAGATTGATACTTTCTTAGTTAAGTCCGATATATCGATCCAACTGACGCAGGCGTTGCCTATCTGATATCTCAATTCTATTTCTAATTGCATTGTGTTTAGAGACGTATCGGTTTAGTTGGAACTGTCTCGGTTAGGTCTGATCTTCTGTCTTAGCCGATATTTCTCTACAATCATAATGTTGTTCTAAAAAGATTTGTTATATCCATTACTATATATAATGTTAGTTGTTAGTTGGTTCGCTTAGATCGGTTAGCAATAGTCTTGGCGCAAACTGTATCGACCCCGCTCGATCCTTCAGGCTAAGACTAGAGCTAATCGGTTTAGGTGTATCGGCTGTCGGCGTGTGTAGTTTCATCGGAGGGTTAGCCGATGAGTTATCTTTTGACTAAATCTAAGTCCTGTATCGACTTCTCTTGCTATATCCTATTTACAATCGATACTATTATTGAGCTTACTTGTTTATTTGATTACTTGGATCTATGTCTAACATACAGCTGATTGACTATTAACGTTCTATCTACAATCGGCTCGAAGCGCATTACAAGGGTCGTTCAGCCGATCAACTCCTAGATCATCGCCATCAACATCAGCTGGAGGCGCTTCATCCCATCGGCTTGATAGTCGATCGGCTTCTTGGCGATCAACATACAAACATCTTGTCAGTTGTAGGATCAAACTGACTGGCACGCCCGCATCCTCAGCATTTAGGACCTGCACTGGACCTAAGCAGATCTGTCAGGCCTTCGTGTGTCCGAGCGCGAAGAATACCATCGGCCAACGCACCTATCAACAACGCCCAGAGACCGGTGGCGGAATTTTGCGTCAACACACACTTTCGGCCCAGGTACGACCCAATAGGAGTCAGGCCTGGAAGGCATAGACTGCCCCCCGTGCTTGGGCTAAAACATTAACAAAAATTTATTTTAGGTCGGTGAACTATAGAATAAGGCTAATTTAGGCCCAAGAACTATAAAAATTTGTCTATTTTAGGTCCATCAACTATAAAATAGGTCCATTTTAGCCCAGGAACTATGAAAATATTTCTAATATGGGTCACTGAATTATTTTGGAGGATTGTTGGGATGTGTTGGGATGTGTTGGGCCGGCCTACCATGCCATCCCTTCGGCCCAGGCACGACCAATTGTTGGTCCAGGCCAACACGGGCCCGACACCGGTCGTGCCTGCACTGGGCTAAATGGTCGTGCCATGGGCCGGGCCAGGCCAGGCCGTAGACACATATGGCCCACCATGCTTGGGCTAAAACTTGTAAATAAGTCTATTTTATGTCGTTGATCTATGGAAAAAGGATAATTTAGGCCCAGGAAATATATAATAAGTCTATTTTAGATCCTTCAACTATATAATAGGTTCATTTTGTCCCAAGAGCTGTGAATAGGTCCCTGAATTATTTTGGAGGATCAACGGGCCTTGCCAGTCGGCCCACCGTGACATCCCTTTGGCCCAGGCACGACCCAATTATCAGGCCGAGCTGGCACGGGCCCGACACCGGCCGTGGCGTGGCGTGCCATGGGCCGGGCCATCGAATCTCGGGCCTTATGGTCATCTATAGGTTTGACTATTGTACTTCATAACACCCGATACAACTCCAACTACTAATGTGTAATGTGTATTGAAATTATATAAATATTCGGCACAAACTCTAACAGTATTAAATAATTAAATCCATAAATATGAAATTAACCGTATCAATACTGTTTTCATAAAGAGTGAAGTGCACGGGCGGTCCCTAAACTTGTGTGGATGTGTCATCTAGGTCCCCAAACTCTCAAAACGCGTTTTCAGGTCCTTAAACTTGTATAGGTGTGTCATGTGGGTCCCGAACTCTCATAACGCCTTTTCAGATCCCTAAACTTGTATACTTGTATAGGTGTGTCATCTAGATCCCTAAACTTGTGTAGTGTGTCATATAGGTCCAAATGGTCTTCAAACCCGTTTTGTGTGATAACGTGGCATGCCACGTGTCATCTACGTATATTTACGGTCACAAAAAAAAATTAAAAAATATAATTGTAGGACCCGTATGTTAATCATATGGACAAAATTAAAAAAAAATTAATTCCCTCCCTCTCTCTCTTCTGGGCTTCACCCTGTGGTGGTCGTATAGCCTTCTACGACGGATTCGGGGATGAGGGTGGCAATGCGGCGGGGGAGGGTGTGAGGGGGGATTTGAGGGTGGTAACGGAAAATTTTGGTCCATACAACTAACATATGGGTCGAATAATTTTATTTTTTTGGTGACCGTAAATACACGTAGATGCCATGTGGCATGCCACGTCATCAAATAAAATGGGTTTGGAGACTGTTTGGACCTATATGATAGACTATACAAGTTCAGGGACCTACATGACACACCAATACAAATTTAGGGACCTAAAAAGGCGTTACGAGAGTTTGGGGACCTAGATGATACACCCATAAAAGTTTAGGAACTTAAAAATGCGTTTTGAGAGTTTTGGGACCTAGATGACACACCTACATAAGTTTAGGAACCGTCTGCGCACTTCACTCTTTCATAAATATTATATAAAAATAATATTGTTTCCTATGGTTCTGGTCGGTACCTGTGTGCTCTGTGCGTCGCTGCAGTAGGAGGTGCAGCCGGCGTAGTAATCATTTCTGTACAGGCCTTTTCCCCCACTGTACCCGTTCTGGGTGAAGGCGATGGTGTTGCAACCGAGGACGACGAACATGTTGCGCCTGTCGGAGATGCGGTATGCACCGTTCTGCTTCAGGTCTACGCTGCCGTCGAACGACATGACGGTATCTCCGCTGCTGTTGTAGCAGTTGTACGCCACAGGCAGCATCACCTCAACCACCGGATCCGGGTGTACCGACAGGCTCTGCACCGGGATGGGCGGCTTTGTGGCGGCGAGGGTCGGCACGAGGCCGCCGTTGTCGCTGCTGGTGTTGCATAAAATCTCGAAGCCGGCCATGCCATTGAAGCAGCCGGCGCCGATGCCGAATGGGTAGAGAATGTCCACGTTACCGCACTTAGTTTGGCAGCCGGCAGACTGGCCGGAGAAGCTCTCGGCGGCGGAAGCCGTAAGCAGCAGCAGGCCTACCAGTAGCCAGAATGCCATCGACGCACTTAATTATATGTACGATCGATATATTACGAATTAAGTACTTAGATTGATTCAATAAATATAAAGTTATAACGGCTAGCAAAATCCTTCTTAAACAACTATAGCGGGCTATAGCGGTAGTTATAGCCGGAGATTTAGAGCCTTATGGGTTGTCACGTTTTGTCAAGCCAAACAATAAAAAGAGCATGTGAAATTAAACATTAAAAAAAATCTTACGTGACTGAACATTAAAAAAAACAATGCAATACCTACACAGATTTTAGATGGAACTACTATGACGGTCCTCTTTGTGCATGTGAAATTAACCAAAAAAAATCAATATAATACCTTACGTGAATTGCAGATGAAACGACTATGGACGGATATCATACTGTAGTATGAAAACAAGTTGTAAACTTGTGGTTCAAGATGTCAACGCCTGAAATTTATAAGATCACACGATGGCATAGCTGAGACTAACCAAATATCGTTTTAATTGGATGAAAAACGTATGAAGAAAAACAACTGAATCAGAAATCAACAGGAAGTTTGAATCAAATCATGCTTGAGAAATAGGGCTCGTAGCTGCAGATGTCACTATGATTCAAATCTGGTGGATCAAATATAACCGGCTGGAGAGATTGAACGACTCGAGCGTCTGGTTGAAGCTGACGGGTCGTGAGACTGCATTATTGGAGGCTGATCATCAGGTGCAGGGTGTAGCTGCGACGATCTTCGCGCGCAGGCTGCAGAGCCGTCGAGTGCATGGTGCATGAGTGTATCGACTTGTTGCTTTCCATCTCGTGCCGTCCAGCGGTAGTGTAGGGCAGTTCGACGTTCCCCAATCTGCTGGATTAATGATACGCACACAAGAGTTTAAAGCCTAGCTATGATCTAGATTTGGATCTTGATTGGATGATGGCCCACAACGGAAGATTGTTGGGCTTTAATTAAAATCCATGGCTAAATATAATCTACGGTCATGATTATATTATGCTTAGTTATCAACGGTTAGAGCTTTCTAATTGCCTGAGAGCTCATAGGAAGTGTCCAATTAATTGATGTATAGATGGATAGATATATTCTTAAATTGTCATAAATCACGTCATCTCAATTGCACATCTATTAGCTTTTTAATGGTTGGTCAAATATGCAAATTGTACAAAGTAAACAGTTATGTAGGGGCATTTGCAAAATTCGCCCCTACGTTTTTACATTCTGCAATAATGCCATCCGAATGATGGTTTTGATGGCATTTTTGTAATTTTCAAGTGGTAAGTTTTACATTAGAGTCTGTCGTTCTTGACCTTAATTTCTGCTAAAGAGCCTATAAATGCTTATAATGTTATATAAAACAACAAATCATGACCCAAGGTTGCTGTGTGGTATAAAAACAACATTTTGAACGGCAATATGGCTACCAGTACACTTATTTTGTTTTACAAGCTAAATGGCCATCTTTTGCTATAGATAAAATAAAATATACCCTCTATTTTTAATGTTTGTCACCATTGACTTTTAATCAAATGTTTGACTGTCTTATCCAAAAAAAATCTATATAAATATATGAAAATATAAGATACGTTCAAAATATCTTTAATGGTAAACCATCTCATAACAAAATAAATAATATTTGTATAAATTTTTAAATAAGACAAGTAGTCAAACATATATTTAAAAGTCAATGGTGTTAAACATTAAAAAATAGAGGATATTATCTAAAATAAATAAAAAATATTTTCATCTAATGTGTTATACCCAACCTTTTATTGTATGCAATATTCACCTTAATTTCATTTTATGTGTCTATATATCCATTTTGATTTGATAGATTTTAATATTGAAAAGTTCAATAGGTATTTCTAAAATTCGCAGTGTGGTATCCACCACGTACGTCCAGTGGTGGGGGGATTAGGACTTGATGCGCTAACGGAAGTTGCCTAGTCACGGTGGCACAGAGGCGACTGGGAGATAAGGACTGATACGCTACCGGTAGTTTCCTAATCACGTCCATCTCAATTACCAGCTCAACGTTAGGTATCTTGTCAGTATAATATTAGAGGTAGTTGCTGAATTCACATGAGGAAGTTCCTACCTCTCTCGCTCCCTCTTCTCTCTCCGCGCGGTGGCCTTGGTGACATTTAGCCCCAGTTGTAGATATCACCAAGGACTAAAAATCTATTTTTTAAGTATCGGTTGATATCTCCAACCGGGACTAAAAATATCTAACAGCCTGACATCATCCGACAAAAATGGAATCGGGATTAAAGATGATTTTGAAGTTTCGGTTGCTAACACCAACCGAGACTAAAGATCATATAAATCTATTCTACTTTTAAACCGGGACTAAAAATAGTGTTTTAGTCTCGGATTTTGGCAAAACCGAGACTAATGTGAAATTTGGGCCACTCGTCAAAAATTGTTTTCCAGTAGTACATATATAGTGAGACAAAAAAAATAGCAAAAAATTCGGATCTAATAGTATGTAGTTAGCCTGAGCACTAGGTACGTCTCTTGTTTAACCGAGAAACAGGCCAAGAACCCATTTCCTTCAATGTATGCATGCCCTTTAGTTGGATCTTCCCAGCATTTGATGCTTTCACGGTAACAAGACATGTACAGACGTACGGCGGCGTGAGCTAAAACTACACCCTAGAAGATTACGAAATGCAGCCGAGATGACATGCATGGACACATCGTAGAACAAAATGTCATGCAAACCTGCTTTTTCCACGCACGTTTGGTGGCTTTGGTTTTACTTTCTCTCGCCTCTGTCGAGATGACATGCATCGATACATAGTAGAACAAAATGTTAGTCCACACATCGAGGAGTAACTTTAGCGCTTCGTTATCCGGCAGTTTGGTTTGGCTAGCAGATATCCAAGATGAAAAATATTGATTTATTGTATTATGATGTATTTTATCTTGTCACTAATGAGGTAGATATAGAGATGCATAGAATAGAGACCTTGGAGTCAATGGCGGATCTAGAAAAAATTTTAAGCCCAGACAAACATGGAGATAGATCACATCAAGATGGAAAATATATAGAGATGCATAGGATAGAGACCTTGTAGTTAATGGCGGATCTAGAAAAAAATTTAAGCCCGGACAAACATAGCGATAGATCCCTATTTTACAAACTAAGCAACTTCAAAGCTGAGCAAAAGAATGGTTTAGACTTAGAAGTCCTAGCCCACTGAGCCATGTACACATCAACTATCTTATCATGTAAAGATTCGTCAACCATATTAACATGAGTATGATTAACTTAACGCTTAGTTAGATTTTGGCTTCTTTAGCCCAGCTTACACCTACACCTAGAAAACTATAACTAGTTTGAAAGATCACAAGTTTGAAAGAATACTTTGTAGAAAAATTGTGTTTTTGATGGGCTACATAATTAAGCTTTGTCTTGAGTTGAGAGTGCATAGGACACGGGATAAGCCTGCTTTGCTAGTTTGCTGGTTGATTTGGCCTCCAATAGAAATAGCCAGCAAGGTAACACATGTAAGCGATTAAGGTAATTAACTAAGTAATTATGCTGTAGCTGCCGGTGGAGCCCGGGCAGTGGATCAGGGTCGCCGGGCCTTGGCTGCGCCCGTGCTTCGAGTACAAGACAAGTTAGGATAAATTTATTTCTAAATATTTCATCTCTATCTTTAAATATTCTATAATTAATCTTTATCTCTAACATCCCCCTCGGTCATAACGGGAGCGAAGTACACGATTGCGACTGAATTTAAAATCTGGTTTCACTATCATCTATGCTTTCATCATCTTCTCTCTTCTCCATTTTCCATTGCATCTCTGATGCATGACGATCCTCCACCTAATATGGTTCCTGCGTCTCTTTCTGGTGTCGTCCCTTACTTTCCTCTATTCTCTCCCGCAGTCATAGCGGAAGTGTCATGGATGTACCGATGACACAGACGTAATGACGACACAGAGACTTTTTACTGGAGTTGTCGATGATGACTTCCTGTAGACATAGTTGATCATGAAATAGCCGTGGCCAGGGTAGTCGATGTAGCCGCGAATTGCCGAAGGCGAAAAAACTTTCACCATGTTGCAGTAGCATCTTGCACCTTGTAAATGTCAAAGGATGCAATTTGGGATGTCTTGCAGATGTCAAAGGACGTCATTATAGATGACGCAGTCGATCTCGTTGTCGCTGTCGTGGTCATTGTCGTTGTCTTTGTCGATGAAGCCAGTGTCTTGCAGATGTATCTGTCAGAGGACGCGATGATGTCCATCCTTGTGGACGAAGCGGCGCGGTATGCTACCATGTTGAAGAAAATTGTTGGCGTTTTAGTCGTCGATGACGATCAAATTTGTCAGTATCGATGCAGTAGATGAGATCTCCGGCGGTAGTGGTAGCTGTCTTGCCGCTCATCATGCCTAGTGGGCCAGCCGATGCAGAGACCATGCAGATACATGTATGCATACTTGATCTCGTACGCAGGTGGTTGTGAGGATGACATCGTGATGATGCGCTCTTGACATCATGGCTTTGCATCTGCCCTCTTGTACTGCTGATGCTCTTGCCGGCCGCGTCGAACAAGCCGACGCTCTTGGCTGCCGTGCGTATTGAGCGGCCCGGTTGGCGTAGCGCGTCGGAGATGCACGCCACTTAGGCATCAGCTTGAAT
The DNA here is from genome assembly GCA_000325765.3 of Leersia perrieri. Taxonomy (NCBI): domain Eukaryota; kingdom Viridiplantae; phylum Streptophyta; class Magnoliopsida; order Poales; family Poaceae; genus Leersia; species Leersia perrieri. The sequence goes on along the minus strand of CM002482.1, from coordinate 1,501,997 downwards.
TCGATCTCGTCTTCCTCCATCGAGTCTTCTCCCGATCTTGCGCACTCGAAGGCTATTGAATGACCAAAACTAATTGATCTAATGCTAATATCTATCTAATTTATGGAGGCTAATTGGTAGCGAATGGATACGGCGACCCAGGGAGAGATTACGGAGATCTCATCTCCCCGGGGCGACGAGCGGAAAGGTGCAGGATCTAGTGAGGCTAGTTTATAGGCTTTGATATCATGTTAAGTTGCATGCATAAATGATTTTAGCAAGCTCATCTCTTCTGTTGAGCATAGATGAATTGGTGTCATCGTTCTTCTGACTAAAATGTTCATTGGGTGTTGTAATCCAGCTGGTAGTGTTATTGTCATGAATTTCTCCACCGGTTATAGATGCACTTGGGCCCTTGTTACGCGAGAACTCAACTAGCCTTTCAAATCTACTCTATAGTTAAACAGATGTAGTCCTCGTTCTTTCATCATCAAATCCAACGGTCTGTATCTATCGAAGTTTAATCAACGGCACAGATCGCCTTCCCTGTCCCCTCCGTCTCCGTCTCCGCGTCAGCTCCTGGCTACTACGTCTCCCCCAAATCGCGATCGCGCTCGAGCCGGCGTAGACTACGCCCTCACGCAATCGCCTTCCATGTTCCACTGTCTCGTGCGGATGCGCGCATCATTTTGTCGCCCAGACCTCCGTGCGAAGCCTTCCGTCGTGTCCACCGCGCAACGCTTCCATCCTCTGCTTGACTACCTCTACCCCCATCGCTACCAAGCTCCCTCTGCCGCCGTCGCTCCCGCTGCAGGCTTGCAACCTCCAATGCCATATCGCTGCCTTCTCTCCGGCACGCCGCTCGTCCCTCAGTTGTCTGCTGAGTGCATGTTCAATTCGGTTCTTCAGTTGTCTGCTGGTCTGGAAAGTGAAAATTATACAAAGTATACATGGATGTTCTAACTATGGTGATTTAGCTGGGAGATAGATAATTCGAGCGCACATTATCTGTGCTTTGTTTGCTGAGGAAGATTATAGGATGTTTGTTGATTAAGAGAGTAGTCAATGCAGAAGATTCCTTGGTTTACACATTGTGTAATGCTGACTTGCTGAGGTATGCTTGTATACGCTGTCAACGTCGGAATTGAAGAAAAATTTAATGTCTCAATTTCAGGCAATTGTTACCTTTTATTTTACTCAATATTGACATCATTGATTCCAGCTTAATTTTTTAACTTATGAAAACTAATAAACTAATAGTGGTCAATTGCCCTTGCTGGAATGGATGCAGTGGACTGAATATTTAGTAGTACGCAGAGAATGCATTTTACCATCTTCTCAGTTTGCAGATATCTGATTTCTTATTTCAACACTTATCTAAGTTGCTTGCTTCCTTTGGACGACTTCACACAGGCTGCCCGCCTGTCTGCAAAGTAAATTAGTACGGATTATGATTTTTTTAGTCTGAACCTAAATTACTTTCCAAGCCCTCTGCATCACTTGGCTGATAAGAATTATATTCAAATCTTCAATGCGAAAAACTGTTTGGTAGATATGCAAAGCTAATATCAGTCTAATTTTTTTATATGACGTCCGGTAGTTCAAAAATGAACTAATTACTGGCGTCATCTAAAAAAAGATCGGAGTAATATAACATTTCAGCTTTATTTTCCATCTTTTTTTTTGTTGTCTGTTTTGGTATTGCGCTAAATTGTACATCGTTGAATGGGTAATAGGAGAGCTCTCTTGTATTATTGTACACCTGATCAATGTTGTGCTTAAGGTGAAGTTCTGGTACAGACTCGTGTGCATGTTGCAAAACTGATGAGGTTGTGGAGGTAAGAGAGGCGAGCAGCAGGATGCCCTTGATCCTTCCCAGGATATGAAGAGCCTATAAGGGGAGGGGTAGGGTCAAGTTAGTACGATGTAACACACAAATATCACAAATGTCTAAAATTTAAGTTGAATTTACAGCATGGTTATCAAGGCGTCACTATGGCATTGCCACAATGGTAAGGCGCTATGAGGCTCCGAGTGCTATGAGGCTCCTAGGTGTCTGCTGGACTTATCAGATCATGCTCAGGCAACATTAGAAAAAAAGTGTATATTTTACTATTGAAATGGTCTATTTTCTAGCTTACTAAAATTTGGGCCGAATTCAAACATGTATCAAAATCAATAAATATTGGTAAGGTCAATTTTGGCTCCAATCCAAACCAGCCCTTAATTGCAAAGATTAACCAAATAATAATGCACTAAATATCTTGCATATTCATACGTTGCTTTTGCCAGTGGTTTCATTTTATTGGAAAGAGCCAATCTAGAATTTTTATTCCCATTAATGGAACCGACCAAAAAAGATCCATGCATGTTTTCAGTTAACCAAAATCCACGATTGAGAAGAAAAAGAAAGTGCATAATCGAATGTTGCTAACACCTATAATATGTTTTTAGAGCGTGTTGAAACAAACTATGTGGATGTACTGTGTGATTGCATCGGTATAAAACCTATGCTACATCATGTCAGACGCTGGTCTATGGCGAGTTGATGATGGACATGTCATTGTTTGATGAACGTTTCTACTAATCTACTACAAAGTTTAATTATTTTGTCAACAAAACTATCAATTTTGTGATAAATATATTAATAGACAAATTACAAATCTTAGTGAAGAAAATTTCAATTATAATGTTATATATATCACGGAAAATATTTATTTTGGAATATGGATAATATCAATCTGGTGTTTTCTGGTTATATAGCACTGTCTTCTGGTTGTTTTCTTCAAAAACATCAAATATTGGTATGATATCAATTATCACCCTGTTGCATTAGCACAGACATATTAATAGTTATAGTGAGCCCACTGATTTACTGCCATCCTCCGTCTTTTAAGCATGCATTAGGGCATTAGGGCAGGACATCACGGACATATACATCTATAGTATTGAGTGCGCGTGTTGTGATGTTTGTATACGTGACTTATGTGTGTGTCTTATGGGTAACCGAGAGAAAAAAAAAAAGACATTATCTCACATGAAAAATGCCAGATTCGTATATATAACTACTCCTTCAGTCTTAGTTTTGGGCGTCATTGCTTTCCGAAAATTCAACATTTCATATTTTTACTAATAATTAAATTAGCAATATGTATATTTGTATTTGAAAGTATTTTTATATGGTGTTCATTTTGTAACTATTGATAATCTTTCAGAAGAAATCAACATTGAAATCAAAATACTTTTGAAAGATCAAATTAAAATACTGAAGACAGTGTAAAATGTTAGCAGGCGGGACTACTTCATTAGAGATTCAACACATGTATTTATAGCCGTTGTAATTCCCAAATCAATCTGATCACACACGCGAAGTCACAGCGAGATCTATCATATGTTGTTTGTACTCAAATTCACCGTGAATATAGTCGTAGCGTTAGTACTGTGTGGTATACTGTACATGAATACTTATGAGCTGGGACGGTGGGGTTAACTTACTTGGGCCGTTCGATAAAGGCCTAAACTTGTGAGATACTAGGCCGAAATGTGAACGGCTCCTTTGCCTCGAGGGGATAAAGACGTAAGAGAACAGTGCTGAGACTTTTAGATATTTTCGATTGTTTCAATTCATAGCGAACGGTAAGATTGATAGCTACGGTGCATGTAAACAGTGATTTGCTACAATAGAATTTACTGTCTTCTTACTGTTTTCTATTTGTACATAAATCACTGTTTTTAACTCTATCACAACACTCATTTTAGGCCTCAAATGCAGAGGAGCCGGATCCGGCCGAATTACCTTTCCCTAGTGTTACTTGGTACAATCAGTTTTGAGGAAAGCCTGGCTACATGTATAGGCGTTTGACCAGGAAAAACATCATGTAGTTGGATATTTCCCTGGTTGCCTTGACGGTCTTCACGGACGCATCACACACTGCATACTGACTTCTCCCCTTTCTTTTGCCAAGGAAAACATCAGTGTCAATGTGCCATGTAATGATCCCCTCCTAGAGCTCGATGCCAAGGTACCATTTCAGGTGTTCGTGTTTCTCCGGTACATCCTCACCCCAATGTTTCTTGACAATGCCCATTGTGTTCACCTTCTCTCGGCTCTTTGCCACCAACTCTTTGACATGATCTGAGATATCGATAGTCCATGAGCCATGCCTCTTGTCCCACCACTCCTTGAGCCCCAGTGTCTTCACTAATCCTTGGAATGAAATTATTAAAAAAATTTAAAAAATTGACCAAATTTGAATAAATTTTGACCAAATTCATAAAAAAAATCAAAATTCCGGAATTCACAAAATTTTTGTTGCTACCGGAGGGGACCAAAATTCCCAAAATTTTATTCCGAAATTGCAATCCCTAGTCATGACTACACAAGCCTAATAGGTTGTACTGGCCCATGGTATCTGGCCACCTTCATCTGCTTCCTCGTATATCGAGAAGCCAGCAAAGAGATATACATGCTGAAACCGACCCCATCCTCCGCTACACAAAACGACATGTTGAAGCCAGCTCCAACAAGTTGCATATAGGAAATCTAGTGTCTAGCTCGATCCCAGCGCACCAAGCAGCGAGATCATCTCCAAGAAAAAGGCACCAAAAATCAAGATGTATGTAATGGTAACATCAACTGGGCTGTAGAGACTTTTGCCGCTGAAATGGAACAGGAGGGAACCAATGATGGAGAGCACAGAAATGACACGGATACAATAGCCCGGCAATGTCTGGATAATGGATGCCTTAGTGTAGAGGATGTCATACAGCTGCGAGAGATCCATCTCCACCAGCCTCCACATGGTTCTCCATCCATATCTGAGCATTTTCTTGTCGTTGACATCTGGTTCAGCAAGAATGGAAGAATCAACTGCTGCACACTTGCAGATATGGAAGATGGAGTGCTCGCGCCATAGAAGGAGCTCTTCCTGGACATGGAGTGGCTTTTTCAAGCCTTGAGATAAGAGATCAACCTCATCATATTCCGGATAAACATAATGCCTTGCAGGTGGCTCCCTCTTGAGAGAGCTCCTTATGCTGCCCATATTGCTGCATTTTACTGCCCATGTACGCTCACCGTACTTAAGAACGCCGATGATGAACATCAGGATAGCGGCGACCTCAAGAAGGAACCCGCTGCCAGCAATGTGCTTGTAGAGGACGTACGCAGCACCAACGACCTACACGATGACAGTCACCAGGTGGCACTTCGAGAGCTTGTTGTCCTCGAGGAAATAGGCGCGGTGATGTTGTCGGGGCCACCCAGGTGCAGGCGTAAAACTGGCGCCCAGAACGCGACCAGCTGGTGCCCCCTGAGGGGCACCGCCGAAGGAGAGTTGGCCAAGGGCGTATATTTCCGTGGAGTCGGCCAGCTGGTATGCCAGCCAGAGCAGGAGCCTGAGTGCAGGGTAGCCTTCATGCCGGCTGATCCTAGCGAGGAGGAGGAGGACGACCTATAGCGTGAAGGTCAGCAGAACAAGAATCTGGATTTCCCACGCATTCCAGATATCTATGAGCCATCGTGCCATCGTCACTTCCTCCTAGCTTTGGGCAATCCTGCACGGACTGCCCTTGAATTGTGAGATCCACAAGCAGAGCACCTATATATGTGGGTTACTAGCTAGGGTAGTATTGACAATGACCAACACTGTTATAAACGCTAGATGATCACAGAGTGACCAACATTCACCACTACTGGATTAACTGGATTATCTAAACAGTGTGGAGTGACGGCCAGTGCTTCACTGGTTTATATAGCACTCATACATAAAGTAGGACTATTTAATTAACAACAGAAAGTGGTAAGGTACCTGCAAGTTTGTGCCCTTGCCACATGTGAGCGTCATGCTGGCATCTTTGGATCCAATTGAATGTAGGTGATAATCAATCTGATCTCATTTGATTGGTAGTGGGGATCTCCTCAATAATATATCCAAAATGTTGTAAATAAATATGTGTACAAGACCTGATAAAGCAGTAAGGGTTTCAAGTATCGATATGAAAAAATATCGGGGGGCACCGATATTTGGAAATGTCGGATATATCAGAAATATATCGGCAATATAGAAAAATATTCGGTCAAAATTATAGTAAAAAATATTTTTTAAAATCATATAAATTATGTTTAGACCATTTGGTATAAAAAGTACTCCCTCCGGTTTTTAATGTTTGATATTGTTGACTTTTTAGCACATGTTTGACCATTCGTATTATTCAAAAAAATTATCCAAATATTTATAAATATAAGTCATACTTAAAAGTTTGTTTGTAATAAAACAATTCGTAACAAAATAAATAACGTTTGGATAAATTTTTTTAATAAGACGAATAGTCAAACATTTGCTCAAAAGTCAACGGCGTTAAACATTAAAAACTGGAGGGAGTAACAAGTATATAACGTATGATTGAGATGATATCATAATTTCTGTAGCATATGCATAATATATTGTTTTGGATAAGATTAAAAAATGTATAATTTGAAAAATAGTCAAAATTTAAAAAAAATGGCCGATATTTTTGGCGGATATTGAATTATATTGGACCCCACCGATATATGGGAATATCAGATATATCGACCGATATATTGGTGATATTGCAAACCCACTAATGTGACGTAATAACTTTTCTTGCTCAGTTGTTTTTGTCTAAACTAATTTAGGTGGCTGTGACAGACATAGTTCAGTTATATATGACAATAAATTGATGGAAAAGAACGGTGTTCCTCAAAATGCACAAGTACTGATACTCTAATCTGTGAATTCAAACTGTAAATCAAGTTGACGTATCCTTATTTGCATATACATTTTCCTTATGCCTATTAGCAACTGCCAGGGATGAAAGAAAAAAACAATCCTAGTGCTTCCGAAAGGATCAGCTCTCCGATGCTCTCCCAATGTATAAAAATGGTATCAACCAGAATCACAAATTGGCTGAATTACAAATTCAATCTAACGAGAATCACAAATTCTGGTTTAAACAAACAAAGAATCACAGATCCATCATCGCCTCAGCCTGATCACTTGTTTTATGCCAAATCGGCAGCAAAAATCATTGATTTCTTCCGTACTAGATTGATTGCATAAACAAAAGATACCTAATCACCCTTTTCAGAACAAAGAACAGCATCTAGTGCACAAATAGAGTGAGCTAAAGAGCAAGCTAGCTATAAATTCATAGTACTTTGCAATAAGGATTGAGCTACTGACATAATGCGAGACTGCGAGCACAGATAGCAAGCAAGATCTGTCTGTTAAGTACAGTTTATGCGTTAGATAGCTAGTTAAGTACGGTTCCGAACCATGCGCCTTAGTTCGAGGGGACCCAAATGGAATGGACAATCTGAAAAACACGATCTTTATTCTGAATTAAATAATTAAAGAATGCTTCCTCTGGCTTCAGTTCATCGTTCACATTTTAGCACAGCCATGAAAAGACACGATCTGTACTCTATACTCCTATAAAATTCCGTAGTGGTGACGATGATCAGACCGCCATGTTTGCAGTGGTAACAAAACGAAATAGGCCCTGTAGTTTAGGATGGAGGGAGTACAAGCTTACGCGAAAGAAAGCTAACACGTTGCAGATATGAGAATACTTTTGGCTTGCTACTCGGGCTGTTGATCTGCTGAGGGTGAACAAGAGACATTACAAGTTCAGACTTAAGAGAGGAAGCTAACCAGGTGTTCGCAGTTCAGACTTCCGAGTTCGGGGATGTGCTCGCCGGCGGCAAGAAGTCAGAGTGCGGTAGCTGCGATCTCCAAGTTGAAGCCGAAATGGAATTTGGGACGAGCTAGCTGGCGGAGTGCTAGCTAGCTTCAGCAACGGGCGTTTATAGCGAAGTGCAGCAGGTGCCATCATAAGTCTTCAGTCATCAATCAGCATCGGCATGAACTTTATTGATCACTGTAGCTTTACAAGTAGAGAGGCATACAGGGGATGTCCTATTACGTCAAATATCTATTGGCCTATATAGATATAAAAGCAACGATCAGGACGTGTGCAATCCGTGAATCTGTGAGACCAATGAAGCAGATCATCGTTCGGTAATTCGGTAACTATATGGATATGCGCGGTTACACCAAGAGGACTGCGACTGGGCTTGCTGGTTCCGTACGTAGATGGCGACAGGAGACTAGCGTGGTTCAGTAGCCGTACGTGAATTCCTTTTGGACAATTGCAATGATGGAGGAACGTGTTGCACACATTAGCGGCGTCCTCTTCTTTCTTTTTCCTTTGCGACAAATGAAATGATTGAGCTTCCCGAGTTCCATTCACAGCGCTCCTACATGGTGGCTACGAGTGTCCTCACCATACCATACATGTAGCACGACCTACAATCTTCCGAAAAACGAGAACAGAGGAAAAACAGAGCAGGAAAACTGGAGAAACGAACAACAGTATTTGCGGCAATTTTTTTTTCTTGGACTTCATTTCTGAATGCCCTACTTAACTAAAACACAATACTTACCCCACCTTATCTGGATCGAGTAGCAGTCCACGATCCTTACATCTCGACAATTCCTGCACCACACCGAGCACACTCACGCACGCGCTCAACTCGCCTGACACGGTCGCCACGCTGCTTTCCGCATCCAGGCATCCTGCGCTTCTGCATAACAAACTTCTAATTGGAGTAGTCGTTGCTCTCCAGCCAGTAGACGCTGCAGCAACGAGATCTTTGATGCCATGGAGACCCTCATATAAAATTTGCATAAATCCTAGTCCGTGTGAAAACCTTATGTACATATCCAAAACATAGCTTCCCAACTCATACCCCTTTTTTTGTAAACTAGGAAGGAAGCCCTGTGGTGCCGATAGTGTGTGTCCGTGATGGTGGCTAATCGCCTACTCCCCTCTCCTCTCGTGTATATCCAACGTGTCAGATATAGTTGTGTTGCACAACATCGAGATGGTAGCTTGGTGGAGGTACGACAACAATGACTTTGTGGTGGGTGTCTTGGTGGAACTGTGCTCGGAGATGGTTTGCAAGGTCACCAAGGTGGCGAAACTCAAAGACTGAAGATAGATCCAGATGGTCCTTCATGGTGCGTGAAGCTCTGGAAGCGGCGGCGATTCTTCAAGATTGTAGGATTTGTTTATGTCGAAGGGATTGTAATAGGTTTGCTCATGAACTTGGCCAATATGCTAAATGATCGGGACACAGCGCGGTTTGGCGTTTTGATGCCCCGGATTGTGTTAAGAAATTGGTGCAGTTAGATTGTAATCCTATTTAATCTATCAATAAAGCCCGCCGTTCTCTCAAAAAAAAAAAAAGGTCACCAAGGTGGCGGGCAACGTGACGGTCTAGGCAAGGGTGATGTTGTGGTGGTGGCTCGATGGCGTGAGTGTCGATAACTTGGTAGAGTGTGGTGGCACACAACCCTACTGTCCATTGGCTGACTGGCGGTGAGACGCCGATACATTGTTCATGTGTTGAAAGTTGTCCAAATGGTGGTGATTGCTAGTAAAGATGGGATGCAATGGCATGTGAGGGAAGGAGGTTTTTGGGCGAAAGCTTGACCCATTTCAGACTGACAACGAAGATGCTCTCAAGCGTTGCAACCTCTCTATGGACATTGCTGTGATCCCTGCTCTCATCGCACCATGTTCCTCGAATGGGTGAGCATACATCCTTTATGTCAAAACCTTCTTGTAGGCTTTGTTAAAAGATTCATTTCCTTTTAAACTGTTTTCAAGACTTTTGTTCTCCTGCCGCAACACACTAACCACCACAAGATGGCCACGCCGATAGGCTTGGTGCGTGTGGGTGAGAGGGGGGAGAAAAAAAAAGAGGAGATGAGGGGAAAGGTGGAATTCGAGGGCCTATTGTTTATTGTGCCACCAGCACGTACATACATCTGTACATATCCCATAGGGGAGAAGGAGACTTGAAGGCATTTTTTATCAATCTAATCTAGTGGCTTATATATTGGACCCACCGATTTAAGTGTAAATTAAGGGCTACTCCCTTCGTCCTAAAATAAATGAGTTTCTAGTTATGAACCTAGAGTCATGCTTATTTTGGGATGGAGGGACCGAGGGAGTAGATGTTTTTATTTTAATTTCTATGATTTTTCTAATTTATTAGTACGCCATGTGACATTATAAGAGCGTTCTGGTGGGTGTTTAATGCCTCTTGTTTAAATTTCTTAATGAAATATAAACCAATATATCAGGCTTTACATAAACCGGGCTAATTCATCATTGTTTGTCATCATGATCTTAAAAAAATTACATATTTTGAATAGAGAAAATTACACATCATCAAGACCAAATTAGGCCTAGCAACAAACAAAACCATTAAAGGTTTTACACTGTATCGTAGTGGGAGACCATGGTTAAAATGGTCCATCAGTGTTACTCTCTACCCCCACAAAGCGGAAGGAACAGCCAGGTTTTTCCACTGTAATGTCAGCAAGCCTAGTGTATGGCATCGACACAATCAAGGCTTCCATTCTACATATTGGCTCTACTTGTGAAGATTTGTCCTTGAAGTATCTGCTGGAGTCCATGTCGAGCCTATTGTATGATTTTATCATATGTCAAAATGTTACTGTTTTTCAATATAAATAGGTAGGATTACGATCCCATGATAAAATATATAAATTTTAGGGCAGAGGGAATATATAATGATATAGTATAATAATTTGAGTGTTCATAAGACAACATTTCTATATGTAAGATGCCATATATTGTAAAGAAGTATACGTTGAAACTGTACTTTCTATTCCATTTGAATTTCCTATATAGATATGTTTACCAAAAACACTTAATATGACAGTACTGTTTAGTGTGGATGTCACCATACTGTTTGATTATTGCCAAAAAAGAGTAATTGGGGTAGCAAAAACCTACTTGTATTACTTGAATTACTGATGAATAATTAATGGTTATAAAATTAACCATAAATCAGAATCAATATCAGATACACTTGATCCAGTCGATTTGATAATTCTTTTCCTGTTTTATGGATCTAATTTAGCTACACATGTTTGTTTTGGTTAAAACATGATATATATAGAACAAATTCTTTCATTTTAATTGCAATGAATATTAATATTGGAACGAATTATTGATTTAATTGTTCTTAATTAAGATAAATGGTTCAAATTTTTTATATGGTACTCATTTAAATATGTATGCGCTGATTGCTTTTCTAAATAGAAGTATTGATTAGGAAGATGAAGGAGGGGGGGGGGGAGGCATGTTGCTGACAAAAAAAAAGGGAATCCTATAATTTCTGAAAAAGAGGCCTAGAGCACGTACGTTCAAACGGAGTACATGCGTGCGGAGTACGTATGTAGGAGACGTACGTGGGACTTGAGCCAGGGTCCACTTCTTTGATTAGGATCAATATAATCTAACGGCTTATAGTTTTGGACCCACCAATTTAAGTAGAAAACAATGGATAGATGTTTTGCTTTTTTCTTAGATTTTCTATGAATTCTCTAATTTATTAGAGCGCCACGTGACGGCTTAGAAGCACTCTGTAGGATGTTTAATGAACCTTTTGTATATAATAGAGATACACCACTTGTTGTAGTCCGATAATCGTCTCTTCAGTTGTTCAAAATCATATAGATATTCTGTTGAAATCTCCTAGGCTTCCCTCATCTGGGATCCCTGGGGAAGAGGATCAAGTTGTTGAAGAAATTACAGACATCTATCTTCTATTATATAATAAATGTCCATTAAACATTCCCTGAAGCCCTCTCAAGCCGCCACGTGGCACGTCTCTAAAATCACGAAAATCCATAGAAAGTCTAAGAAAAAAACAAAACACCTAACCATCGATTTTTATTTAATTAGCTGGATCCATTGTTATAGACCATTAGATTAATCTTACTAAACTAACCCTCTAAAACCTCTCCTGCGGGAACGTGGTATGGCGTCGCGCTGCCCGTGCATCTATTCTCCCCCCGAGCGTGCGTTCCTCTCACTAATTTTTCTCCATGGTAGTTAAGATCTATACAAAATTGTTATGAATTAACTATGTATGATGAGAAAAAAATTAACACCGGATTTATATCCCCTTACGCATGGTATTCCATCGTTACAGGCTTCCATGATGCATCATGCACAGCTACATACACGCATGTACCGAATATATATACGTTTGATCGTCTAGCAATAACTTTTCAATTATATGTTGGATTTTGGATCAGTTTCATTCTCTATATTTAAGGCAATTAAATTTCATATTCGCTTAGATTAAACAATAAATTTAGCTGTCAATTAGAAAGATGATGCGAGCCGGATATACTTTCACTGTCTCTTACACACTTAAAATTAGATTACACATACACATATAAAAGTCTATTAAACATTCTCTGGGACGATCTTACGGCACCACTTGACAGTTGACACTAATAAGTTAGAAAAGGTTCTTCAAAATTTTAAGGAAAAAACCCTCGATTTTCATTTAAACTAATTGATCCATTGGTTGAGACAATTAGTTCTCTCTTCAGAAAACAAACGCATCCACATATGTGCTTTCCTCATTAGATCCTCTTTAGATAATCACCAAGTTAAAAATTACTAATTTCTAATAAAATTTATAGCTTCTCCTGCGGTACTCAGCTCACTATGCAATCTGAATCCAAAGATTGCACACATGTGTATTGATCTCGACGGATTCAATAAAGAAATAAACAATATTTAAATATTGTAAATTATATAATAGTTTAACCATTGTTTTTTATAATCAAGTGATCTGTTATTAAAATCCATATTGACTATGGCCATGTTCGGCTGGCTGGGATGGACTGAAAATAACTAGGCATAATAGTGCTTCTTGTTCCACAACTCCTCAAGCCCTGTCGTCTTCATCAAGCTTCCAAGCACGCATATGGTGGTGTCACGACTACACATGTCCAATAAGTTGTACTGCCCAATTGTGCCCAGACAACTTCCTCTGCATCTCCCCACCATGAGAAGCCCATGAATAGATACAACAAAGTGGCGAAACCGAGCCCATCTTCCTTTACACAAAACAGCATGCCGAAGCCAACTCCAACGAGTTTCATACAGGAAGTGAAGTGTCCAGCAGCTCCAGCTCCATCCCAGTGCACCAAGCAGCAAGATCACCTCCAAAAAAAAGGCACCAACCATCAAGGTGTATGTAACGACGGCATCCACTTCATTGTGGAGTCCTTTGCCACTGGAAAGGAACAGCAGAAGGGAGGAACCGGTAGAGAGCATGGAAATGACACGGATGCAGTAGCCAGGCAATGTATGGACAATGGCTACCTTAGTGTACAGGATGTCATACAACAGGGACAGCTCCATCTCAACCAGTCTCCACATCGTTTTCCATGGATATTTGAGTATTATCTTGTCGTTGATATTTGGATCAGGGACAACAGAAGAATCGACTGCTGCACGCTTGCAGATATGGAAGACGGAGTGCGCGCGCCATAGGAGGAGCTCTTCCTGGACATGGAGCGGCCCTTTCAATTTCAGCCCTTGAGACACGAGATCAACCTCATCGTACTCCGGATAAACAAAATGCCTTGCAGGTGGCTCCTTCTTGAGAGAGCTCCGTATGCTGCCCATATTGCTGCATTTGAGTGCCTATGTACGCTCGTCATACTTGAGAACACCGGTGATGAACATCAGCACAGCGGCAACCTCAATGAGGAACCCGCTTCCAGCAATGTGCTTGTAGAGGACGTACACAGCACCAATGACCTGCACGACAACAGTCACTAGGTGGCGCTTCCAGAGTTTGTTGTCCTCGAGGGAATATGCAGTGATATTGTCGGGGCCGCCCAGGTGCAGCAATAGAAACGGCGCCCAGAACGCGACCAGCTGGTGCCCCTGAGGGGCACCGCCGAAGGAGAGTTGGCCAAGGGCGTATATCGCCGTGGAGTCAGCCAGCTGGTATGCCAGCCAGAGCAGGAGCCTGAGTGCAAGGTAGCCTTCATGCCGGCGGATCCCGGCGAGGAGGAGGAGGACGACCCGCAGCGTGAAGCTCAGCAGAACGAGGATCTGGATTTCCCACGCATTCCAGAGGTCTATCAGCCATCGTGCCATCATCACTTCCTCCTAGCTTTGGGCAATCCGCGATCCTGCACGGACTGCCTTGAAATGCGAGAACGACAAGCAGAGCACCTATATATGTGGGGTACTAGGGTAGTATTGACAGTGAGCAACACTGTTATAAAAGCTAGATGATCACAGAGTGACCAACATTAATTCACACTACTGCATATTAACTGGATTATCTACACAGCCTAGAGTAGAGTGATAAGTGATAACCAGCTACATGGTGTAGATCATATCACTAGCACTTCACTGGTTTATATAGCACTCCTACACTGTAGAGTGATAATATTCCCATGATGGATTGGATTAGTTAGCTAAGTAAGCACAAGGAAGCAGATCCAACATAAAGCCAAGAAAGTAGGACTAATTAAGAACACAAAGTGGTAGCGTGCCTGCAGGTTTGTGTACTTGCCACATGTGCACATCATGCTGGCTTCTTTCGATCCAATTCCTCATTGGGCAGCTTGGCTATATACTAAATTTGGGATCAAAATTAGGTGATAAGTATAGCATCAAACATGTGCTTACTTGCCTATTGCATGTAGGTGATGATCAATCTGATCTCATTTGATTGGTAGTGGGGATCTCATAATATATCCAAAATGTTTTAAATAAATATGTATACAAGGACCTGATAAAGCTCTAATGCGATGTAATAACTTTGCTTGCTCAGATGTTTCTGTCTAAACTAATTTAGGTGGCCGTGACAGACATAGTTCAGTTATAGGGAAAAGAACGGTGTTCCTCAAAATGCACAAATACTTCAGTAATGTTTGAATGATTCAATACTGATACTGTAATCTGTGACTTCAAACTGTAAATCATGTTGACGTATCCTTATCTTGATATGCATTTTCCTTATGCCTATTAACAACTTCCATGGATGAAAGAAAAATACAATCCTAGTGCTTCCGAAAGGATCAGCACTCCGATGCTCTCCCAATGCATAAAAATGGTATCAAGCGGACAATTTCTTGTTATAAAAAAACGAGATGGATATATTTGATCGGAAAACACTTAATAACAAATTCAATCTAACAAGAATCACAAATTCTGGTTCAAAAAAAAAAAAAGCACAAATCGATCATCGCCTCAGCCTGATTACCTGTTTTATGCCAAATCAGCAGCAAAAATCATTGATTTGTTCGGTACTAGATTGATCGCATAAAGAAAAGATACTAATCACCCTTTTTCAGAACAAAGAACAGCTTCTAGTGCACGACCGCATTGTATAAATCTAATTGTACTGAAAAGATACTACAGTATTTGAGAGAGTGGGGCAGGGAAGAGCAGGAGCGAGGACCTTAATTAGCCACCGTAGGAATGGTGTTCGCTGCAGGAACCTCACGCCGCCGCCCTGGTTGGGTTGGGTTCCACTTCCACAATAGGGGGAAATAGAGCGGGGAGTGGCGTCGGCAGGGGTGGACAGCGTGGAAAGGCCAAACAGCGGCGGGGAGGGCCGACATCGCCGTGGCCCGTGCGCAGCCGGCGTTGGCCGGACGGGGCGATGGTCCGAGAGAAGACGTACGTGCCGAGAGGCGAGAGCGAGGTGAGTAGGGGAGTGCCCCAAAATTGACCAAAACATAAGTGAAGATGAATGAATACCCGGGGTGAATATTTGTTGGTATATAAATTTTCCCAAATTTTTACTGCCTGCGTGCCTAGTTGGATGTTTTATGCCGATTTCATTACTCGAGTTTCAATACGAAGGAAACTGGTTTGGGTGGGGTGGCTATTTCGCGCGCAGGCGCCCCCCTCTGTGTAACCAGACACGTGAAAGGCGAGAAGACATCCAGCACATAGGCCATTATGGGGATGTGTTTTGGGCGACGAGATCTGTTTTTCGCACGATGCTTGGAACTCACGTGAGACCACATGTTAATAAATCTATCCAGAAAATCTATAAAAATTCTATACATGTAAATGAAAAACTTTATATAAATATATATACAAAAGTATAATCTACATTATATTTATATTATGTGTACCAACTTTAGGTGTATAAACTTTGTGTGTAGAAACTTTTGTTGTATTTAGATGTATAAATTATTAGATGCATTGATGGTAAAAATAATATGTAAAAATAGATGAACCATAAAAATTTCCTGTCAACCAGAAAACACTAAGGACAAAGAAACCGAAAAAATAAAACAAAACAAATGACATATGAAAACAGGAGGTTCTGTTGTCCCTCCTCCCAACACGCCATGTGGTCCACTCCCACAGGCCCATCCTCCTTCCTCCTCTCTCTCGGGCGCTAGGCTTCCTCCACTCCCAGGGGTGCCAGGTGGATCACTCCTACTCGTCGCGCAGGCCCCGACGCGCGTGACTGGTCGCAATCCAACCGTTTTGGTCGCCATCCCCACGAGTGACTCGGGAGGCGATGGCCACATCGACACCTCCGCTCCCCTCTACCTCCTCTGTCTCATCGCCGCCTGAGCGGATGCAAGTAAAGTCATGTGGCCGCAAGGACGGCAGTGTCGGGGCTGTCGGGGCTTCATCACTTCCCGTATCAGGGATCACGGCAGTTGGCTCTCGTCCAGATCCACGTTGTTCCAACCGGATCTAGTGGGGCAGTGGTTGGCACAGGTGGTGGTAGGATAGTCATCGGCAATAGTGATGGAAACGACGTGGCAGTGATTTCTATCCAGATCAGCACCGTTTTCGTCTGAATATCGCGCGACGCAAGCAGCAGCAAGGTAAAGGTTGGCAACGGCGGTAGCAACTAATCGGGTTGCTCCGAGGCAGCAGCAGTAGCGGTTGATCGGTGTCACACCCGGAATTTCTATCCGAAATTCCGCACGCTTACCATGTGTGTTTATCCTCGTCCAGGAATCAGCCAAGGCACACAAATGACAAAATTGATAAACATAATACTTTATTGAATTTAATCAACATTGGATTACAATATTTATTACAAAGGTGGATAGGACCTCTCAAAAAGAAAAAAAACTACGCAGCAGACTACGGTTTAGCGTGGCTTTAGCTAGTGTGGCTTCAGCTCCACTCAACAGGCACTCGACCGAGCTTTAGCCAACCTTCCTGGAAACCATCCTTGCCGTATACAACATACTCTGCAAGTCACACAGGCAAACGGAAAATATGTAGGCAGCATTCATTAAATAATAAAGGAATTAATTAAGAAAACTTTAGAGATTTAATTCAATAATTACCAATAACGGTACAACCTATCCTGGTTGCACCGACCCAACTATAACTCCAAACCAGGAATTATTCTTAACTCCAACAGAGGCGAACCATAACTCCATACCCGGAGCTAATCATCACCCCATACCAGGAGCTAATCCTAACCCCAAACCAGGAGTTATCCCATTTATCAAAATTTTAACCAAATTATTAAGTGACAGTGGGACTAATCACTAAAAACAATGCTCAGCTCGCCCATAACTGCAGGCACGGCTATTCGAATAGTTTTACTCTGATTAGAGGTGTACCAATTTAGCCTTAGGACATGCTCCCCGCAGGGATCATGACATGACCCGCTCTGCAACGAGAAATAGTACGAGAACACCCACCAGGTTCCTAGTCCCACCAAAACCAGGCTATGACTCCCCTGGCGATCCCATGTGGGCTTATACTTGCCACAACAACTCGGTGAATCGCACTGCCCCCTCTACATCACGAAATCAAGCCGTTGCCCATGCTGGCCTAAAGGTAGTACGGTGAATGCTTCGCAAAGATAGCTCGCGAACCGGTCCTTAATTTTCATGAGAACGACCAACCAAATCCACATGCTCAAGACCCACCTTAAGTCAAATTTTAGTTGGCAATTTTATCAATTAATCAGCCACGACAACCCTTGCGAATTTCCAATATTTAATCATCATGATAATAAGTGAAAACATTAGATTATCCCAAAAGTGAGATAATTTCTAAGCAGGGCTAAGCAATGTCTGAAATTTAGCTAAAACATTATAAAGTTCTAGCTAGTCAAAATTAAGTAACCCAGGCTAACAATATAAAGGTAATCAAGTTCAAATGGGCCGTACAAAGGAATATAGGAATTTCCACCCAATTACATTCAAAAATAATATGCATAAGTTGAAGTGATTGTGAGAAAGAAAGGATCAACATGCTCAAAGAGGTTTATTCTGCATGGCTTGCCTTTATAGACGAACGCATACTCCTCACACACGTCGGAGACTAAGCAAAAGAATTAAAACAGAAAAAACAGTACATAAGCACACACAAACTACTGTTGTTTGGCATCTTTAATGTGTAGAGCTCATTTTTACAAAATTTTAGAGATTTGAATCACCCGAATCGAAGTTCGGATAAATTAGTTATGATTTTTATAACCTTTAGTCCATTTTTACCAATTTCAGAAAAGAACAAGGATTTATGACGCAATAAATAATTTAATTTAAAATATAAAACACATTATTGCGTCATCAGGAAATCCGACGGTCGAAATAGATCTTGATCGATCCAACGGCCGAGATTAGAGTTGACTGTGTCACCCGGTCAACAGCCACGCGGGACACCACGTGGCATGGTCCCGGATGACGTGGCTGACAGGTGGCCCTGCCACGTCAGCGGCGACGGGGGTGGCTCTGGACGCGCCGGCGACAGCGAACGGCGGCGCGGCGGAGCCGGCCGAGGGCAAGAGAAGGAAGAGGAGGACGCAGCGTACTCACTGGAGCGAACGGTGACGATCGACGACGACGGGAGGTGGCCGGCAACGAGGAAGACGACGTTGACGGCGAGGGTCGACGGCGACGGCGAACTCCGGCGAGCTTCAGCGGCAACGGACGGTGGGACGGGCTTTATCTTCTCCTTGCGGTTCTGAAGGTGGTGTCGACGGGCGAAGAGGTCGACGGGAGGTGGCCGGCATTGGATAAGACGATGGCGGGGTTCTTGATGATGACGATGACGACAAAGCTCCGGCGACGGACGGCGAAGAAGAAGATGTGGACGGCCCAAACCCAGAGGTGTCGACGACGTGCCGAGAGGACTACCGATGCGGCTGTGCGACGTCGCCGAAGTTACGCCGGTGAGGAAAGAGAGGGAACTCGAGGGTGGCTAGCTAGGGAAGGCGAAGAACACTGGGATGGTGTGGACGAGTGAAAGGACGGCCAGGTCAAGCTTGTGTAGTGTTTTTATAGGGTCGGAGGCCGAGGGAGGCGAGGAAAACGGTGGCCAGGTTTGTCGCCGGAGTAAAGAGAGAAGGGGGAGTATTAAATAGTGTTAAATTCGGCGAATTAAGACATGTATTGATGGGGATTTCAATGGTAAATCGAGGAGGAGGGTTAGGGTAATGTTTCCCCTAATTAATTTGTCGAAACAGCAGCCGAGGAGAGAGATCGACGCCGGTTCCGTCCATTGATGGCCCGGGATTAAATCCTTACCAAAACGGTGAAATTAAGGAGGAAGAATCAAAGGAGAATTGATGAGGGAGAGTAGAGGATCCAATTTTTGAATTTAGTTCGAAGAAAAACGTTACGGGGAGGGAGATCGGGCGGCGCCGGCGGCTCCTTCTCTTGCCGGCCGCGAGAGCAGGGAGGGCGGCAGCTGGAGGTAGGTGACGACCACGTGCGGCGCTTGGAGTTGGGAGGAAGATGGCAGCCTAGGGCTGTCCTCTTGGGCCATGGCCCAGCGGAGGAAAAGAGAGAGAGAGGAAGGGAGCGACTGGGCCAAAGAGGAACGGGAGGAAGAAAAGAAAACGGGCCAGATTCGACTCAAGGACTTGGAAGGACTTTTTAAACATTTTTTATTTGAGTAATTGCTGAAATGATATTTTATTGATTAAAAATACTTTCAAGGCTCAAATAAATCCCAGAAAAAGCTAGAAAATACTTGAGCACTCAAAGTATTTAAATAAATTTTATCTTGGCCATTTTTCTATTGAAATTTACCATAGATTTTGACCTAATCTTTCTTTTGCATTTTAACTTATTCTCAAAAAATGCATTAAACAAACGATTTATTTAATTAACGATTTTCCGGGCTGTGACAATCCGGTTGCTCCAGAAGCCACGACGATGTCGTTGGAGGGAGTGGCATTGCGACAACGGCGATACGGTGATTGTGCATGGTAGTGGCGTAGCCTCGCCGCAGCCAGTCGATGTTGGATCACTGTGGCCTAACCCGTTACACCCGCAGCTGGATCTGACTGGGAGGCAGTTGGCCTAGTGGGTGTGGACCTTGGTGGCAAGTTTGGTGGTGACACGGTCGACACGACCATAGAGTCGTCATCAGCTTCTGCCATGACGACATCATTGACTAGTGGGCTGGTGGCGGCAGGTCCGGGCCAGTGTTGTTACCTATTGGTGGCACTGGTGTGGTGGCAGTGGCGAGTCTCAAAGTGAGTGAGGTCCTTCTTATATAGGGGCTTGATGGTGGCAACTTGTGCTTGGAAATATCGATCATGCCCCTCACAACGGCCATCAGGGGGTAATCCCGAGCCTACATGTGGAAGGTTGGTGGGAAAGGCGGCTATAGTTGTTCGACCGAGCCACTGGTTCGGCCGAACTAGCCTGGACTCCCACCGACTTCACCTTCGGCTGGCTCTCTGACAGGTGGGTCCTCATGACGGTTTGAGGTGCAATGGCGGTTACTTAAGCCATCATCCTCTCAGGTGGGCCCTCTTATTCTCAAGCTTTCTTGAGAGTGATGTTTCCTCTATATTATTTTCTCCATTTTGATTTATTTTCCATACAAGTAAATATTTGCAAGTACAAGTGGAAATAGATTATTCTGAAATAAATATGCACTATAAGCATAGCTAGTTCTCCCCTATTTTAGTTAAATTGACGTTCGAAATTAGTTGATAACTACCGTCAATAGTTAATCCCTGAGTATCAACCTTCAATCAGAAAATAGCAACAACAGACTGTAAGCGTAACTAGGACACCAAAACCACGTCAGTAGTTTGGGTCTAGGAACGGAACTCCCCGGTGCCAACAACTTCAACCTGAACTTGCAACAAGGAGAGAAAAACAACAACAAAGGGATGTGAGTATTTTCATACTCCGCAAGCCAAGGGAAAAGTGTAATATGCAGGCTTCATGGAACGGGAACGGCTAGTTTAAGTGCAAAATTTTTTCTCAAAGAAATTCTACAAGTGTGTTAAGTTTTAACTGTCTTACTGATTAACAATTATAGACAAAGTATTCTACAAAACCTATAGTTTCCATGATTTATCACGAAGACTAGATCATGTCATGACCTCAGCATCATACCAAAATCACGATATCTCAAATCATCCTAGATCACAAAGATCGAGCCTGACCACGGAGGTCTTCCGTCAGTCACGAAGGCCGACTCAACAAATCCGCTTCCCGCATTGTGGAGAATATGGGTCCCGGGTATCCACTCGAACCATTGTTAGCCCACAAAGAAGGGATGTTCTAAAAGATCGATAGAAGGAAGGCAAAGAGGCCCGACCCATCAATGCCTTGATTCCCACGGCGTGATCCAGGAGATAAGGCATATCTCGAGTCGTATGTTACTCAGAGTTCATATATGTAAAGAGATAAATCACCCGGCTGGGCCTTGCATTGTATTCCACGGCAATCAGCCGGGTAGATATTGTAACAGAATAGGAAACCCTAAGCCGTTTAGGGTTAGGACTCCTAGACGACTCGGCCGCCTCTCCCTATATAAAGAGGGGTCGAGGGAGCCCCCAGGGGCATAGAGAGCAGACTTACGATCATCACGATCACCACCATATTCAATCATACAAACTCGGCGGAATTCTCCCCCGGACTGGATTATGGTTATTACTCCATCGGAGGGCCTGAACCAATATAAATCCTTGTGTTCCATCACCATCTAGCTTTCGAGTTCGTGCGTAGCCCCATCTAGTGTACAACCGGACCAAAACACCGAGAGTTGGCGCGCCAGGTAGGGGTAGCACCAGATTTCTCGACGAAAACCTAGATGGCATCTTCGTCAACACCCGCACTCGCCGGATCGATCGTCCCACCAGGGACGGAGCTTTGATTCGGCTCCTTCAGCTTCATCGCCGACTCCAATGGAGAACTCAGGACTCGGGTGGGGGAGATCAACTCGTCTGATGCTTTCACCCTCCCAATGGGTCTCCCCAACATCGCCGAGCAAACAACTCACCTCTTGAGTCGCGTGATTTCCCATGTCGATGATGGCACCATCCAGATCACGACATGCTACCAGCCGATGCTAAAGAAGCAGAGTCGATCTGCTAGGCGCCACGCGTCACGCAGATCGAGAAGCGAGAAGATGGAGATCGAGACGATGGAGCCAGGGTCGACCCCGACTCCGACTCCGACTACAGGTCCAGAGTCGACTCCGACTCAACCTCTGGACCCGATGTCCCAGACGGCTCCTACTCCGACTCCGACTGCAGGTCTAGAGTCAACTCCGACTCAGCCTCAGCAACACGGATCTACATCAACTCAGAACCCATCTCCCAAGACTACTCAGACTCAGAGGCTTCGGAGCCCAGTCTTCAACACTGATAACAACCCTGGAGCTTATCGTCTTTACAGCGAGCTATCCCAGGAACCAGGAGAATCTTTTGGTAGATTCAATCGGCGTTTTCTACAGGCACTCGACCAAGTCCAACCTATATCAGAGCAGTTGGCCCTATCCATCTTCTATCATGGCCTGAGGAACCAGGATATGATTCGGCTATGGTATCGTTATGCGCCCAAGAGCATCAAAGACCTGATATCCATGAAGTGCCAGGAATTCAGTACTCGGAGCCAAGAAAGGAGGACGGTCTCATTGCTTCCATGCGGAGAAGTCTGCGGGAGGACGCAGAGCTTAAAAGCCGTGAACGCAAAGAAGCATACAAGCAGCGAAAGGAACAAGCCAAGCGCCAACAACCCTCAGCGCCGAGTGAAGAACACCAGTCACCACTCCGCAAGAAAGTTTGGGCTCAGAAGCAAGGAACCACTCGTCCAGTACTGACACCCGATCAAAGGCTGGCCCAACTACTTCAAGGAATCGGGGAACCCTTCCACGTTTACCTTCAACGTTTCAACGCAATCATGGAGGACAAGCGGCTGTGACCAACAACCAGGCCATGGAGGCGTTCTTCAGGGGATGCAGAGACCTGGAATTCAAGGAGGATTGGTACAAGAAGCCACCAGCATCACTCGACACGATGCTCTTTAGAGCTGATCTCTACGCCTATTGCTACTAATGGTCGGACGCTCGAAATCCGAGTGATGATGACTCAGATTCCAGGAACTCAGTGGCGTACAGAGAAGGAGAAGAACGACAAGTAGCTTTTCTCAACGAATCGATTCAGTTCGATGACCCCGAGCAGAGTAGTTCGGGCAGCTTTTCTCCAGTCCATGGTATCTTCATGGCTGAGGTTATAGATGTGCCACTGACCGCTGAACAACTCGCCCAACGAGCAGCAGACATTGAACGACAAGCCCGCGATCTCGAGCAAGTACAGCGACAGTTGGAAGAAGCAAGGGCTGAGGATGAATGACAACGAAAGGAGCGCGAAGAAGCAGAAGCCCAGTGACTCCGTGAGGAGGAAATACCCGCCCGAGAAGATGCAACCCGACGACTCGCTACCTCAGGCAGGCGAGTGCAGGAACGACTCAGCACAATTCATGAGGGGGAACTGGTCTTCACTACTCCCCAGCAGAACATAGCGGCCGCCCAAACACTGCTGACTACCCTCATGGAAGATGCACCGGCTGCGTCGTCCCTAACCCCACAACTAACAAAAGCTCGAGCTCTCGTTTCGGCGATAGGGGTTCAACACCGCAACCAAGCGGTAGCCGAGTCAACTTCGAGGACAACTCCGCCTTCGCGACGCCGAGAACCCTCCAGATCATCACTTGGCCGGGCATTTGCTTCACCAAGCTTTTCGGGCACCACCCCGAGTCAAAGAGCGGAACTGGAAAGGAATCTGATGATACTTGAAGAAGAACAACCGAGGAACGACGAGGAGCGGCGCCGATTGGATCAAGAACGCGAGAGGTTACGACAAGACCCTGACCGTTATCTTCGCCAGCCTCACTCGGACGCCCGTGATCTCATTCATCACGACCTCCGCCACGTCATCAACAAAAGAGGCGTGTGCGACAGGAGTCAGATCAGCGGTGGGACGAGCATCGCCATCGACAACTCGGAATCTCACCTCCTAGGCGCGGCAATTTTGATGAAGGCGTCTTAGCCTTCTCCTCCGATCTCCGACAAGTCGAATGGCCAGTGGGATTCAAGCCCATAGGGATCGAGAAGTACGGCGGCAAGACCGATCCTAGCGCCTGGCTAACTGTTTATACCCTTGCCATACGAGCTGCAGGAGGAGACAGCAGAGTGATGGCAAACTACCTCCTAGTAGCGTTGTCAGACTCGGCTCGCAATTGGCTCACTGGTTTACCCCGCAGATCAGTCGGATCCTGGACCGAGTTACGGGAGTTTTTCATCGCCAACTTCCAAGGCACTTATGAGCGTCCCGGGGATCAGTATGATCTCTTGCAACTCCAGCAGGGGCCAGCGAGTCCCTCAAAGACTACATCAAAAGGTTTTCAGAAACCAGAAACAAGATCCCCGACGTCAAGGACGAGATCATTATCGCATCTTTTAGGGAGTTAGAGATGTGGAGTTCATCCACAAGTTTACCCACAAGCCACCTCTTACAGTTAGCCAACTGTTTGAGATGGCTAACAAATATGCAGCTTCAGCTGAAGCCATTCGAGCAATACAAGGAGAAAAACAGTCGGTATTCGCGCCGAGAGAAAAGAAGAAGGAAGAAAAATCTTATAAGGACCATAAAGAAGCTAATCGTTCGTCAGAGCGAAAGCGACGCCCCGAGGAACTGGTTGCCGCAGCTGATTGTTTTAGTCATCAGCGCCGTTTCAAGATCTTGGATTACGAGCAAGTATTGGCCGAGAAGTGTCCCTATCATCCGAACGGAAATCACTCAGCGAAGGACTGCTACATGTTCATGAAGTACATCGAGCAGCAAGTCAAAGGGTTGAAGCCGGTGGATGCACCAGAAGGTTCTGGGAGAGACAAGGGCAAGGACAAGGACGACGATGATGTGCCTCCTGGTTTCCAACATTCCACCCAGCAACTTAACCATATCTTCGTTGGTCCTCAAGGTTATGAACCCAAGCGCAAGCGGAAGCTCACAGACCGGGAGATCAACATGGCAGCCCCAAGTGTACCTAACTACCTCCGTTGGTCAGAAGTCTCGATCACGTTTGATCACACTGAACACCCAGAGAATCCACAAGAGGCCTGCTCGCTCATAATTGCATAAAAGAACCATTTTATGAAAACTCTTGTTCCAAACAAGCAATGGATTGAGTGCACTAGCGCGAAAGCGTTAGCACGCGCATCCGTTTTCTTGCTTGGAATCAATGGGTTTTGTCAATGAATTAATCTACCGGCATCGGAGGGAGAAGCGGAGTCGGGAGCTGGAGGAAATAACACTTTTTGATGGACGGGAGAGGGAGAGGCAGTTGTTTCATTTCATTCGTTGACCCGGAAGGTCGTACAGAGTAGTACACCCGGGACGATACCCACTGGTTCTTGATCCGGTGGTGCTAGGGACTCGTCTTAAGCGCGTCCTCATTGATGGAGGCAGTGCACTCAACATCATCTTTGTCAAGACCTTTGACGCTATGAAGATCCCAAGATCAGAGCTTAATCCGAGTTATGCCCCTTTCCATGGTGTCATTCCTGGGTTGTCGGCAACTCCACTCGGACAGATCTCGCTGCCAGTCACATTTGGTACGAAGGAGAACTTCAGAACTGAGAACATCAGCTTTGAAGTGGCGGATCTTGACACGTCCTATCACGCAATCCTCGGTCGCCCAGCGATGTCCAAGTTCATGGCCATCCCGCATTACACTTATATGATGATGAAGATGCCGGGACCACACGGAGTCATCTCTCTACACAGCGACGTGCGCCAGGCGTTCACCTGCGACAGAGAGAGCTGCGACATCGCCCAAGCATTGGACACCACCAAGGATCGTGACGAGACTAGGCGGCAGGCGTCTGAAGTCGAAGAAGGCGAAGTGCCGAGTCCCAAGACATCGAAGATTGAAGTCGGCGAAGTTAGAACTAAGAGGATTCCTCTCACCCCAGACGACCCGACTAAAACGACCATTGTTGGGGCTGACTTAGATTGTAAATAGGAAAGTGAGCTCGTTACCTTCCTTCAAAGAAATAAAGATATTTTTGCGTGGAAACCATCTGATATGCCTGGAATCCCGCTAGAGGTGATCGAGCACACTTTGCAAGTAAAAGCCGACGCTAAACCAATCAAACAGCGTTTGCGACGATTTGCTGCCGACAGGAGAGAAGCCATCAAGGAAGAAATCAAGAAGCTACTGGCTGCTGGTTTCATCAAAGAGGTGCTTCATCCCGAGTGGTTGGCCAACCCAGTACTCGTACATAAGAAGACGGGATAGTGGAGGATGTGCGTTGATTACACAAATCTCAAAAAGGCTTGCCCAAAGGATCCCTTTGGACTTCCACGGATTGATCAAGTGGTAGATTCGACTGCGGGATGCGAGCTGTTGAGTTTCCTTGACTGTTACTCAGGCTATCATCAAATCTGTTTGAAAGAGGAGAACTGCCTGAAGACCTCTTTCATAACCCCTTTTGGGAGCTTATTGTTACATTACAATGCCGTTTGGGTTGAAGAATGGTGGAGCCACATACCAACGTATGATCCAGAAGTGTCTACAAACTCAGATTGGACGTAACGTGGAAGCTTATGTCGACGACGTAGTCATCAAGACTCAGCAGAGGAATGACTTAATCGCCGACTTACAAGAAACTTTTGATAATATCTGAGCTTACAGGATGAAGCTAAACCCCGAGAAGTGTGTTTTCGGAGTACCATCGGGAAAATTACTTGGTTTTATGATCTCACCCAGAGGAGTTGATGCCAACCCTAACAAGATCAAGGCTATTCTAGATATGGAACCTCCGAGTAATCTGACCAAGGTACAGAAGCTGACTGGATGCATGGCCGCGCTTAGTCGATTTATCTCTCAGCTAGGGGAACGCGGCATGCCCTTTTTCAAGTTGTTGAAGAAAACCGACAAGTTTGAGTGAACTCCAGAAGCTCAAAAGGCGTTTGATGACTTCAAACGATTCTTAACGACAGCTCCAACACTCGCCTCACCAATGCCTCAAGAACCTTTACTACTATACGTTTCGGTGACTCCGCAAGTAGTCAGCTCCGTATTGGTAGTTGAAAGGGATGAGGAAGGAAAGGCGCACAAGGTGCAACGACCGATCTACTTCATCAGCGAGGTATTGGCCGAGTCAAAAACTCGATATCCTCAGATCCAGAAGCTGTTGTATGGAGTACTCATTACAGTACGCAAGTTGGTGCATTACTTTCAGTCGCACCCAGTTTCAGTCACCACATCTTTCCTATTGGGGGACGTGCTGCATAATCGCGAGGCAACTGGTCGTATTGCAAAATGGGCCATGGAGTTAATGCCCTTTGACCTGATCTTCAAACCCAGTGTTTCGATCAAGTCACAAGCCTTGGTTGATTTCGTCGTCGAGTGGACTGAAGCCCAAACAGCGACCTCGCCTGACGACCTCGAGTACTGGACATGTACTTTGATGGGTCTCTACGCGTTTCTGGAGCAGGAGCTGGGGTAGTTCTTGTTTCTCCCAAGAAAGAGAGGTTCAGATATGTGTTGCAAATACTTTTCAAAGCATCACATAATGCCACCGAGTACGAAGCCTTGATCCATGGACTACGACTTGCAATTTCATTGAATATCAAGCGTCTCTTCGTATATGGCGATTCATTACTAGTGATCAACCAAGTCATGAAGGAGTGGAATTGCCAAGACGAAAACATGATGGCCTACTGTCAAGAAGTGCGCCGACTGGAAGAAAAATTTGAAGGACTCGAGCTGAGTTATATTCTCCGAGACCACAATGAAGCGGCTGACCTAGGCTCCCGTCGACAAACAGTTCCTGATGATATATTCATCAAGTATCTCCACGAGCCAACTGTCAAAAGAAGAGAGCAGGTGGCCGAGTCCTTAGATCAGTCGGTCACCGAGTCCTCCAAAGAGCTGCCAAGTCAATCAGTCGTAGCCTATCTTCAAGATGACTGGAGGAACCCAATTTTTCGTTTCTTATCAGAGGATGAGTTGCCAGACGACAAGGCTGAAGCCGAGAAGATTGAACAAAAAAGCAGGGCTTACACAATCCACGAAGGCGAACTGATGAAGAAGGCAGCTAATGGAGTACTCATGAGGTGCATCAGCCTTGACGAAGGACGTCAAATATTACAGGAGATTCACTCGGGTATATGTGGTAATCACGATGGTGCAAAAACCATAGTAGGCAAAGCTTTACGTCAAGGGTTCTATTGGCCGACTGCTGTTAATGACGCGGAGAAGGTTGTCAAGACTTGCGAGGGCTGCCAGTTCTTCGGCCGACAAGTTCATGTTCTGGCTCAGGAACTACAAACAATACCATTGTCTTGGCCCTTTGCAGTTTGGGGACTGGATTTAGTCGGCCCCTTCAGAAAAGCGCCGGGTGGATTCACTCACCTTTTTGTGGCAGTGGACAAGTTCACAAATTGGATTGAAGCAAAACCAGTGTCAAAGATCACAGCTCAATGAGCTAAAGATTTCATCCTCAGTATTATTTATCGTTTTGGAATACCCAACAGGATAATCACTGATAATGGCGCTCAGTTTACAAGTGACCTCTTCAAGGACTTCTGCAACGACTTTGGAATCAAGATTTGTTTCGCCTCTGTCGCGCATCCGCATAGTAATGGGCAAGTTGAGCGAGCTAATGGCATGGTTCTCCTGGGCATCAAGTCCAGAATCTTTGATCGACTCAAGCCTTACGCGGGCAAGTGGGTGCAAGAGTTGCCTTCTGTCTTATGGTCCCTACGAACCACACCAAGTCGGGCAACGGGATGCACTCCATTTTTTCTTGTCTATGGAACTGAAGCTATGCTGCCGACTGAAGTTGCTCACAAGTCTCTACGAGTCCAGGCATATGACGAGTCCGGCTTCGAAGAAGGCAGACTGGATGATATTGACCGACAGGAGGAAACACGTGATATCGCAGTACTTCAGTCGGCTAAGTACCAACAAGGCCTACGTCGTTATCACAACCGCAACGTACGTGGTCGAGCTTTTCTGGCATTTGATTTAGTCTTGAGAAAAATTCAAACTACCCTGAACAAACATAAGCTATCTCCAATCTGGGAGGGCCCGTTTATCATTGCTGAAGTGACAAGGCCAGGTGCTTACCGCCTCAAGCGCGAAGATGGATATTTGGTGGACAACTCTTGGAACATAGAGTAGCTATGTCCTTTCTACACTTAGCCTCTTTATATTCCTCCTTTATCGACTGCCTACATTGAGTACCTCTGTTACTCGAGTAGCCAGTTGGGGGCTATATGTATCTTATATACTCTGTCTTTAATAAAGTCAGAATTTTTTCATGCCTAATTATGAAGCTCTATTTACTGATGTTCTTGTTTGGTACGAAAGGGGGCTTTGATTGCTTTAGCCGAGTTCCTGTACTCGAGAACTAGTCAGGATGAGTGTTTAAATACAAGGCATAACAAAAACATCTTTACCGACTCATGTTATTTAAATCACTCACCACGTCGTGAAGCTCATTTGATTATCGATGAGTGTTTAAACGTATGGATTTAAGGTGAATTTAATGATATGCGACTTGGTAAAAGAGAAAAAGATTTCATAAATAGAAATCATTTAGACATTACATAGTGAATATTACAATAATTGTTTTCACATCAGATTCTACTAAGGTTCATGCATTGTCCTCTTCTTCAGGATATAGAGCATCTTTGGCCATAGTCTGAGCCATGCTATCTACTTGGTCGATAAGCTCTAAGGCTTTTTCGTCGGTCGTCCCTTCTGCGTATCCTGAGGGGATTGGCTCGAGGTCAATCTTGGGGTATAGCGATTTGATCACCGCCAGAGTTTGACCGCAAGCGACGCTGGCACTTTCAAGGATAACTTTCTTGAGCCTCGAGGGAGCCGACTGGAGATCTTCAACCACTGATTGAAGGCTTGAAGTGCTGGACTCGGCAGTGGCCACATGAAGAGTGTCGAGGAGGGGCTCTGTAGCTTGGCAGAGCTCGGCGTTCATTTTCCTGGCTTCCTCCAACTCGGCCTTCATTTTCATGAACTCTTCGTTATGTTTGGCTTTCATGGCGCTAAGTTTATTGGCAGCCTTTTTCTTCAAGTCTACATGATGAGTTGGAAGAGAGGTTAGCAAGGATAAAAAGACTCGGGTTGAGCTCTCGAGATACGAAGATTTACCTTCATGCTTTTTTGAGAGGGTATCCAGTTTGTCCTTATAGTAGTTGGCTTGCTCATGAGACTTCACATTCAGTGTGATAGAATGAGCCAACTTCTTCTCAGCTGAGTCCTTTGCCTTGGTGAGTTCTGAAAAGAAGACAAAGATGTTTCACAAAACAAGAAGACACAAAAAGCACTCTACGCAAAGGAGTAGTGAATTACCTTCATTTTTATCTTTGAGTTGTGATAGCTCGGCTTGGAGTTTCTGCATTTGATCCTCAGCCAGTTTCTTGGCCTCAAAAAGAGCGGGGTCATGGCCAAGGAAATCTAGCAGCAAAGCAGTCAGACTCAGTAAAGGATTGAATACAATGGAGTTATTTTTATGTTGAAGGGTTACCTCTAAGTTTCTCTTTGAAATCGCTACGGATATTTCTATACCCGGCGACTTCGTTCCTGAGAATAGCAAGTTCTTCCTGAGCTTGGTCAGCTTTCTCAACTAATGGTGCAATGCACTCCAAAAGCGTGTCCTTAGCACTGGAATTCTTTACTACTTTCTGAAAGACAATATTTATGAGTACAAAAATAGAAGTCAGAAATAGAAGTTTGAGAAAAAATGCGACTTACCAGGACTAGGTCGGATGACTCAGCCATTAACTGGATCAATCTGGTCATGCATTTCTGGTCTTCAATCCAATCCAAGATCGAGACCTGGTCAAGTTCGGGGACATATCGCCACCCGATAATATAGAAGATTGAGTTTCAGAGAATAAAATTGGAGCCATACATGAAGAAATTGGAATTGAAGGAAAAAGCCTAACTTACCTCATCACTGGCAGTCCTCTCGCTGTTAGATCCAGCACTCAGCTCGAGGGCCACGGGGGAGCTTTGAACTTGCTTCCCCTTATCGGCACTCGGCACGTCAACAGTCGTCGTGAGAGCTAAGGCTGGGGAAGGAGCGGCAGCAACTAGGATGGTGGAAGCAGTGGCAGGTGGGGTGGTATTAGCTAAAGGCAAGAATTTTTTGATCAAGAGAGGATCAGGAGAGAAAATTACTCGGTAAAGGGTCAGATAAATGATCATGAGCATACCAGATGAAGTTATGGTTGAGGAAGTGGTGACTTGAGCTGTAGCAGGGCAGACTTCCATGGCGGCGACTTGAGGAGAAGGAGGAAGAGTGGTCGATGGGACATCCCCATCTACTAACTCCGACTGAAATCCAGTCGGCACAGCCGTGGGCTCCTCGACTGCTGAGGTAGTCGGGGGCTGTGGTAGAGCGTCGCCGTCCTTGCCAGTGAAACTGGTATTGGGTTTGCTGCATTGAGTCATCAAAGTTAGAGAAACTTTAAGAATTTAGATGCAGACACTAGAAGACATAATAAACAGAAGACTTACACGGCGGAGACCTTCAGGCGCATGCGTTTGACTGGGCGAGGCGAAAAAGCCCTGGCTTTGGGTGCTGGGGGTGGTGGAGGAGAAGAAAGATGAGGAGTCGGAGCTGACTGGTCAGCTGTCTCACTGTCCGAGTCGTTGGCGATGATAAGCTTGCGCTTCCTCCCTTGAAGGGAGTTGGCGTGGACAGTGGTAGCGGCAGTAGCGGCCTCGATGGCTTCCTCCTCCTCGATGTTACCCAGCTCATTGAAAAAATCAACGGCTGGACCCTCAGGCGTCTGGGCTTGAGCAGGCCTGGCGATGTTGGCGACTCTTGGGGGCCTGGAGTCAAGCTGGTAATATTCCTGAAGATCAGTACAGATGATTAATACACTACAGGTGGAAAAGACATACAATGATGATAAAGATACATACTCGAGGAGGTGGTCTGTAGATGTGGAAAGATGGGCACCGAGACCTGTCCTTCTTGGTGGGGATATTGACTCCGTCGGCAAAAATCGCCCGGAGCTTGCCGCTGACTTCTTTTTCTACCAGGTCCACCGTGGATTCCCTGGTAGGGTCATTGTGACCAGTGTACTCGAAAGCTGGATGAACTCGCTCCTTGAGTGGGTTCAGTCGGTACATCAAAAAATGGCGAGCCACCCAGACGCCGGTCAATCCGCCTTGTTTCAACTCGGCGATCCTCTTCATAAGTGAAGCAACCTCAACCATCTCTTCCTTGGTGAGCTTGGCATTCCATGAGTCACAAGGGGTGGGGTACTCGGGAGAGTACTTGCCGAGAGACTTCTCGGGGTCCGGGTAATAAACCACTCATCATGCCACCCCTTGTTCGAAGTGTTGAATGACATGTTGAAGTACTTGTTGGTGGAATGGCATTGGAATCCGGTTCCACCAACGTTTGAGATATCGGCCTGGCTAGGGTATGGTTTTAAGAAGAATAGGGCGCGGAAAAGATTGAAATGCGGAAAAATGCCTAAATAGGTCTCACATAGGTGGATGAAGATGAAAACATGGAGGATGGAGTTGGGATTAATATGGTGAATCTTAATCCCATAGAATTCCAAGAGTCCCCTAAGGAAGGGGTGAGCGGGGAGAGAAAACCCGCGGAAGAAAAAAGGAGTGAAAATGACCGCCTCACCAGTGTTGGGCGAAGGCAAAATGTCGAATCGAGTGGGGCGCCAAGCAACTGCTTCCTGGCGGAGAAGAACGCCCTCCTTCACCACTAGGTTCAATTTCCCCTCATCGATGGAGCTCGGGAGCCACCCAGACACCTCGCTGACAGGTGCGTCAGTGACGGCCTTGGAGCTCGCGGCATCAGCCATAATGGAGATTGGGGCGAGGTGGCGGAAGGCTTGGAGTGGAGTGAGGGAAAGCAGAGCAGCGTGGATCGTGGGAGCGAAAGCGGATCGAGAATTTGGAGGCAATGGCGCATAGTGTTGAATCTCAACGGAGAAGACGAAGAGTTAAAGGAAAAAACTGACGCCGTGAGACACGTGTCAGATCCACGATTTTCGCGGTATTGATTAAAACGGCCTCCGGGATTAACGGTGTCAGTTTAGAGCCGTTATAAGGAAGCTCAAGGGTTCATTAGAGTAATCAATCGGCAGAGAAGGATTCAGATTAATCACTCAGATTGCCGAAAGGAATTGGGTTTTGTCGATTGAGTCACGGATTAAAAGTGGTGGTCAGAAGATTTGAAGATTTGTTTAATAAGAGAGTAGCCGACTGTTATAAAAACTAGATAATTGGATTGCTTGGGATTGATAAGCCTCTGGCCTATCACTCGGGAATGTTGATTCCTGTGATCGATGCTAAACTAAACTTTGATATTACCCAGTAAATTTCAAGCATGCCCTTTGTGCCTCCAGGTGATGGAAAATCACATGCTATTTACTCGGAGCTACTCACAATGTGAGATTAAAGAGAGTAATGGCCTGATTCAGGGTTTGCTTATCCTTATTAAAATTAAGGTGCAAATTATTACTACTCTAATCACTCGGCTAGATGCCTAAAAGTGAGATATTAAAGCCTCTGGCATATCATTTAAAATGATCGATGCTAAGCTACAAGGGTTCTACTTGCCTCAAATAGACTCTAGTTTAGTTATTTTCTCAAATAATTCTAGAGTCGGGGGCTACACCTATTAGGTGCGCCACTCAGCGCACCGTTCAATTTCTCTATATAGGTGTTTTTTCTTAAAAGTCTCATATAGACTCTAAGTTTAGTCGTTTCCCCAACTAATCATAGAGTCGGGGGCTACACCTAATAGGTGCGCCACTCGGCGCCCCAATTTTTCTCTGGATTTTATGGTGGAGCCCTTCACAGCCTCTTTGCGAGATGATTGGAAAGGATGAAGTAAGATTGAAGGCTTGAAGATTGCAAAAGAAGAAGAAGCATCTCGACCGTGAATGACTTGGGGGCTACTATGGAGAATATGGGTCCCGGGTATCCACTCGGACCATTGTTAGCCCACGAAGAAGGGATGTTCTAGAAGATCGATAGAAGGAAGGCAAAGAGGCCCGGCCCATCAATGCCTTGATTCCCATGGCGTGCTCCAGGAGATAAGGCATATCACAAGTCGTATGTTACTTGGAGTTCATATATGTAAAGAGATAAATCACCCGGTTGGGCCTTGCCTTGTATTCCACGGCAATCAACCGAGTAGATATTGTAACAGAATAGGAAATCCTAAGCCGTTTAGGGTTAGGACTCCTAGACGACTCGGACGCCTCTCCCTATATAAAGAGGGGTCGAGGGAGCCCCCAGGGGCATAGAGAGCAGACTTACGATCATCACGATCACCACCATATTCAATCATACAAACTCGGCGGAATATTCCCCCGGACTGGATTACTCCATCGGAGGGCCTAAACCATCATAAATCCTTATGTTCTGTTAGAATCTAGCTTTCGAGTTCGTGCGTAGCCCCATATAGTTTACAGCCGGTCCAAAACACCGACACGCATGGAAGCCCACCTATCATGCCACACGACATCCCAGGTCACACAGGCCTATTTCTCGACCACACAGGTCATTCCATGATCATGTTGACAAATCCTGGTAATGATTCCCTTAAGCACAAAACCTTTTCTTAAAATAGGTAAGACAAAATCTACGCTAAGGAAATCACCTTACATTCGCTCCTGACCATGAGCACGGCTATTCAAACAGTTTTACACTCTCTAGAGGTTGCACGCTTTACCCACGTGACACAAAACTAACACCAAAACTGGCCAAGGATCGGAAGTTCGTGATAATGCCTTTCCAAAGCTAGGCATGAAAATCTCATGTTACATGGTTGGGTTGACTAGACACGTGACCAGCATCAGGCTATTCACGCAACCGTCATCCACTTAGGGAACACCCAGGGATACACGGATCACATATCCCCCACGAAGGTAAGATACTGGCAATACCGAATCCCGTATCCCCCACGAAGGCAAGATACCGATGATTCCTGAATCCCGTACCCCCCACACAGGTAAGGTCCCAGCGATTCGCACAAGACCTTACCCCCGACATGTCCCACAACCTTTAACATACAAGATTAACACGAACTAACCAAGTACTCAGCGAGGGGCGTACCCATACTTGTGTGGTTGTACTATAAGATGCTCAGATGGAACTTTTATGCGCGACTACAAATCCTGACCACACAGGTGCAGATCTGCGTTGCATGTTTTCTCCCAAAATTCATTTTTACTTCGCAAATCATTTCTCAAAATAATTTCTCAACATTTTTCCCAAAATCGTAACATGGTAGTGAGAAGGGGGTTTAGACAGATACTCATACCCGAGAGTATGAATATCCAACAGCGTCATCGGGGTGTATCGACAAGGATTTACAGTAATTATTAAAATTCTATGGCAAATAATGCAACTACTGGGTAGGTCCATCGATTCCACAAATCAAGGCCAATCATATTATTCGTGGACAACCTAATACGTGTTGCAAAGATTTTATTTGTAAACTAGGAGTAATATGTTAAAAGGGTGGCTTGCCTGGGTGACAATCCAATGGTCTTCGCGATTCCAAGAAAATCAAGATAAATCTGATACACCACCGATAAGAGAAAGCCATCCGGTCGCAGGTATTTTCGTCTTCTTGATTCAAAACTTCGGACGATAACTCCTAAAACAAATGCTATGCGAGCAATACAAGAGAAATCCTACCAATGTCTATAAAATAAAAAAATACAAATATAATTAATAGTGCCATAGTGTAGATCTCAATTTCAGAAGAATTTAGAGAGATGTCAATTGGGTTATATGGTGTGTGAAGGTATATGTATTTTTGAACTTATTAAATGGGCGTAGATGTAAAGAGTGGGGATGCAAAATGGGCTTATACTTCTCTATAGGGAGGTGGGCTCAAGTGTTGGGGAAAGGAGGGACCAGAACTGAACTTATTTTGTGTATAATGGGCTATGCAGGAAAAGAGAAGGGACTAAAAATGGACTTATATCCCTAAAGGGCTTGAGATAGAGGGACTTAAAGGAGACTTATTTTGTGTACAGTCTTCTAGGGTAGAGGGACGCAATCTAGACTTATGGATCGCCGGCTGGGGCACCGGGCAGAGGCGCAAGGCGTTGCCAGCTCGCGGGCCGGCCCATAATGGAGGAGGGAAGAACGACACGTGTGGTCCACCTGTCATCTCCCTCCTCTGTCTTCCTCTTGTCTTCTCTTCCATCGTTCCCACCGATGCAGAGAGAGGCCGTGCGGCAGCAAGGGGTTGTTGGGGAAATGCTGGCGGCGGTTACGGCGCGGTGGATGCCGGGTGTGTTTCGTTGGGCATGCGGTGGTTGTGGCGCCAGGGCTCGGTGGGTGTCGCCCTTGCGGGATTGGGGAACGAAAAGGGCGGCGGTGAGGGACGGGCGGATGGCCGTTGGCCTGCCATGGTGCCGGTGCGGATGCGGGAGGGAGAATAGAGGTGCGGTACGGTGGTGAGGGAGAGGGTGGAGCGGGATGAGAGCCGCATGGCCATCGGCTTTTATAGCCGCAGCTAGGAGAGGATAAGAACGGGCAGTGGGACCCGACGACAAGGTGTGGCCGGTGGTCGAGGGCATGTGTCGGGCACAGCGGGGTGGGAGAGTTAATGGCGACCGGCGTGCGGCATGGTGGGAAGTGTGGGGTGGCGTGGCGTGGCGGCAGGTGGCGTTGTAGCGTGGTGCGGCGGCGATGGGGCCCGACGCCAACGGATGACAACATGGAGAAGGCGACGACGCTGGCACTATGCGCATGGGGCCACACCCGGCGTGTCTTGTGGTGGTCGGCGCAGAGCCTTGGCGTGGAGCGACGAGGTCTGGTGCGGAGAAAATTGGCGGGGGCACGCGGCATAGTTCTGCGGGGTGGACGGGCAAGGCGGGAGATGCGACGGGCTGCACGGGTATCAGTGAATGCGAGGGGGCATGGGGGACGGTTGGCACAATGGCGATGCGTGGCGTCTCGCGGCAAAGCGGCGTGGATGGGGCCTCGCGTGGTGGGGACGACCGGAGTGGCTACACCGGCGGCTGCTCGATCTGCATGGAGTGGGACACATTGGTCAGTGGCGACGTTTGGGCACGGCCGGGCGCGCAAAGGGGAGGGCGGCGGTCGCATGCGCCGTTTGGGGTCATTGCGGGCCATGGGCCATGAGGCAATTTGTGGGGAGGATGCTGGGTCACGGCGGCGACTGTGCAGGCCGAAGCCCATGCGCGGAACGGGAGGAGACTTGGGCTAGATGGTGTCGAAACTAGATTTCGGCAATAGATTTGTATGTAGGTGATTGGGGAGAACTAGATCTTAGAAGACGATGGTGACATAGAGTATATACATGTTCAGGCCCTCCTTGGAGTAATAACCCTACTTCCTGTCGAGCTCTATGCCCAGTTTTTTGTATTGCGTATGAATGTGCAAGATGTGTCTATATGTTTTTGAGGGGGTCCTCTCTCCCCTATATAGCTGGGGAGATCGAAGGTATCGATATTCGGGTAGGTTACAAACCCTAGATATCAATGCCGATTACAACAATATTTTGAATATCAACTAAGGATAACCTTCCTATCTTCAACTTCTTTCTTGATCTTCACGCACCGCCTGATTGTCATGGATCCGGCTGCCCTCAAGATACGAAGTGGGCTAAAGGCCCACCCCCTAGTGATAATATGGAGGCCCATTCTAAAGGACCCGGGTTCCATACTATCCACAGATCAGGGGAAAAACGGCCCAGAGGAGAGTTAAGGTTTAATGATTTTTCTAGGAATTTTGGTAGGTTCTTGGGGGTAGAAATAGAATGCAAATTTGATTCAAGAATGGATATTTGAGTATTGGAGAATTTTGGGGATTCTTCAGGGCTCATGGAAAGTGATAGTCTATGAAAAGAAGGTATTTGGAGAATAGGAATCAAAGGATAATCTAATAGGATGAGAAAGGATATTTTTCCTATGGGTTGATTATGAGTAATTGGTTTACGTCTTGAAATCGAAACAGATGTATTTATATTGGAGAAGAGAGGGAGAATTTAAAAGTCTAGGGGTTTGGTTTGGAAAAGGATTTCTGGATTTGGATTTTTCTGGTTAGGTAGAACAAGAAGTCAAGGTTTATTTGGCACTTAGAAATAATACAATCAAAGAGCCAAAATTTTTGAAAATTGGTTTTTAATTAAAATAATTTTTACGGCGGTAAAACTCGGGTTATTACATTTCAGGCCGGGGAACCAAAAGGTGAAAGGGAGAGCGAATCTAGGTGCATCTTTTGGTGGTGGTGCCGTGGCCAACGACGGCCAAAACATTGGCCGACGGCAATGCTAGCGGTGGCGGAGCTCGGGGGTGTTGGTGCATATAGGCTTAGGGGCTTGGATCGTGCGAATGGGTGCATGCACGAGTTGCTAGGGGCTCCCAGGAAGCTCACTGACGAGGCTTGGAGGACGACGATGACGCTGAAGGGGATCCGGCGGCGGTGGAAAGCGTAGGGTTGACGGCGACAACACGTTGTGTAGCTCCACCTACAGCAAGGCCACAGGGGGTTAAAGAAGTGCCAGAGGTGGTGCATGCGCATTGACTCGGTTGGAAACCCACCAGAGCGTTGCATCCATGGTGGACAGCTAGAGAAGAAGGAGGGAACAATGATGTCCTGATGTGGTCATAGACCTAGAACAGCAAGGATGTGAGAGGGTTAGGGGTGTCCTAGGTCGCCAGCGAGGAGGACGACGACGGTGTTCTCTCAATTCGAGGCACCTCGGCCTGATTGCTTTTAGCTGAACCTCAAGGAGGCAGACGATGACGATGGCGAAGTGGCTTGGGTCTTCGTTGACCATGGAGTCGGGAACGATGAACCCTAGCCGGCGGCCACTCGGGGAGGTCGATAGCGAAGACGACGGCATAACCACGTGTTCGACCGAGTGGACCTCAGGCAAAAAGGGTATGGATGAGCTCGGCATGGAGAGCATAGTACGCTCCACTAAAAGGGAAGAGGAGTGGCTCACCGGAGTGGCACGGCGACGTCGGCGAAGTCGCCGGAGCCGAAGAAGAAAAGGGTTGTTCTTGGCTATCCAGGGGTAAATAGTCTGGGTTTTTGTGGGAACACGAAGAGGAAGTCATGTCATGCCAGGGAAGAGGTTGGGTGAAATAAATGGTTGCAGTGGACTTGTCTTTTGCTTGGGGTGAAAGGAAAAGAAGAGGGGGAGCAGGGGCATGCGAGGTGGCAAGGGTTCTCTGCTGGATGATGGTGATGTGAGGTGTTCACAGACTTGGTTCACTAGGCATGTGGGGCCCACTTGCCAGAGAAAGTTCAAAATCAACCTTCTAGGGCAAGGCATGACACGGTCCATGATGAGTTTTGGCGTGCTCATTTTTCTGAGGTAGAGAGGTGAGAAAATGGTGCTCTTGTCTTCTAGTGTTTGTTTGACATGTGAGTCTCACTGTGGTGTAAATGTTCTGCTCATTTGGCTTAAGTACAATTTTTGGTGGCTAAGCAATGAGGGTTAGATGACATTGGAATTAGGGTGATATGTGCTAGGATTAAGTGCTAGTTGACACTGGAATTGGGATCAATTTCAGGAATGGGATTTAGTTTTGTGGGGCTTGGTGATATGTGCTAGGATGGTCAAAATGGCTTGATGTTGTACTTTCTGGTTAGAGGGTAAAAATGTGCTACATTTTGGTAAAAGGGATTTTATCAGGGTTTATGGATTGACCTTGATGATCTAGTGAAGTGAGGTTCAAGATGTTGATTGCTGAAAACATCGTTTTGTTGGATTTTGGAGAGGATAACGGAAATAATTAGAAATGGAATTTGTTCAAGAAAAGGCCAGGGTTTAGGGAGTGTAACATGTTCTTCATCTTCCGTGAATAGGTTGGGCAAGATGGGGTTTAGTGAAAATTGGAGATAGGGGTAAATATGGCTGGTTGATACAGATTCAGGAATTGGCTCCAAAATATTCCAAGTTTTTGAACTGTTAGGGCTCTAGTTTTGCTAGGAGTGGTGGAACATGGTATAAGGGTTCTATATACTTGATATTGGGCTTTTTTGCTAGGTTACAAGTTGCTCTAAACTTTGGTTGAAAAAGATTTGCTATAAACCTAATGGTTTGGGCTTGATGATCAAGGAAAGCATGGGAATATGATTTGCTGTGGTAGGCTAAAAGTAGTGTTGGATTGAGTTTTGGAGATGAGAGGAGAAATACATGTAGGGCTAGTTAGCTTTACCAGAGCTTAGGGTTCGGACACCATAACTTAATCTACAACTTTGCTGAAGTAGAAATCCATATTGGCTTTTGGTTGAGACTTGAGGAAGAGGCAGAGAGGGCATTGGGCTAAGGATTCAACTCCTATCGGCTGATTTGGATGTGGAACAACAAGGCACCAAAACAAGTTATAAAAAGTTGAAAACAACTTATGTGGTTTACTTGTGAGGTGAAACAAGTGTGTGAATTTTTCTAGGATTTTGGATGCATAGTTTATTTATAGGAATTATTAAATGATTGCTTGTGATCAAAACAAGTGAAGCACACAAGAACATTACATTTGATGCATGTGATACTTTTGATTTTATCATTTTATGGGCACCAAAAGTTTATAGAGCTAGTCTCCTATTTTCTACATTACTTGTTTACCCATGGGTGAGATGTGCAAATTGAATGTACAAGATTAGTAAGATCATGCCACATGTGATGTTGGTTTTAGCTAAGGCTCAATTATAGGAAAAAGTTTTATTTTAATGCAAATTTTGGAAACAATTCATTAAACTCTATGCAACACACACACTTAAATTGAACTTTGCTAGGTTTTTATTTTCTTGGTATGTTACAATACACTTCTAGTTCCATTGCAATGGAGGGGCATTTTTTTGGTTTTTTGTAAAATCAACTATGAAAGGTCTACAAAATTTTATTGAAGCATGATAAAATTTGTAGCATACATTTAATATGCCTCATACATTTAAGCTTCCATAAGAATTTCCATGTCAATTTGTTCTATGAAACGTTTCCACATGAGTATGTGACATCCTGCGTTACAAGTGTACAACAATATATAACATGGTCCAAGTTCCATACTACGAAAATACAGAAGTAAAATATTGTAGCGGCTCTTAAACTTGTAAGCAGGTATCATCAAGAAACAATAGACATGTAAATTGTGTATATAGGTGCCTAACCTTAGTAAAGTATGTCATGCAGGTTCATAATGTCATGAGTCCACCAAGAGGCTATGTGGCATTCATGTGGCTGACAATGCACACCCTCTCTCCCTACTTTGTTTTTGCTTGCCAATCAAGCCCACTGGGTCCAAATATATATATTTGAGATTTCAAGGAGCGACGGAGAAGGAAAACCACACCATTTTATGCTTTCTTTATTATTTATATGCCACGGTACATCCATATTGTGCCACATCAATAGATATTACAATCGTGTGCTACAACGAGTTGCTTCTCTGCTTTTAATCAGAGAAATAATGGTACGTAGGAGATAAATGCTTGAAGATACAAAGTCATGTAAATCAAAGGATACTAATTTATAACTTAAGTTCCCATAAGATAGTATTGCTTATATTATGCCTCTATTCGGATTGTTGATCTAGAGCTTGAATAGTTCTTTGGTTTATAAAGTTCATGATGGAGATGGAGTAGCACAACTATTTGCCCTAAACTCAGCTCCCAAACTGTTGGGATTTCTTTCGATACTATTCTCATCATGGTATGTAGGACTAAAACTATAGGTTTCATGTCCATGCTTCCTAGCTCTGCGCAATATCACAAGCCGTTCTGCTACTTCATTCATATCAGGTCGCTCTTCAACCTTTTCTTTCAAACAATCTGTTGCTAACCTTCCAATTTCATCGAGGATAAAAATATCTTGTTCTTCAATTGCAATCTCCTTATCAAACATGTCCCTTCCAGTATTCATTTCATCATAGGCCTTCTGGAACTCAATAATAAGACTACAGTTCTCACCATATATAGTTGGTTTTCTACTGATGAGCTCTAGCAGTACAACACCAAAACTATAAACATCACTCTTCTGTGTTAAACGACCAGTCTTATGGAATACTGGGTCTATGTAGCCCATGCTCCCTACCACAAACATGGTAAAGTCTTTGTCGACTGTTAGAAGCTTGGATGTCCCAAAGTCTGATATCTTCGGCACAAATTTGTCCGTTAAAAGTATGTTGGCAGGCTTGATATCACCATGCCGTATGGTATGATTTGTAGATGAGTGCATGTACCTTAGACCTTCTGCAGCTTGAGTTGCAATGTCTAGGCGTAATTCTAGTGTGAGAGGGAGTGAGTGATTAGCATCACCATGGAGTATGTCTTGTAGACTCCCATTGGCGGCAAACTCATACACTAACATTGGAACATCCACCTCCAAACAGCAACCCAAAAGCTTTATAATGTTATTGTGCATCATTTGTGATTGTATGGTAACTTCATTTGTGAAATCCTCCTTTCGAGCTTCATTTACCTCAATTGACGTCTTCACTGCCACCATGGTATTATCTTCAAGCATCCCTTTGTACACTTTACCAAAACCTCCTTGGCCAATGACCTCTGAATTGTTCTTCGTGATTTTCTTTAGATCATGTTTGGAGAAAATCATGATGTTATCCACTCCTTGCAGTACTGAACCACCATTCCTTTTGAAATGGTCCTTAATTTTTCTCTTTTGGAACATGATTAGTGTGAAAAGAATAGCAACAACCAGGAACGAAAATCCCAAAGTGATACCTAAAAAAAATCATAAATTCATATGAGCAACAATAACATATCCATGTGTTGATATTTTTATTTGGTTATCATCAACTTGTAATAGACATTGTAATGGATTCTCCATCATCTATGTTATATTCATTTTATGAATGTGCAATGGATATCCAAGATATAAAAAAAATCTTTGTTATCCCATGCTACAGCATTTCCTATGTGAAAACCACCCAACTTAAAAAAAACAGTGTGTGTATATCTCAAATGATTCAGCCCTTTCCTCACTTTGTTTAGCTTTTGTTTAGCCGTACTCCGGGTGAATTTCATTAATTAAACTTTGTTTAGCCTTTCCTCACTCCTACATCTTTAACAT
This sequence comes from Leersia perrieri, assembly GCA_000325765.3. NCBI lineage: Eukaryota > Viridiplantae > Streptophyta > Magnoliopsida > Poales > Poaceae > Leersia > Leersia perrieri. The sequence goes on along the minus strand of CM002482.1, from coordinate 1,458,776 downwards.
TATCTATAGCAAAGATGCCACTAGATTGATGTTCAGTTGCAACCGTTGTTATAATAAGATTTTTCTAAATAGTATTATTTGAATGGAAAAATGCCTATGCCAACTATGAAATTGATATTGAAATCATAGTTGCCAACTATGAAATTTATATTTTTTTAAATAGTATTATTTGTGACTTAGGCATGGTAAGTTGGCATAGGCATGGTAAAATTAATCAGTTTTGTAATAATAATATTTTTTATAATTTCTCATCAAAATTTTGAAAAAAAATTAAAAACTCAAATTTTGAATATGATTGCTAGCACGGAATAACATATTAATCAGTCTTTAACAGCCATCTATTTTTAAAAACATCACTCGGTTAAATTTCTAGAAAAAGGGGGGGGGAACCTGTCGAGCTGGGTAGTTCGACAGGGAGGACTTGTCAGATGGGCTGGTTGGACTAAGCCTGTCGAACGGGGCGTTCGACAGGACCCTGTTGAATGGCCCATGTTCGAGAGCTCCCTGTCGAACTGCCCACGATCGATAGACTCCCAGAAACACAATTTCTCCAGACCACCCTCTATGTTTGCAATTTTCCATTTAATATTATTTAAAAAACTTATAATAAGGGGCTGACATGTACTACTATTCCATCAATGATGTTTGACTGAACAACTGCCCAGTCTGTCCCTGACGGTTCTCTCTAGGCAAATCCTTCACTATTTAATAGTAACACCCTGGTTTAGTTTTTCATGGTTGGATAATTCTATAACCCGAAAATAATATTGGGTGACTATACAGCCTTCGATAGAAAAAACACTCAAAAACATTACTACTATATAACTTATGTACATATTGCACATGTTTTTTAAGAAAAGGTCTGCTAAGCGCAGCCGTAGTATGACTAGCACACGAGACCCATATTAATTGTGGGTTTGATTCTCAAATGTAAGTGAAGATTTGTGCCCCTTCTGACATGAACCTCAAATTAAGTACATCTAATTAACGGTCTAAATTTTTGGTCGATATATTTTTATCAGTTGAAAATTAATAAATACGAAGCTAGTATACTCGGTTTATACTTTAGAGTCTAAAGTAGTATAGTATTCTCAAGACCTAATACTTCAAAATTTGGAAGTAATAAGCTTCAAGTTGTATAATTATAGTGTTTCCATTATTTAATAAGTAAATTGCTCATTTATCCTACAATCAAGGAGAGGTGGCTCTTCAGAGTGCCTCTAATTATTGTATATAAAGATTCATATTGTTGACCAAGAATAAACGGTGCAAAGTAAAGTACGCAAATTTTCCAATATTAAACTATTGGCTTGCCAACGTATTCTTATTTATTTAGGGGCTATTGTGTTCCTACTTTTCTATCTTTTATCTTGCCTTGTTTATTTTAACCGAAGCGGCTCTGTTTGCCTCTATTCTACCAAAAGTATTTAATGGAGTTAAAACTGCATCAAAACAAGGGAAAAATCCATGTTAAGTCTGTGTTTGCCCTCATTTTTTAAATTATGGGAAAATTATTGTCAAAATGCATGATTTCAAAAATACTTAATGGAGTTAAAACTGCATCAAAACATGATTTGTAGTAGTTCATTTAGTACATGGGTTGTTTTGAGAACTACTACAAATCATGTTTTGAGCTCACAAAAAAGGATGTTTACCGTAGAGTACGGAATTAAACAAAACTTTGTTTCCATGCTTCGATATACTCCCTTTTGGACACCAATTTATGTAGGTTTGGACGTCTGCACACTGTGGTACAAAACTTTTAAATTTTAGGGTTTTCCTGTGTTCCCGCAGTTACGTATACCATCAACATCAACATAAACCTTTTGTGTCTCAAACACCCCCTTCTGTATGGCCGACATATGGATAGGATAGATTGCCACAAGATGCACGCTATGGCCGACATAACCATGTCATACCGCAACCACCAACGTTTAGGCCACAAAACCCACCACACAGGCCATAACTTACAATTGAGCATATGCATGTTTTGATTTGGGAGTGTTTAGATACATGTGTCAGAGTTAGAGCATATCAAAAAGCCATACCATCATGGGTTTAAATTTCTTGATTTTATTGTATTCAATTGCGATGATAGTAGGACTACTATGGAGCATGTAGATCCATTTTTAACGCAATGTGGTGAAGTAAGTCATATTGATAATTTAAAATTGCGCTTGTTTTCACTATTTTTGTCTGGCACTGCATAAAATTGGTTTATTTTATTGACGGTAAATTCTATTCATACTTGAGCTCAGTTAGAACAAAAATTTCATGAGTATTTTATACTGGTCAATTTGAGCATATATTAATAAATTTGACATTGGTTACGCAAAAGTTCAGCAAGTCCTTTACTAAGAACACTAAATGCTTTGGCTACCGAAAGCTAGGCTAAAGATGTTAAGAAAAGTTTTACACCTAATGATAAATGGCCAATGATTTCTTTATGTTTCTCAGTTCCTGCAAAATGCTCTGGCTACCGAAAGCTAGGCTAAAGATGTTAAGAAAAGTTTTACACCTAATGATAAATGGCCTAGTATGGATTTGCTTAACTATTTCAATGACGAGTCATCTAATGGTTACGAGGAATTACACAGCCAAATGGTCTTGGACTAACAAAAACATACCGCCCATTTTCTCGTATTTAAAGCCGACTTCTCGTAAGGATCATGCCCCTTGCCTTTCTGGCAAACTTGTCAGCCTAAAAGCACTAGACACAGGACGCCTTGAAGGCTATGTGTTCAGGGTGAAGAAACAATAATTGCAGAGGCCACTTCTCCCTTAGAATTTATTATATTTTGCTTTGGCCTTCGCACTTACCTTACCATGTTTTTAAATTGATTCGTTGGTGACCAATTCTTTTGTGTCAATCAGCTATGAGATAAGCACAATTGATTATTCCAAATTCGGCATTGCGGCAAAGCCCAGATCGGCTTAGGGATTCTCCTTTTCTTGGAACTCAACGATGTATATTGGAAAATGGTAACTCAACAACTTGCATGACTTGTAAACTTCAATTGTCCTTTATGAATGGCCAATTGAACTTGTCTATGGATTATGATACAATCATTAGCAGCATGAGAATTTGAGTTGTGCCACTTGCAATATACTCTCCTCTTTAACTCCTCCTCAAGCCGCAGTATAATGTGGCCTTGTGACAACTTGATTTCTTTTTCTCTAGCAAATAGTCCAAGATCCTATCGTATGTGGCCACATCAAACATGAATTTTATTTTGCCATCCCTATTTTCCAAACTAAGCAACTTCAAAGCTGAGCAAACGAATGGTTTAGACTTAGAAGTCTAAGCCCACTGAGCCGTGTACACATCAACTATTTCATCATATAAAGATTCATCAACCATATTAACATGAGTATGATTAACTTAACGCTTAGTTAGATTTTGGCTTTTTTTGCCTGGCTTTCTTGAGCCAAAGCTTTGGAAGTAATTAACTTACACCTAGAAAACTATAACCATCTAATTTTTATTTCAAGTATTCAGGTAAACCAGAACAAGCCAAATCATCCAAAATCTTTAAAAAGAAAGTGTGAAACTAAAACATTGATTTCTTATGTCTACAAATCTTCTAGTATAACCAAAAATAGGCTCACTGTGTTTTTTGTTTAACCAATGTTAAGTGTGACAAATTTAATTCGGTCTCACTACTAAGGAAGTAATCATGAAACTCTAACTAAGACCAGTCATGAATAGAATTTGGTCCTAGTGAAATAAACCAAGTAACTGCAGCACTAGATAAAGAGAATGAAAAAAACTAAGGCTAAAAATACTACTAGCACTAGCTTCTCCATATTGCACAATAATTTGGCCAATATGCTCTAAGATAGATTGGCCATATTTGCCTGTGAACTTACAAAGTTCTTGGTAAGAATCGGGATAGGGTTTTTGGAACGTGTGATTTTAAATTTTAGGATCTATGCCAAAAGATTTCAAAACTCGAATAGTCTCATCGCTAAAGCTTTTGGTTTGTGTAGATATACAATTAATCATAGGACTCAGTAATACTGGAGTATGTTGGTGTACCAAATTCTGAGATGAATCAATCTGAGGATTAAGAGCAAAAGAGGTATAGGGCAATAAAGCATGATGTGGTAGATAATTGCTGCCAATATCCTAAAATAGCCTGTCAATCGGACCAGCCATGGTATTGCGCTGGTCAGACCAGCCAATGCATATGCTTAGACCATTGATGAAGCCCCAGTCTGACCAACGTCCGGCGCAACTGGGCTAAACCTAGGACCTAATGCAGCAAGGGAATTATAAATACTTTCATCGGGCAATCTTATTGTATAGGTATTTTTGACATATAAATGTCCAATGGCGTACCATGCATAGGCTAACTAGTGTAAGAAGTAGAAGTACCACCTAGCAATCGGTTACTTAGCCAATTTTCTAGTTCGTTCATATGAGGATCTAAGGTTTTTTTAAAGGTATTACTAAAAGATGTAAAATGATTATTTAATTAAACTAGC
>CM002482.1:1414443-1431987 GCA_000325765.3 Leersia perrieri | reverse complement strand
AATTAGTGAATTATATGGCCATTTAGTTCAAGTCGTTAATATTTTCTACCAAAATGATTCATAACGTGCATTGCACCAAGTTGGATAATGATAATGTTTTTTAATATAATATCATAAATATAGCCAATACCTTCAAATAGAAAAAAGAAACTTCTAAACTAGAACTATGTTTGGCCCATTAATCTTAAAGCTAGCCTACGTTTGTAGAGACCCACCTGAGAAATACTAATATTCCCTCCTCCAAATAGCCTGCCCCTCCCTCTCCCTAACCTAGCGCCGCCGCTGGCCGCCTCCACCGGCGCAGCGAGTAGTGCCGGCCGCCACCTCCCGCCTTCACCGTCGATGCTGACGGAGCACACCTGCCGCCGACTCAAACATTTTTCATATATTTTAATAGTATTTTTCAACTGCCCAGTACGAGATATCAAACATTTTACTACTACTTTTGTTTATTTGAGATGATTTTAACCGAAAAGAAAATGAAAATAAAAAAACAAATGACAACCCTCATCATTTCCTCTCTCGTATTGGGTGAAAAGAAAGAAAAAAAAAAGGAGAGAACGGGCAGATGCGCTGCGGGATGGATGTGGCTTCACGTGGGACACGTGTCACGCGGAGCGCGCGTCGCTGGATATCGTAATCCAGCTACTAGTTTGCCTATAGAAATTACTATAGTTTGGTCTGTTACCAAATAGACCTGTTGCATCCACTTAATTTCGGTGCGTACATACGTTCGGCCGTCCAAATCAGTTGCCGCACAATACATGCATACTTAAAGCCATCCAAATAGTTTGATCTGTTTTTTTCAGCCATAAGTACGCTCCGCCTCTGTTCTGTTACCATTGCATCCATTTAATTTCGTGCGTACGTACGTTCGGCCGTCCAAATCAGTTGCCGCACAATACTGGCATATTTAATGCCCATCCAAATACTTAAATATAAAATTTTGCAGATATATGTAACACTGTACATGCTCAAATTGTTTTAAATTTTTAGTGAAATTTGTTAGTTTACATGTACGTGTGTGCATGAAAAGACTTACTGTACACTGGATACGTTCCACAAAGACATGCCCATTGATCTAAAATACCGATATGAACTCCCCCAGTGAGCCCACCGCGTAGGAGTCGGTAAAAAAAAAAAGACCATGAAGCTGTTCCAGATACGTATGTATGTAACTACTACATTTTTTGAAATAGAAAATAATTTAAAAATTCATATCTGCATAGCTCCAAATTAAAAATGTATTTCTGATTCATTGAATAGCCCGAACTGGACACAGTTTTTACTTTTTGGAAATAAAAGGCCCATCAGAATCGGGTATACATGAAGCGACATTATCATATTTAATCCAAGAGAACTCTTTCGTTTAATCTCCACCGTTATAATCTGGACCCACACTAATTGATTAGTGGTCTATAACTTTTCTTTTCTTCGGTTAATGTGAGAATTTCTAGACCTTCAGAGCGAACGTGGAGGCTTCCGCTTCTACTACGTTATTAAGATAATAGATTCATAGTGGGCAGTGGTGGTGAACCTGCCACCCACTAGTGGCAGTGGTGGTGAACCTGCCACCCACTACTGGACATAACAGTTTTTTTACAAATTGATCACTGTTACATTCTGATATTATGTAACAACTTAATATTTGGGTCAAACAGTAGTATAAAGTATAAGGAATACACGGTTACCGTATACATAACAATATGGGCAACTCTATATCGAGTACTATGACAATAGTTATCATACAATTTAAAACTACTCTATTTTGAAATTAATAAATATAAAAGTTATAAACATATTAGACTTCAAATTTAATGAGCCCGACCAGAGAATGGATGTTGTTCGAATGAACTGTTCAACGCCATCTTCCTCCACCCCTGCGCCATTGTGCGAAGTCATAATCACAAGGCCACCGCTGTGCCGTTCCCGTGCAGCCAAACCGAGGTGGTGGCGCCCCCAGTCGTCCAGTAGTCCAGCTAGCAGCTGCTAATCAGAGGACCCACCGAAGGGATCGCCGAAGGGGCTCGTCGGAGCGGACAACAAGGGTCTCGCCGAGTGGGGATGATGAAGGGCAGTGCTAGAGTGCCAATCCATGTAGTTTTCAGATCTGGTGGCCCCTCCACACCGGCGCTGCCATCTTTCTCTTCACTGGCATCGCATGAGCAGGTACCAGGATATCATCGGATACTTGTGGTACGAGCTTCGAAACCTAGGATACCAGATCTGATATCAATAGATACTAGACATGGTACCCAGGATACTAGCTTTGCTACCTCACCGGGCCACGGTCCCGGTAGCTCGCCATTGTGGCACACCTCGTCGGAGAAGCACATCGAAGGTATCAGACATGGTACCTCGGATATCAAGGTTGATATTCCACCGGACTCCACATGCCTCTCTGGGATGCATACCTCTTTGGGGCTACGCATCCTCGCTGCCATCACCAGATCTATTGTCTCCGAGGTCATCGGCAATGGATCTAGCCCTCATGATCTCTGTCCCATTCCCGCCGTGGTACCCCGCTCCAGCTAGACCGTCGGCAAGAGGGTCAGCACAATGGCGAGTACGTGGACACGGGAGGCGCGCGAGGGGAGGGGGAAGGTGGGCTGTCAAGGATGGGGAAAAGTTGGATGAAATAAGGAAGGAAGTAGGGGGGATGAACGAGCGGAGACAAAAGACATCCATTCGGAGAGACAGCTGTTCTGTATTATTCCACAAATATAACTAGTCCACTCTAATTATATACTCCGTCCGGTTTTTAATGCTTGACGCCGTTGACTTTTAAGTGAATGTTTGACCATTCGTCTTATGAAAAAAATTATCCAGATGTTATATATTTTGTTATGAGTTGTTTTATTACAAAAGAAATTTTAAGCATGACTTATATTTATAAATATTTGGATAAATATTTTGAATAAGACAAATATGGTTAAACATGCGCTAAAAAGTGAACGGTGTCAAACATTAAAAACCGGAGGGAGTATTAGGGTGAAACGACCATAGCAAGCAAGAAGATCGGAACAAGACCAGTAATGTAATAGAATCGGTGAGCCAATCACCTGTCTATCTTAGAACTTTGGATGCAGCAGGCCATAGGTTTTGGGTCTATAGTTGACTGAGCATATTTGTCAGCGATCGATCGAGCTGTAATTCCATTTTTTGTTTGTTCATTCTGTATATGTTTATATACGTATGTGTATGGTTGCGCCGATCGGCGCGTCATTTTAAGCTTCATTAGCTACTTTTTTTTTATCTCAGCTTTATTTAGCTACTTTTTTTTTAATCTCAGCTTCATTTAGCTGCAACTATTCGTATTTGCCTGTATTCGGCGGCGCCATACATGCCTCACGCTTAATGCGTCGTCTGGAACCGGCCGTACCAACTGGCCTCACAACCACGTACGGTCTCATCCATCTCTCGGTCCATTTTCGTTTAAATCAGTGGACCCATAATTATTAACCACTATATCAATTTAAATTGATTTCATATTTAGCCAGTGGATCCAAAATTAATAACATTATACCTAATTCAGAAAGCGAACCCATTAGAATTGTATAGAAAATCATCTCTACCGTCTCCACCTCCACATGCTGTCATGCACGTACGATGGGGTAACAGAGGCATCCCTCTATTTTTCCTACGTTAGTTTTCCTGTGCTCTTTTTTTCTCTCTCCTTTTTTTTTCGGTTCGTAGTTACAGTAGTTAAAGATAGAAAATGAGATATCACTACTAATTAAGTTAATTTCTATCTTCTCGCTTCTCCTCTCGAGACTGGAGTGACCTCGCCGTGGTTGCGTAGACGCATACGTCCCACGCCTACATATTGATCTTCTGGTTTTTAAAACAAATAAGTAATATTCAAACGATCATAGCTTTCAAATTATATGTTCAATCTATAGTATTTTAAACAATTGTATAGCTTTCAAATATATACGAATGCCCTAACGTGATTTTGGCATGCGATACCATTTCGTCCCCACGTGGCACTCGTATATATTTCCGCTAAAACTTTTCATAATGATATTTGCAAAATGATCAATTGAACAATATTTTTTTAAGAAAATTATGCTGGGACTAACTTTTCAATTCATTTAGATTTACAATATAGCCAAACATGAAAAAAAATAGATTTAACTAAATTTGATCAAGAATTTCAACATCAATACGGTGCATCACGTAAGAATTTTCATGGGTGTGACCACTGTATCTCACTATGTACATAAGTTAGTTGAAGCTGCAGAAAAAACTTCGTCACCAAACAATTGCCGTATACTAGACACAGACTAAAATTTATAACAAATTTATTTTTAAAGAATTTGGATGGCCTTTCGAACATTAATAACTAGCGTGGTGGTCCACGTAAATTGCACATCTAGTTTATTGCGTAATTTTTACAGATAATAGAATATATTACTTTTGTATTTTATTGTAATAGAAAAATATCTAAAATAGTATAGTTTTGAATTCTTCGTCAATTTTTCCTATAATGAAAATGTTTGTTAGATGTTAACAGATTAACTTGGTAATTTATACTAATAAAAATGTGATGGCTTGTTAAATATTATTTTAATAGTACAACTACAATACATAAATTATAGAAGAAAAGGGTACTTGCTTCCCTTCATCACTTTCTCACTAAGGATGGGATCTTCTCATCATTTCTGATGACATTCTCCCACTTATCAAATGTGGGCATATTGTATTGCACATATTCATGGTAGTCTACAACCATTTTCCAATCGGAAAAAAAATCATCGTTATTGTCACTTAATTTTATCTCGCTTGTAATGTTTGTAATATTCGCATTATTACAAATACTTATTTTAATTATTATTTTTGTTAGTCAATAGCACTGTTATAAAAAATCTTAATTTTTTTCCTCTGTTCCTCTAGAAAACACTAACAATAATTTTAATCTTCTAAAGTATTATTACACTCCATATTATGAATTTCCATATTAAAATTTAGCATTGAACGGAATTAATGTTCACTCTTCTGTTGAAAATTCTTTTTTTTTGTTAAATCTTCTAAATTAATGTTTGAAATTTTTGCTAAATGAATTTTTTTTGTTAAAATCAGTCACTTTTACTCCATGTTTATATTTTTGAATTAATATGCATGATTGCAGTATATTTACATGTATTAATTTTTTTACTATTATTGCCGTAATTCCAAATATTTGTGAACTCTTCTTTTTAAGAGTTCAATAAACTCACTGCTACGCGTTCGAACATATACTCTTTTCTCTTACTGAAGTTGACACAAATTATTAAAAAACCATTTTTTACCTAGCTTTTCTTACATTTGTGCCACCCGTCTCATCTAATATGGACATCAAACCCTGCTTCTTGCACGTTGTTATGCATGAATTTATGTTCTATAAATTATGCTGTCAGTACTCATAGCCTTCCTAGCTCTTAGCACTTCCTAAAAAATCCCACATCGGGACTGCCATATCAGTGCCAGTTCTTTTAAACCCGGCACTGGTAATAAAAATCCACATCCAAAACTCTTGTACTACAAAAAAAAAACCGGCACTAATGTCATCAGTCCTGGTTAATATAAATATTCAAGAATACGTGGAATATCTGTCCTGGTTATTTATATTAACTAGTACTAACAACATGAGCCGAGCCGATGAGATAAAAAAGACAGCCAGTCCACCTCCTCTTCAATTATTATCTCTTGCCTATCTCTTCTCCACTCCACTTCTCTCTGTCCCCTCTTTTCATCCTCTTCGCATACCCCGCAGCGACGGCGTCTCGTGCATCCGGTAGCTAGTGTAGGCGCATCGTCGCATGGCGGAGGGAGTAGCGTCAGCCGGCGTCCATGCAGAGGCCAGAGAGGCAGCAGCAGCCAGTGTCGGCTCGGTGGCAGCCGGCCTCCTCCATTGCCGTTCGACTCCCTCTCTCTAGTGGATCAGCTGGACCTGCCGCCCCTGGGCATGGGACAGCCAGATCCGCCGCCACCAGGCTTTGGATGGCACTAGTGCGACCCACTTCTGCCCTGTCATCCCAGTGCCGGTTAAATAACCCACACAAAAAGTGCTCTGTGGTAGTGTAGACTAATGTGGTGGATTTAAGGACGAATTCTAATTAATCAAAATAATAATTGTAATACGAAGATAAATATCTTAATTAGTTAACTATGTATTATGAATTTGATCATCTATTTTGGTTTCAGCGTTAATTTAAGAAATTTATGATCTTTTCATTCACAGATGATTTTTTTAAAAAAAGATTGAAATACATCAGATATTACAAAATTTGAACTTTAATTTAGACATTACAAAATAAAAAAGGAAATCAAAATGTCAATAGGGAAGTAGACTGAAACACTTAGGAAAAATATTTAAATTTCTAAAAAAAAACTTGCCTATTTTATCTTAATTAAACGGTTGATTTTTCACTTTTATAAATTCACGTGGGCTACCTTACTGTATGTCGGTTATAGTCCATGTTTTTATATATAGACAGTGTACTGCATCAGTGCTAGCTAGCTTTCTGTCTGTGCTCGCAGTCTCACACTATGCCAGTTGCCTCACTCCTTGTTCCACAAGTATGGATGTGTACCAAGCTTGATTGCTCTTTACACTCTATTTGACTAGCTGGCTCAGAAATTAGCTAGTATTCCACTTCCACATAGCTGAAACAAATTTGCAACAATGGCAGGAAGAGACCTATTCAGCCTATGGAATGCGTGGGCAACGCAGATCCTCGTTCTGTTGAGCCTCTTGCTGCAGATCGTCCTCCTCCTCTTCGCCAGGATCTGCCGGCGCGAGGCATCTTCCCTGCTGATGTTCATCCTCTGGCTGGCATACCTGCTAGCCGACTCCACCGCGATATACGCCCTCGGCCAACTCGCCCTCAACAGCGTGTCGCGTGACCACAAGCTGGTGGCGTTCTGGGCGCCGTTCTTGCTGCTTCACCACGGAGGACCGGACAACATCACCGCCTACGCGCTACAGGATAACGAGCTTTGGTGGCGTCACCTGGTGAATCTTATCATTCAGGTTGTTGGAGCCGGGTATGTCCTCTACAAGCGAATCATTGTCGGTGGAGAGACTAGTCTCCTTGTGGCCACCGTGTTGATGTTCGTGGTGGGGCTTGTGAAGTACTGCGAGAGGACGTGGGCTTTGATGCAGAGTAACTTTACAAGCATCCGGAGCTCGGTCAAGGAGCTACCAGGTAGGCAACTACGCAGGTACAAAGGTCACCTACAGTATGGGGATCATCAAAAATACTCTAGTGATGAGTTCCTTCTGCAGTGTGCTCATTCCCTGTTCCATATCTGCAAGCGTGGAATTGTAGACTCTGTGATGGATGTTAATACTTCCGCGGCTAAGATCACCAAGACGATAATCAAGGAGCTGATGGAGGACGATGCACAGCATAGGAAGATGTGGAAGGTGATGGAGATGGAACTGTCCTTGATGTACGACATCCTCTACACCAAGGCGGGTGTGATCCACACCTCGATTGGCTACTGCATCCGAGCCTTGTCACCCGTCTTCATCGCCACTGCCTTCCTGCTGTTCCATTTCAGTGGCAGCAGTAGAGATAGCCAAAACGGAGTCGATGTCATCGTGTCCTACATCTTGTTGGGTGGCGCTCTTGTGATGGAGACTATTTCGTTGCTGACTGCACTAGGCTCGGGCTGGGTATTCTCCTTCCTGTGCGGCATATGGTGGGGATGGCTCCAGCACGCGGCTCTCTGCAAAGGAAGGTGGTACCGGTTCCGCCGGGAGGTGGTGAATCTTCGCAGGATTGTGACTGGAGGTTTGCTCGGGAGATCAAGGAGTGGGCCGAGCACAATTGGGCAATTCAACTTGCTCTACTTCAGCGCCGCACAGATCTACAAGTGCAACCGCCACTTGGGCAGCTTTGCTAACAAGCTGGGCTATGAGGATTTGTGGCAGAGCGTTTGTTACTCATGGAAGATCACCATTCCAGATATGGTGAAGGCGCGGGCAGTGATAATGCCTAATGAGAGTGATATCAACACCATGGGCTTGCTCAGGTATAAGTGGGACAAGCTGGTGCTCACCAAAGACAAGTATCCTAGGCTGGTAGGAATGCTGAAGGCACTGCGGACCGTCGACTTCCATGAGACCATCATCACCTGGCACATCGCAACAGAGCTCATCCTTGCCGGAATAGAAATCAATCTGTTTGGTAACGTCGACAAAGATAGGAAGGGATCAGACCAACACGTGTACTCGATCAGGGCAATCTCCAACTACCTTATGTTCCTCCTTGTGACTCAACCTGACATGCTTCCAGGCCTCCCACAGAACTGGTTGTACCAAATGACCTGCCAAAACCTGTATGAAGAATGCGAAAAGCACCATGAGGAACTCATTGCTTCCGGCGGCAATAATAACCTGGTATTCAGGGTGCTCTTGAAGTTGCTACTAGGTGACAATAAAAACAGCACCACAATGGTTGGGCTAAATCAAACCAGTCAACTTGCAAAAATCCTACTGAAGATTGACCTCCCCAAGACATTTGACTCTTCAGTTCCTCGCCTCACGTATGCATGCAGGATCGCTAAACAATGGTTACAGTGGAATGGTGAAGGAGAACCTGATCATGAGAGAGATCCAGTGAAAGTGCTGCTTAACTTGTGGACGAGTTTTCTTATCTATGCAGCCAACCGATGTAACAGGGAATCCCACGCAAAGAAGCTTAATACTGGTGGCGAGTTTACAACTGCCGTGTGGCTAATGGTGGAACACATTTACCAGACTAAAGAGAGAAAAACTGCAGAACATAATGCCGTAGAAGTGACGGTATAGTTTAGGAAGACTCCTTTTGCGCGCACGGATATGGCTCCTCTCGCATAGTCTCTAAACCCATCTTTTCCAACACAAGAGCTATATATGGCCCACCGCCTGGCCATGCAATTTTGAGCCTCAGAGCCGTTAGGCATGCCTCCAGCCACCACGAGCACTTTGACAAGCAAGCAACAGTCAACAGAAGACTCCATATCAATTAGTCATCCAGCTGTACACGTCAACAAGTTCTTATATTTTCTTCCTGTTCTTTTTTCATTTTTTTCCTTTTCTTAGTGTACATTGTAACTTGATGTTATCAAAGAACTGGCCATAGTAAGATACTTCATGATTTTCATAATCTTGGTGTCATGACGCTAAGGTCACGGTCACCGCGAACCCAATTCGATCAGGTCAAGGGATATGGTCAGGTTAGGTATGCACGACTCTAACCGTTAAACCTATAGTACGAGAGAGTATATCTTCATGGGACAATAGTTTAGGATGCTAGATGTGTGAACCTAAAAATATTGTTCTATGACTTGTGTCAGTAACACAATTGAATACCCCTCTCACTACACAAGGACAGGGTTGCAGTAACATAGCAATGTGTTACTACAGGCCCAAAAAGATGTTATTGAGGCTGACAGTAACACAAAATATAAGTGATCTTGTTGCCTATGTTAGAGGCATAGGGTCTAGTAGCACATAACTATGTGTTCCTATATATTAAAAATACGTTACAACCAAATCTAGTAGCACATAACATGTGTTCCAACATATATTTTTTTTAGGCAAGTGTTCCAACATATTAAGAAAAGGTGTTACAACCATTTAGTTGTAACACATATTATATGGTACTATTCATGCTAGTAACACCTTTTTTTAACCTCAGGATGCACACTGTAACACCTTGGCATAGGTCCTAGTAACACATACATTAGCTACTGGTAACACAAGTGCATGGTACAGCAAAATAATAATGATTTCATTATTAATAATGGTCCAATTAATTAGCAATAGTCTTCAAAATTATTATTTTTATTCCCATGAATGTAAAGAATTATTTCAAAATATTTTTTATGAGCATCACATATCGCAATAACACAAATCAACATGGCAAATTGGATTCCATGTTACAAAAATGCTATTTACATCAATCCATAGAACCAGTCTACTAAATTGTAAGTACACTTTTCCTGACATGATCAGAAAGTGTATCTATTTCTATATTCTTCATAAAATTATTTGATGCTTGCTACAATGATGAGAACACCTTGAAAAACTACTTCTCCTTTTAAGCACCATATGATCATCTACTTCCATTGTGAACCGGTGCAAGTCTTGAATAAGTACAAGATACAATACCTGCAGTTGATCAAGATGAAGATTCTCTCTGTTAGGCCCAAAAAAATATTTTAGTCAAAAGAAAGGGTATAATCTAGAAATGAGATTGCATCAGAGTTAGATCAATCAAAGCCCCCCCCAAAAAGAAAGAATTCAATAATATTAGGAACAAGACATGCTTTTTCTATGAACCAAGACCCTCTGCAATGAACATTTACAATTGAGAAGTATATAAAAGTTAATGTTTGAGATTAGGAGTTATTTTAACTGTAGTGCAACAAGCTAGTAAAATGCTAGGTAAACTAACTGAATAAAACCTTGGCCATCATAAACACATCATAAGAAACTACACCTTTAACATCGATTCAGATATGCATTTCCATTGACTTTTTATTTAAATGAAGTTCTGAGCCCTCAGCTAGAGTCATATATAACCTCTGAAAATTACAAAGAAAGATCAGTTTTTACTGTTTCCAATTTCTATCCTCGGTACAACACAAAATAAAATGATGAATCACAAATTAGTTGGAATTGAAGTAGGTACTGGTGCTATCAAACTAGATCTTAGTAGTATAGGAAACAACATTGATATTGATCCAGCATAAGGCACCCATGCAGCATTTAACCCAGCTTACCAAATAACATTATATATACTCGTAGAAGCACATATTAGCATATAGAATTGTTGTTGCATAACACATCTTAGCTTCCTCCTATGATAAGTAAAGTTGAGAAGCTGTTACAAATCAAGCTAATCACTGTTATGTACTGCTAAGAAGTAATCTGTTTGTAACGGTCACATATAACTGGAAGGAAATTGTCAGTGTAAATATGTGATTAATGATAAATGCTATGGTTGCTTTCAAAAAAATAAATTGAAGCATCCGGTACAATGAATGAAAAATAAAAGGAAGTTCGGCGCATAAGAAATGTGACACAAATATGGCAATAAAAAACTTGCATTGGCTGCTTATATGATGCAACTACAGATTCATGGCTTCTTCCATTTACTAAAAGATGGCAGGCACCGTTAAATTTGTTCAATAGTTTATTATGTTTAAATGTCTCACTAGCCACATACCAACCTACTCCTTAGCGCCCCTCCACCTTCTTGCCCGGCCCAATGTCCAGTATATTTGTTGTCCAAGGGACCTTTGGAAATCGAATATTGTCTCATAATGGTTTCTTTTCTTTCAGAAGCTCAGGGTGTGTTTGGTTGATGGGATATCCCTAGATGGATGGGATATGATTGTCTAGTTTTTGGATGCGATTGGTTCGCAGGCAAGGCTGGATTGGCCCAAGAATAGAATATTCCACAAAGATGTTGGATGGGCGTATCGGGCAATATTGGGTGGATTGCGATTGTCCTTATTATCGCAGTTCTCGTTGTCCCAACAGTTATGTCCGTGCCGGTTTGTCCTCCGTTTACGATGCCCGCGTCTTCCTAGGGAATGGTTCTACCGACGAGCAAGAACTCGCAACAAACACAGAGACATATTTTTATATAAGTTTTGGCACCGTCAGGGTAATAGCCCCATGTCCTGTTGACCGTGTAGCATGTTTTCCTTTATCACTAGATAAGACTTGCCGACGAGTACAAGGAGTCATAGCAGAATGCTAGTCTAACACTCGACTAGTATGTAGGGTGTATATGGC
The DNA here is from genome assembly GCA_000325765.3 of Leersia perrieri. Classification (NCBI taxonomy): domain Eukaryota; kingdom Viridiplantae; phylum Streptophyta; class Magnoliopsida; order Poales; family Poaceae; genus Leersia; species Leersia perrieri. The sequence goes on along the minus strand of CM002482.1, from coordinate 1,420,208 downwards.
TTGTGCATTTTGGTTGAAGTTGTGAAATTGTCTACGAGGTGCTTCCACGTGTCTTCTATGTTCTCCGGCGAATTTTGGGTGTCTTCATATGTGATTGAACTTATCCTGGAGCTCTCAGGGCCCATACATAGTCAGACTTAGAGATTCCGAGTAGAAAATATAGCTAGATAGGAAAGGAATTAGGCCTACACTATCAGGATTATTGTATCTTCCAATAGAAGTTTTAGTTGCCTTTCCTATTTCATATTGAACTTCTGTGAACCTCTCTCCGAAATTATACATGTATACGAAATACACAATTATCGTATATACAACCAGAGAGGTACAGGTACCGAGTGACAATAAGTTGTTGCCGATTGAAGGTTTGCCCCAATACTTAAGAGTTCTTTGGGAAGCAGATTTTATGCACCCGGGTGTATGTGGCCGGACGACGGTGAGGTGGCCGATGGTGAACGTGGCCAGATCACGAGCTTCAGCACCGCAGATGCGCCTACCCGCCGGAATCCATGGACATGGTTAACAACGAATTAAGGTGACCACAATAATTAATCTCCAACTGAAAAGCTTGAAAGTTTCAACATCTACAGCAGCAATTGAACTATACCAAGTTGTCGTGGTTAGTACTTGATTGGCCTAGCTCGATGGACAAGGTTAACAGCGATTTAAGATGACCACAAGTGGCGAGGTGTCCATGTAAGTTCTGAAAAGCTTGAAAGATTCAACATCTGCAGCAGTAATTGAACTACCAAGTTGGCGTGGTTGGTACTCGATAGGTCCCTCTCCAATCTTTTTCTTTGCCAATCTTTGTACTTTTTTATATGCAAGTGGAGAGATTAGCTTTGACTATTACCTTGTACTTCTCTGTTTCATAATGTAATACATTTAACTCCACACTTACTTAGATTCGACCTAATTTATAGAAAAATTTATAGAAAAACCTAGCAATATTTTCCACACAAAAAATTGGTACTATAAAATATAAACATAGTCAAAGTTAATTTAATTAACCTAATTGTGTATTGTAAATATTTCTATGTTTTCTATAAATATGTTTAAACTAAAAAATGATTTAAAAAAATTCAAAACATATTACATGTGAAACAGAGCGATTATTACCTTCTATTGAGAAAAAGTAACAGATATAGTGGTTTTATTTTTATAATTAATATAGATGTTTTCAAGTATATAATGAACTTTTATAAAAGAAAGGACAAAAGAAGTAGACTTCAATACTTTCATCTAGTGATCTAGTGGAGAGAGGATGGTACGCAAAGATGAAGAGAGATGAAGTCAAAAACTCCCTACATCACCTTTATATTTATTTGATAAAATACTAACTTCTACCTTCTTACGTACCCTGGACATGTTTTATCCCATTAATACACCTTACATACCCCATTCACATTTTGTATTAGTTAGGGCCATTTTAGATCTTTCTCTCATCTACTATTTTTGCACTGGAGGTTCCTCTTTTATTGGGACAGAGTAAGTACATGTACTAACATAGTGTCAGCCTTTTACTGTCATTTAAAAATGTTTTTTTCTAACAGGTTTTCACCTTATTTTATTATATGCTTTATTATGCCATTCAAATGGTTATATACATTTAACAACATAGATTGTATATGCGGATAATCTAGGGCATGAAGATTAGTTGATGAACTTAGCTTACGTTATGTGGCTGAATTTTCTATTCATGTTGCTGTCGGCCAGCCGCCCACTGGCGGGAGTGAAATGGGAGCGGAGTCAGATGAATAGATACTAGTATACTATATATCCTAAGAGTAGTTTTACAGTCCTTACCAAAAGGTACCGAAATTTTAATGTAAAATTTGGTACCTCTTGATACCTGAGATACCGGGAGGTATCAAATTTATATTACAAAAAATGGTACCTCTCAGTACCTCCTCAAGGATAGTGATACAACACAGAATTGGATTATCCGAATAGCACTTTGTCAAATTATCCGCATGAAAGATCGGCTAATAAGAATCCATTGGCTTTTACATATTACTTACCATATCCTTAGTTTTGATCGGATTCGGGAGTGTAATCGGGCCAGGAAATATCCAATCGATTTGTGAGCTTCCTTTCAACCGGCTAGCTTAATTTCCTTCGTACAAGTATAATACTTCATTTGTCTAAAAATATAGCTATCTTAGACAGGATGGAATATTCCTAGTCCAACATATCTAGATTGAAGTTCTATCGATATATATTGAACTAAGAAAATATTCCATCCAGTATAAGGTAGCTATATTTTGAGTGGGGGTGCCGATGTTTTGTATTGGTAGTAAATTTATAGGGTTGCACATGAGTTCAAAAAGAACGATGAATACGGAAAATGATGTATACTGGTTCAGGTATACTCCCTCCGATTTATAATATAAGATGTTTGATTTTTTTACTTATAATGTTTGATCATTCGTCTTATTAAAAAATTATGAAAATATTATTTATTTTGTTTAGACTTACAAAGAACTTTAAGCATGACTTATTATTATTTTTTATATTTGCACTAAACTTTTGAATAACATGAATGGTCAAATGTTATAAAAAAAAGTCAAAACACTTTACATTATGAAACGGAGGTAGTAATACACTACTTCCAGGTTTTGGCATATGTATTCCACCGGGTTGTGCTTCAATTTATGTGTTTCTCTAGATGTGCTATATTGATTGGAGAGGAGTGTCCATGAATCAGAGCCACGAAGAGTAGGCTTTGTCCAAACCTCGATCATTAAGAAATATCGTGTGTTTCTGTATCGTCATCTGGCATGTCTAATTGGATTAGTGGCTGAAGCAATCGAAGCAATCTTAGGGAGGCTAGTCATGGTTCCGCTATATCGACCAACTTTTAACTTTTATGACAGAACTTGCTGGTTTACTCTATTTATCTTTGACTTGAGCTGTTCCGCTCTGGTTCTTGTTGAATTAATTCTTTAAAATTTTGCATTGCGATAATTCCTCTTTGTGAATGGATCAGCTGGATGTGGCATCACTAGTAGAGAACGGGACAAATATCCAGAGCTTTAGTCCCGCACAAAATTGCGCCCGGGATTAAAATATTTTGTAGTCCCAGTCCGTATTACGAACTGGGCCTAAAGCTTCGGGTCCCAACGGCTACTTTGGCTGGGGTCCGGCAGGAGGACCTTTAATCCTGGTTTAGCTCAAGAACCGGGATTAAAAGTATTTATTTAATCCCGATTTGTGTATCAAACTGGGACTAAAGGTCTCCCCCACCTTTAGTCCCGGTTCGTGTCTCAAACCGGGACTAAAGGGTGACTTTTAGTCCGGGTTTAAGCCATGAACCGAGATTAATTTGTCCACCCCTTTATATACCTTTCCTTCTTCTCTAGCCGACAGCCCCGAGACCATTTTTGCTTGCTCAAGCTCTCACGTTCTTCCTCTTGCTCACACTTGTTCTTGACGACGCCACCATTTTCGCGAGATTTCGATCAATTCGTCTGTCCATTTTTGCTTGAAAGGTGCGCATATTCTTCCTTTCGTTATACCCTTTTGCTAGAGCTTATTTTATGCTTTATATTTAGAGAAATACGAGGTGGTTTACGGAGTATTAGTCATTTGAGTGAGAACTAGCTAGTTCATGTCATGTAGTGAAGAAATTATCAATTGCTTTTCTTATATATGGCACCACATAGTCGATAATGGTAAATATGTACCATACAACATTCTAGTGCATCGTTCTCGATGTATTAGGTGGTAGTTTTTGTCGTCTCATTAACATTTATTAATGAGGCGATGAGACGAAAAAAACTACCACCTATTCCATTGAGAACTATGCACTGGAATGTTGTATGCTTCATATTTTTTAGGTTATTAAGTCATCAAAGAATGTGCAGTGCTTGGTCATCGAATAGGAAATTTTGTTTAAAAAAGTAAATATTGTAGTAGGTAGTGTATAATATTCATCACAGAGTGTGAGGTTCAGATGGTGTCGCGGTTATCAAGTCATCACAGAGTGCAAAGTGCTTGGTCTTCCAGTTGGTTTGCTCGGTGTAGTGCATGAACGAAACTGTCCAAGACAACTGGAAGATTTCAAGCACTTCATACTGTGTCATTTCTTGATAATTGAGAAATTTAATAGGAAATTTCTGCGTGTTGGATTATCAAGTCATCACAGAGTCAGAGGTGCAGAAGGTGCCGAGATTGGTTTGTTCGGGACTGAATGCACGGAACTGTCCAAAACACCCTCGGACAACCTGGACCTCCTGCTCTGTCATTTCTTGGTAATTAGGGAATCTAAATAGGAAATTTCCGCGTGTTGGATTCTCAAGTCATCACAAAGTCAGAGGTTCAAATGGTGTCGAGGTTGGTTTGTTCGAGACTATGAATGCACGAAACTGACTAAAACACCCCGGAACCACCTGAACCTCGTGCTATGTCATTTCTTGATAATTAAGGAATTGTAATAGGAAATTTCCGCGTGTTGGATTATCAAGTCATTACAGAGCCAGAGGTGCAGATGGTGCCGAGGTTGGTTTGTTCGGGACTGTGAATGCATGGAACTGTCCAAAACACCCTCTCACCACCTGCACCTCGTGCTCTGTCATTTCTTGGTAATTAGGGAATCATAATAAGAAATTTCCGCGTGTTGGATTATCAAGTCATTACAGAGTGAGAAATGCTTAGGCTTCCAGTTGCTTTGTTCGGGGTAGTGCATGAACGAAACTGTCCAAGACAACTGGAAGCTTTCAAGCATTTCATACTATGTCATTCCTTGATATAGAAGAAACCTTAATAGGGAATTTCCTCGTGTTGGATTATCAAGTCATCACAGAGTGAGAGGTCCAGATTGTCCGCGGTTGGTTTGTTCGGGGCTGTGATTACACGGAACTGTTCAAAACACCCGCAGACTACCTGGACCTCGTACGCTGTCATTTCTTGATAATTAAGGAATCTTATTTGGAAATTTCTGCATGTTGGATTATTGAGTCATCATAGATTGAGAAGTGCAGATGGTGTCGCGGTTGGTTTGTTCGGGGCTGTTATTACACGGAACAGTCCAAAATACCCACGCACGACTTGCACCTCGTACGCTGTCATTTCTTGATAATTATGGAACCTTAATAGGAAATATAGTATTTCAGTATCAAATGTAATTTATTTGTTTTATTTATTTTAACACTAGTGTAATGCAGATGAGCCGGCAATGGATGTACGCCGACCGCCGCGCGCAACAGTTCATTGACGGCGTGCATGATTTTATACATGTGGCGGAGGCAAACAAATAGAACGGATTCATGTGTTGCCCATGTGCAAACTGTAAAAACCTGAGAGTTTTCTTCCTCGAAACCCCTTCATGCACACCTGTTTAGGTCGGGTTTTATGCCCTGCTATATATGTTGGACAAAGCACGGAGAGAGGGGGGTTATGATGGACGCAGATGAGGAGGACAATGACGACTGCTACATTCATGGGTTCCCTCAGTACAATCAGTTTGATGATAACAATTTTGAAGAAGATGTGTCGTCTTCAGATGATGTCGCAGATGATCTTAAACAGGCTATTCGTGATGCACAGAGAGACTGTGAAAGTGAAAAGGATAGGACCAAGTTCGAACGTATGTTAGAGGATCACAATAAGTTGTTGTACCCGAATTGCGAAGAGGGACAAAAAAAAGCTAGGTACAACACTAGAATTGTTGCAATGGAAGGCAAATAATGGTGTATCCGACAAGGCCTTTGAACAGGTACTAAAGACCATAAAGAAGATGCTTCCGCGGGGTGACGAATTGCCTTCCA
>CM002482.1:1368033-1397745 GCA_000325765.3 Leersia perrieri | reverse complement strand
GGAAACATCTGCTTAAATTTTTTCTGCGATTTGCTGTGCAGATTTTTGCCCCTGCCACCAGTACGTAGCCATCTCAACATAATCTCGGCTAGTCTAATTCCATCTGACAAAACAATACTCGAGTCATAAAGCTTGCTTATAAAGTCTGGCTTCCAGTTCCGAGTCCTATAGCCTCGCCTCCAGCTGTTGGGATTCCATAGTACTGTTTCACCCTCTTCCTCCTCCATGGCACGCAGGATGTCCGCAAGACATTTCTCTTCTGTTCTCGCGCTGTTGCAGGAACTGGAAGATCTTTTGCCGCTCCATATTTTCTCTAGAGCAAACTGGGTAGCTTCGTACAGGCTACGGAGCTTCAGTCCTGGTAGCATGCTGGGGCGCACGGCGACGAGGAACACCAAGTAGTCTGACAACGTCTTGATCGCCTTCACCAGTTGTTTGGATGATACTCCATTATGATCAGATTCTTGAGCGGACAGGTAGAAGACATCCGTGGCGATGTGCAAGATAAGAATGGACTCTTGAAATTCAGGTAGAAAATCAAGAGCTTCTTCTAATTCCCGAACGCTGTCAACACGAGCTGAGCATGAGCAAGGCTCGCAAGCACCTTTCATTTTAGATAGGTCAACTGGGTATGCTAACTTCATATATTGCCAAATACAGTCGAACAATAACTCACGGACATGTGCTGAAATAACAGTGCCCCTCGAGTAGTGGTACTCATACTCCATCCATTGGTCGTCGGATGCAACCTTCTTCACCAGACCGCTCATCACACTAGTAGTGTCATGATGAAGGCACTCATGGAACAAGTTGTACTGCCCAATGGTGCCTGGCCACATCCTGTAGCTAGTTGGCTCCTTGTGAAGAAGCCGACATGGATACAGGGAGACGAGGAAACGACGGAGCACACGCCATCTCGCGGGGAAGCCATGGTGAAGCCAGCAACATGGACTATCGATCAGGAAGGTGTAGGTCCATGTCGAAACTGCTGCTCGGAGAAGGCATCTGATATCGAGGAAGACGGTCCCGGCCATCAAGATGTAGGTGATGACGATGTCATCATGTCTCCTCTGATGATCGTCTTTACCGGCATGAAACGACGACCAAAACAGGAGCAACGCGGTGGCGCTGACGACCGGCGACACGACACGGATGGCGTAGCCGAACCATGTGTGCACCACAGCTGCCTTGGTGTAGAGAATATCGTACATGAGGGAGAGCTCCATCTCAACCACCTTCACCATCTCCTTCCATCCATTACGGAATACTTGTGATCTCACGTCTTCAAAATCAAGTGGGTGATCGTCGTCGAGATGATCAACGAAGGCGCCCTTGGTGATATAGAGCAGGTCGTGAGCAACCATCAAGGCATGCTCGTTACCACCCAGCTGATCCCTCGTATCTCTGAAGAAGATTCTTCTCCTTTCTAACTTGCTCTTCTTGCTCGAGCTCCTCATATTTCCCAGGTTGGCCTGCATCATCGCCACGGTCCTCTCCATGTACTTGGCAACGCCGATGGCGAACATAACAACGGAGACCCACATCAAGGAACTCCTGCTGCTGCTGCTGTATATCTGCTTGTACATGACATAGGCTGCTCCGACGATCTGTGCAACGACGGTGAGCACCTGTCTGCCGGCGAGAACGGTGTCCTCGAGGGAATATGCAGTGATGTTGTCGGGCCCACCGAGATGCAGGAGGAGGAAAGGGGCCCACAACGCCAGCTGCTGCCGCTGCTGTGGAGTCGTGCGGCTGAGCGACATGCTGCCGAGAGCGTATGTCCCGGCCCAGCCGCCAAGCTGATACGCCAGCCATAGGAGGACTGCTCGCCCGCCGCTGGCCTTACGCCGACGGATTCCGGCGAAGAGCGCGACGACGAGGTGGGATGCGAAGCTGCACAGCACCACGATGCGGATCGCCCAGTCGTTGACAACCAGGGACGTCTGATTCACCCACCCTGCAGCCATGCATGTCCCTAACTTGATTTTACTGCACTCAGATGAGTTCCTTTTCTATTCATGGACAGCATATTTACATACTGATATATCCAGTGAGACCAGGGGTACGTTGAAACCGGCCGTTTGGTTGATCCGTGTAGATAGCCTGTTAGCGGGTTTGCATATATCTCCACTGGCGGCCAATTGACGACAAGTTATTTATTTATTTAGTTACTAATATAGTTTTTGTTACAGAAAGTAAGAAGAGTGCGTCATTGATCAATAGATTAACAGTTTCGCATGCAGGATGCTGACAATATATATAATTTGGTTCAAAACTATGAGCTTGTACGTACATGTTTGTCGACTCAAGTACACAACTGACTAGCTTGCTTGCTCATGTAGCACACATCTATCTATTATATATAAAAGGCCCATTAAACATTCTCTTAAGCACTCCTAAGCTGACAAGGGGCGTTCTAATAAATTTGATAAACTCTAAGAAATTTCGAGAAAAAAGAAAAACATCTAACCTTCCATTGTTAGTAAAGTTGGTGGACCCGATAATTAAGTCCGTTGGATTTATCTCCACCAAGAAAACAACAAAGCCAAGCCATTTCTGTACGCACCCCCTAATCCCCTCCTGTCCTATGTGTCTAGCTCCTATTTGTATGCTAGGTTGTTAGGATTAAGAACCAATAATTTAGTTATTTGGATTTATGTTAAAAGAAAAAATACCAAGCAATCTCGTCGGTCCGTGACTCCTGCTTGTGTACGTACACGGATGCCCCTCATATTGGGTAAGACGGTAAGTAAATACGCTAAGGCTGTGTTTAGTTGTCCATCCATTTTAACGTATATGGACATACATTTGAAGCAATAAATGTATACTAATAACAAAACAAATTACATATTCCGCCTGTCAACTGCGAGACGAATTTATTAAGCCTAATGAATCCGTCATTAGCAAATATTTACTGTACCACCACATTGTCAAATCATGGCATAATTAGGCTCAAAAGATTCATATCCATAGGGCAACATGTCATACCTATATATTATATATTAAAGGAAACTGGCCCGATAGCCAAATAGGACATAGGGTCATTATCCTAATGGAGACCTGAACTTGAATAAAAACTGCGAGTTTTTGCAGATCTTAAGTACTAACAATCCCCTGGTCATACAAATCCCATATTAACCGATAAAGGTCTCAACAATATTGTCTAATTTATTCAGCTCATTAAGGGTGAAAACTGGATGAGTATTTCTTGCCCGACCCGAGGCTCACGAGAATGATATGGGAGTGAAATATTGATATTGGTGTTACCCGAGTTCCTGGGAAGGATATGAGATTGAAAAATAGATATCATATGCTATCCAACTTCAAACCCAAATCCACACAAAAATATGGGCTAGGATACTTGAAAATTTCTATCTGCCCGTATGTCCCAAGTTATCAAGCATATATAAAAATTTATTCAAAAAACACCTATAGACACGATAAAATATTGATTATTCTCCATTTTAAGAGCTCGCAAGTAATATTGTGTAATTATTTCCTTATGTTTATCTTTTTAAACAACCTAATTACACCCCTTATTTAATATACATGGAATTATAATTACAAATAGATACCCTTCCTGAATCCGATTCCGAGGAATATATATGGTTAGGATACAAAATGGAAAGTATGGTACCTACACTATGCGTACCTGGTTCTGAATCTGAAGGAAAATATGGTTTTTTTTAGTCGAAAGGAAAATATGGGTTAGGATACACGAATACCTTGATTCGATAGTAACCCACCCAATTTCACCCCTAAGCTCATATAGAGGTAAATAATCTAAGGTACCAACTACGCATCCCACTCATCCCCACATTTTATTTTAACATATAGGCATGTACCCAACAACTGTCATGTTACAACTGCTGATGAGGATATGGAAATATATTAAACCATATTAACTCATACAGTTGGCAAATGATTTTTGCTTGTGCAAGTTTTTTTGGGTGGTTCTCACCTTCTCGGCAGCTTCGAGGCTATTATATTTTTTTAGACAGACTATAATCTAGACAATGTGATTGCACAAAGTGCTACCAGCTTTGCACTTAAACACCACATCATTTAATATATTTTTATTAAAAATGGACATGGGATAAAATTCTAGCCCTTTGTATGTCATCTACATAGTGATAAATAATTAAAGAAAATTTGACCAAGTAGATTATGCCATCATATATTACTATACAATGTAAGAATAAAGTATCAAACCAATGGTCTTTAAGTGCACATAACTTTTGCATTAATGTCAATTTTTAAAACAATTCACAATTAGTTATGTATGTTTGTCAAGTAATAAAATTTTTAAAACAACTTAACCAAAATTTGATAACTTATGTGGTTTTTGATGATGATTAAGGAAAGAGATGAAATTAATGAGGGGTGATTGACATGACAAAAGATGTAGAGAAATCAAATATGAGATGGTTGTGATCGGTTGAGACCAGTGAGTAGGTAGAGAAGCTGATATATATATTCTGGGAGAAATTAGGAGATTTATACTTTGTGATGAATAGAATACATTGGTAATTGTTAAGAACGTCCTATGACTGTTTATATGACTTACAAAAGGATATGGTAAATTCCAAATGAGAATTTACGACCTAATATAGGTGTTAAATTGTTAATTTGGTTATACAGAATATAATGTTTTGCTAATAGATAAGAACTTAGATGCACTACTGGATAGATGATCTTTGGCCGGAGGGGCGAAATCATCTCTAATCCCGAAAAAGTTAAAATGGGACTAAATATAATCTTTAGCCCCGGTTCAAAACTTGTCGGGCGGGGGAATGATCTTTAGCCCCGGTTGGTATAACCAACTGGGACTAACGATCATCTTTAGCCCCGGTTCAGGTCCGGTCAAAGGCTGTACATGAGTCGGGACATCTTTAGCCCCGGTTGGTATTACCAACCGGGATTGAAGATGGTTTTTATACACAGGTCTGGACATATGTATGAATTTTACTTTACAGTTATTTGAAGTAAAGATGGATATCATCTTGAGGCATCTGTAATAAGTTAGAGAAAATCCAAAAATTCTCAAAGAAACAAAATATCTAGGGTAGTAAGACTTAAATATCAAAGTAATAACTTTTAAGCAACTTAATTTCTCTGTTCATACATGTGTTGAGCTGTAGAAATTGATCTTGGTGAATTTTTCAACAAATGATCTTTATAGGGCAGCAGTATTAAACAATTTTTATAGATAAACTCTTAAATATATTATCAAATAATATTTTAAGCAAAAGTCACCATCAGATTGTTACACTAATAAGAATTACAAGACTTAAACAAGATGCCAGTGCATGTGCGTGGGTTTTCTTCCTAGTTATTTAAAAATGGGTGCTATACTACAAAACTGATGATTCATTCCTCTGAAAATTAAAGAAAAAACTACCGACTGATCCATTAGTTTCACAAATACCAGGTCAATACGGGATTCATTTTTACAGTTAGTTTCGTTCAGAAACAGTTGGTCAGCCAGCACAATAGGTAGGCCAGCGGCCAGCCAGAGGAGAAACCTCAGGCAGCATGGCAGGGGCTTCCAAGTCGAGGGATCCCAGTGAAGATGATGCGAACGATCTGCAGTGTTATGCTTAGGAGCACCAGAACCTGCGACACGCATGAACTCCGCAAGTCAAGGGCCCTCGCGACATTTTGCATTTGTGCTGTTGTTTCTGCAAATTCTGAGCTCTATACGTGAAACCTTTTTATGTGTGAAGAAAAATTGTGTTATTATGCTATTTTTAACTTCAATTGTGATTTTACTCTATTTTCTTAACTTCTGCGATTTTGTCGTGGTTTTTCAGAACTAAAGCTTATGTATGCTTATATTCAGTTAAGTTCTCTCGAGGCTATCAAATACATGCATAACATTTGCAGATTTGCCTCCATTGTATTAGGAATTTTGTAATTTTGCTGATGTATTAACATTAAATATTTTAACATTATTTTTCTCATGTTTTGGCATGATTTCACACATTCGTTGTTTAAAGATAAGGTCAAGCTTAATCTTGATACACTACTACATATAGAACACCTTAGTCGGTAACAGCATACTTATCACATGAAAATACAGGCCATTACTGATAACACCTCCATCATCGGTCAAAACGTATCCCGTTTTAGATATTCCCACTAGGAATGAACCATGGTGGATGTGAGGTGAGGTTATATGTAACGGATCACAATTATAATGTGGGAACACCCGATTTAAGTTCGGTGTCCCAAAACCACCCGTGATCGTCTAGGATTCCGATCACGCACAGATTGATAAACAAAACTGCTTACGATTACATAACCAAGTTTTTACACAAAATATATTACATAAAACAGAAGACGACAAGTTTTAGGGGCTGACAGGCCAAACTTCACACACACCTGACCTACAACCAAAACACAAAAGCCAACAAAACACCACAGGCACGCCTGAGAGCAGGCCAACCTAGAACTCGAACTCCTCGCCAAACAACTCTTCACCTTCCTGCGCTTTCTCGTCGAAGAGTTGATCTTCTGAACCACATTTTATGCAAGAGGTGGGTACCGAGGTACCCAACAAGCCACGTGCCATAAATGATTCAAATATAATACATGCAAGGTGTACAAAGGAATATAAGCTCATCAAGGAGGGTCTCATAATAAGCCTACGATAAGTAGTTTTGCCTTACTTTTATAAACATTTTATTTGCAAACTTTTATAAGGTGGTATTTAAAATGGTGGCAAAATTAATACACCAACGTCCTCATCTTTATCATACCCACATTTTAATTAATTATAAAATCTACTCAAACCATGAGAATATGAATCACCCCATGACACATCTCCATTAACCGGGAGAACGGCGTATTCGAATACGGTAAGACTCTGTAGCATCTTGCCTATCCAGACGATACCTTTAGACTTCCGGTAGCCAAGGATAACTGAACTGTTCGATAGTCCCACTAACTACTAGTTACTGTACAGTGGGATATTGATCCATCCTAGCAGTCGGGCACTTGCTGGGCCTAAGCAAGGCTAAAATTGTTGCTGCTTTCATGGGTTCCACTGTTGCTAAGACATGTCAACCTGACCCCACGGGTCCCTTACACATGTCCGCCCTTAACCTGCTCATATGAGCCACCCAACAGTCTTTCATAAAGTGGGACAATGTACTAGGCTAAGTCCGATTTCTCGGTCTTATGGATTGGCGCAAGTTACATCACTTTCCATTGCATAAGAGGGTAGTCCTTATGTCCAGCCAAGCAACCAAACTAGCACAGGCACATGCACACACGTACACGTCTTCTCAATCCCATATACCCATCTTCGCCCGGCAAATAACTCCCACATCACTACAAATGAGTGATTCATATAAAAAGACATTTTATATTGCCCGACATAATCATCAAGTGATTACGGGCATCCATATGTGTGTAGAGAGATTGTTGGTATTACCTACTAGAGTACATGATGTTATAATCTTATCTATTCCTAGGTTGACAATAAATCATGGCATAACAATTCAAAGGGCTTGGCAATAATAGCGAATTAAATAATAGCACAATAACTAGCTAACAATATTATTCAGAATTTAATCATACACCAAATAATTTTGTAAATAAAGAATGCATAAAAACAACTAAGTGGTTCTCTACTTAGGTTCAATTTGTTCAAAGGGACGGAGTCGTGGCTTGCCTTGCAAAATATGTTCTTCCGACGCTTCAGCGTAGCCTTCTGGATCCACGTTGGCTCCTACAACGTCCTTAACACGATCTAGCGTACACATAAGAGCGAATACAAATAAGCCTAAAAGGCAAAGGACTACAAATAAACGGTAAAATAAATAGCGAAGAATTGGAGCCGGGACAAGAAATTAATGGATCAAACGTTTGGTGGATTCGAATAGTAATAGAATGATTTAGGTCTGTCTTCAATGATATATGTATGAACAATTTGGTTTCATGGTTTGTATACTGTATAGGAGAGGTAAAGATCAAAATAAATCATGTGTTTGGATGACTAAATTAGTGTGAACTAAATGGAAATAGTGATAAATTAATACGAGATGGTTTACTATGGTTTAGATACAATTGGATGGTTTTGTGGAGTTTGGTTCAGCTGGAACATAGATGAACAGTACCCAGACTGTATAGACTGTATTGTTCTTCTTCCAGCTCTGGCAGAAACGAACAGGACATGGAGGGGAAACGGGTGTCGGTGCTCCAGTGGCCAAACGGCGATGGGAGTGGCGTCAGGGCGCGTCCCATAGTGAGACATGAGCAGATAATGTCTGGGGTGTGAGGAATGCAGTAGCTAAGGTTTCAACCATGGAGGAGAGAGAAAAGAGAGATTCGGTCTCTTGTGAGGATTTCAGCGAACTTGGGGCGTCACCACGCGTCCCAGAAAATGGAGAATCCATTTTTGTGGTTGCTCAAAATAGATGAGGTGCTGGATAGGTCGTCCACGGCGTCGGCCATGGCTACAAGCAGGAGCTCAGTGAGAGCTTGCTGTGGACATGGAAAAAGAGGGGAAACTTGGTGAAAACCTTTACCAAGGTCAGGAGATGCTGATGGCACGGTGGTGCTGTGAGAGAAGGCCGGAAGCAGCGGATCGGCCGGCGACCTCGACGGTGACCCCGGCGGCGGCGTGAAGAAAATCTGGGACAGCAAGAGTTTGAGGGCTCGATTTTATTCAGAGGAAAAGGGAGGAGAGGGAAAAGGATAAGCTTGACTGCCTCACTGGCTTAAATAGGCAGCCGGAGGTGGAGATCAACGATGATGGCTTGCTCAGCCTTGCGTCCAGATTGGTGATGAGCTCAGCTGCTGTTGGGTTCGAGCTGGTTGCTTCGGGTGAGTTCGGTGGCGTGGATGGCATGCAGAAGACCAGCACAGCGGGGATGCAAACGCAGCAGGTCGGCTGCTTGGCCTCAGATGCATAACAGGTCAACAATGACGGCGGCCTTGTCGCAGCTTGCCGCGGCTAGTGTAGCAGCACTGCAGCAGTAGCGATATCTCAGGGTTCAGGCACTTGCTGGTTGGATCGGTTGGGATGGGTTGGGCAACAGTAGCAGCTGGCTTAGTTGCACATATGGCTGGACCGGAGAGAACAGGAATTGAGCAAGGTTTTAAATAGCGGGCTAAGGCATTTAGCGGTTGCCTCCTCTAAACAGCTAATAGTGGGCTAAATGGAGCTATAGCGGTTAATAACGGGCTAAATGAAGCTATAGTGGTTAGCAAAATCCTTGCCAAACAGCTATAGCGGGCTATAGCGGCAGCTATAGCGGGAGATTTAACTAGGGAAAAAGAAAAGTGAAAGGCTGCATATAGGAGGTTTTCGTCTAAGAAACAGTGAACAATTTGAAGATTTGTTGGGAATTTAGTATGCAACTTTCTGAATAATATTTGGTAGGATCATTTTTGTGTAGATTGACAGAGCTCCAACTCGACGAAAATGAAGACCGACAACTTTAAAATATTTTTGCAAAAAATTTACCATGAAAAATCTAGTATGTTACATATAACCCTTCATGGATGATCTATAATGGGTCTAAACTACGAACTATTATGGATAAGAACGCATCGGTAATGGATATAGTAGAAAGAATTGTTACGGATGACCTCATCTATAATAGTTCATAATTATAACCCATTACGAATCATTCTCACATGTAACGGGTTATAATTATGGCCCATTACAGATGAGAAAATACACATGTTTAAAGAACTATATTTTTTATTTTTTTTTAATTACCTCGGTGAGATCTACAACTTTGTAATGGAAATATTTTCTCAAATATGCATTACAGGTGATGAGATTTATTTTGAAAAATAAAAATTTAAATTATCGTACAATGTCGAATGAAGACATAATCTATTAAAAAAGTTGTAGATTTCGACTGGATCTACAACTTAATAATTGATTTTTTTTTCATTTCATGTTGTTTTCATGCCCATCTTTGACTTTCTCATTGATGGGATCTATTTGAAATACACTATATTTTCAAATTTTTTAAATGTCTTTCGATGAAGATATATTGCATATCAAAATTGTTGATGTTAAGTGTATTTACAAGTTTATAATTGATAATATTTATTAGAGTTTTATTTTTGATCAAATATGTATTATAATTATTTGGTTCAATTTTGAAAATGAACAGTAGTTTTTGAGCGAGCTCGAATGAAGAAGTGTCCTATATAAAACTTGTAGATCAGCAATCTAACAACTTTTCAATTTAAGATCGTATAGAGTTTCAAATATGTATTACATGTTTTTAAGTTTTATAGTAAAAAAATAAAACAGAAGAAGCAACTACAAGTGCTTCATAGGTGAGATAGTTAGGGCAATGTGAGTGGATGTTGAGGTTGTGAGTTTGAATCCCATGAATTGCATTTATATGACAAAATGAGTGGAGGATGGCATGCTTACTAAAATTACAAATATTTGGTTTTGCTTTTTTAGTGTTCTTAGAAATAAAAAAAAAAAAAATAAAATGTCATCTTTAATGGTGTGTAATGATAACCCGTAACGGACGATAAGTTACGGCCTGTTGTGGATGAGGCTTACCATTACATATGTCTTTCCATCGTTACATATATATGCCTTTCCACATGAGCAATCCTTCATCCGTAACAGGACCAATACCCCTTGCGGATGAGGGTTTTGACCCTTGAGTGACGAGGGGTGCGATTGATTTTGATCCTGTTTTGACTCGGATTTTAACACCATTAATAAGATTTAATGGAATAGCGATTGACTCCCGTGTTGGAGCTAGCTAACAAGGAGTAGGAGCTTCATATTCACTTTCAACCAGAAGCCAAACAAGTTTTGATTGGAACGGACGAGTCATGCTTGTATCATTAGGTGGCTGTGATTATAAAAGAAATATTGGGGCCAGGCGAAGTATAGTTCCGAACCGTGTGCTTACTTTCCTACATGCTGCTGGTTTTGAAGTCAGATGATCGATCTGATTTAGCTTAATTAGGAAGGTTTCTAGATGCCAGAATGACAAATTTCAACTTGATTGCTAACAAAGGGATTCCAGCCCAAAACTTTCATTGGTCATATATGCAAATTTTTTGAAGGAAGACAAAAGGCTTTGCCTTCTATATATTACTACAGCAGAAGCAAAGTACAGCTTCGCCAAATGAGTCAAAGCCCACAAGAAAAGGCTTTAAGTGATATCTCCCAAGTGTCTGCTCCTGCTTTGACCCATGTGCCATGTCCTCGCTTCTTTTTTACATATATATAATGTTAACTGCAGTTACTGCAGTTGAGGCTATCCTTCGTTCAAGCTCCTGTCGTTAATGGAAAATCCGAGCATTCTGCTCACCCCGTATCTCCCAAACCACAAAGATGACAAGTGATTTGAGCGCCGGTTGAGGTGCTCCTGTCGTCGTCACCATTCTTTGCCACCACTCATCCAATAAATGGTTATCGGCCCAAGTTTAAGGTTGGAGTTGTAGGGAGGCTGTCGATTAGGGAATATTGGATTCGTTATACTAAGGGATCCACTAATGCCAAGACTTGTAAGAACTCGCAACAAACATAAAGAAAATTTTATACAAGTTCAGGCCCTCAATATCGGTAATAACCCAACGTCTTGTTAGCCCAGATGGCCTGTTTTTCTTTGTCAATAGATAATACTTGCCGTTGAGTACAATAAGTCGTAGTACAAGATTGTGTATTTTATCTACTAAACTATAGAGTGTATGGGGGTATATGTGGATGTATGCAAAGGCTAGTTGATGGTGCGGCGGCAAGTTGACTATTCCATATGGCTTTGATGTGCTTTGCTAGATTTGGTGTCTTCGGAATTGAACATCTCTTTCAGCCATCAGGGGCCTGCATAGTTATACCATTGAGGCACAACTTGTCCTAGTCAAACTCATGGGTCCCAAGAAGGAAGGTCATATAAGGGAGGAATCATGCCTACACTATCCGAACTATATCTTCCACGTATATTATAGTTTCCCTGCCTTACCTAAATCATATCAAATTCGGTGAGCCTCTTTGTAACACAATTTTGTTTTGGAAGACCAAAAATAAAGCTTAGTTGAATTGAACTAAAATTAATCAACCCTAATGCATGGTACGACTGATGCCCATGCATCATCCTTGTGTGACGTATGATTTTTCTTATAAAAAATTATAATAATCTAACACCAAAATTTACACCTATCTACTACTATATCTTAAAAAGGACGCCACTATACACAACTATCATCGTTGTATAGGCTAACCGGCGCCCCCACCCTCTCCCTCCCGCATTTGCCACCCTTCACCGCGCCTACCCTCCTGGCTCCGACTTGCACCACAGCCTCCCCCCGCCGCCGAGTGTCGCACCCGGGATCGCCGGTGCCAAAAGGCGCCAATGGAACCTCGAGGACCCGCCAACCCACCCCCTCCCCTCAGTGTACTGTAAATTTAGTTGCTTGGAAGAACTGAACCCTACTTAGCGCTTTGTTAGCACGATTTGCACATGGTCATTAGTATTGATGAAAATACGAGTACAAACATTGGGTCAAACAGAGGATTCAATTCAAAACATCATTAGGACATACAAAATTTAATAAACCAAATATAACAAATTTTGGTCAAATGATATTGTTCATCAAATATGTGTTTGATTGCTGAGCCAGATGGTTTTTATTTAAAAGGACCCGACTAAATGGAGACAGGGCGCCAATTAGCCTTAATACGCGATCCCCGAAAATAGAAAAACCGCGTACTCCAAAAATGGAAACAGCGCCCGCCCCTCCTCCCGATCTGCCTTCGCAACCTTCCCCCGCCCCGCGCCATGCTCTCTCCGTCTACATGAATCTCCCGTCTACATGAATCAGCGGGAGGGGAATCGAAGCACCAATCTCAGAGAGGAAAAAAAAGAGGGGAGGGGAGAAAAACACCAAAACAAAATCCAAAACGTGAAGGAGAATCAGAGAGGTACTAACCTGGTTTGCCTCAACTTCAATTCATGTAGTTGCATCCATGTTCAGAAAAAAAAACTTCTCTCACACCGAAGAAGTTACACCCTTCAGTAATAAAGTTATGTCCTCCAAAGAATTAAAAGTTATATCCTCTAAGAAATTAAAGTTAAATCTATGGGTTGAAAAGTTACATCCTCTAAGAAGAATTACAGTTACATACTCTAAAAGAATTACATCCTCTAAAGAATAAAAAGTTACATCCTACAAGTAGTTATATCCTTAGAATTAAAGAATTAAAGTTAGTTCCTTCACAAATAAAAATTACATCCTCTAGAATTAAAGTTACATCCTATAGAAAGTTAAATCATCACTCAGAACTAAAAGTTACATCCACATCCTATAGAAGTTACATCCTTCACTAATAAAAGTTACGTACTCTAGAATTAAAGTTACATCCTATAAAAAGTTATATCCCTTAGAATTAAAAGTTACATCCCCCAGAATTAAAAGGTACATCCTTCGCAACTAAAAAGTTGCATCCTTTAAGATTTAAAACTATGGATTGTATTCATCGAAAACCCTAGGCAGCGGTTGGACTTGATGGATGCAGCAGCTATAGCGGTCATGAGATTTGGGGTCGTCAACGTCGCTAGATTTAGAGCCCCTAGAATAAAAAAAACTAGATCACCACCATGCAAAAAAAGGGCAAAAATCAAAAAAAAATGCAGAGATCTAACCTATGGGTTCTTGTCGGAGAGGCCATAGAGTGGTCGGCGGCGAGACCAAAGAGCGGTGATGTTGTTGTAGATGCGGGGGCGCATGGGGGACACGGTGGACGCGGGTAGGGGACTAACCGCCGCCGCCGTCGAAAATAGCCGGATTTGAGGAGGAACAACCACCGCCAGTGCCCGCGCCGTCGAAGTCACCGTTGTCGTCGCACTGTTTGGGGGGAGGAGAGATGTGGAATGCGGAAAAAGAGAAAACACGTTTCGCGTGAGGGGAAGGTGGGGAGCGGTGTCTCGGGTTAATAGATCGCACACGTGGGCGATGGGGGGACAGGTGTCGCGCGCTCCGCATGGTCGCCCCGTCGTCGCATTCGGAGAACGAGAAAACACGTTTCACATGAGGGGAAGGTGGAGAGTTGTGTCTCAGGTTAATAGATAGATCGCACACGTGGACGATGGGGGGACAGGTGTCGTGGTTAATAGATTGCACACGTGGGCAATGGGGGGGACAGGTGTCGCGTGCTCCGCAAGGTCTGTCGAATCCTGGTCTCCCGGTTTAGAGCGTAGCACACTTGCCACTAGGCTAAGGGCCTGTTGTGACTCGTACGAAATATATCATATATTTATCATATGAACCGCGACATATTGATGGAAAGGACCCAGCAAGGGATATTCCTCCTATATTCGGGAGGAGCCCATTTGGAGAAATCGGCCGGACGGTGCCGACTCATCTCGCGGGCACTCGTCACGTGCGCAGCATGGGCCCGGTCAACTCCCATGGCGGGCACCGGCGTGAGAAAGCGGAGTGGCGACGGCGTGCAGGTAGGGCGCTGCCCTTTGTCATGCCCCTTCATCTACAAAACCGACCTGCTGCTGGTGGCTTGGCTTGCATCTTGGTGGCGCACAAACTCTTGACTTTCAGACGCTACGCCGTCTACATCGACGAGGCAGGGTAGTAGCTCGGCTGCTGGATTTGGGAGCTGGGGATGAGCTTAGCCACCACCATTCATTCCCTCGTGGTGATTTTTCCATTCTTTAATTTGCCGAGGGACAATTTTTTGGGGATGCCTGTTTGTTTCTACTTGAATCAGCTAGAAATTTTGGGTGATGCTTGTTCATTTCTGCTGGTGTCAGCTAAAATTTATGGATCAGCCCGTCACTTCAGTAGCAAATGTGCAAATTGTGAATCATAAGTTTTACACAGCTGGATATAAATTTGTTGTTTGCTAATTTTAGTCGTTTGATTCTATGTTTCTTGCGCATCCACTGAGAATCTAAATTTGTCAGGCTTCGATACATGCGTATATTGTTTTCTCGATTTGCAAGAATTGTCATCATTTAATTAATTTCATTTTTATTGTCAGGATTAATTCATGGGAACAATTGTTTCCACTTTGTAAATAATCTTGTAAATACACCTATATATATTACATGTGTGAGTGATGTGAGAAGATAATCTCACCATTTTATATGAGAAGGTTTCCCTATACATTTAAAGTATGCCAAATCTTTCCTTCTAAACAAGGGATAGGTTCATTCTATCCCTTTTCATCCCTCCAAACATACAGAAAACATGGCTAATTCGAACCATTCAACTAAACAGAAAATAAAATTGTTCCAACCCAAAAAATAGGAATGGGTCTAACATACCCTAACTCATCCCCAAACCAAACACATCCCAAAAATTTGTGACAAAACATCAAATTGAGTTCTGATTATTCCAACCCTCCAAGAGTAGCATGAGCAATCAAGGCTCTTTCAGTCAATACATCAATTATACCCAAATTCCCCAAATTTTTTGCACAAAATCGATTACCCCAGCCGGAAATTCCCATGCTACATAAGCACACAAGAAATAAATCATCAATTTGTAATACACATACCAAGCTATTAATATGTCTGCAGCGATGGCGAGTAGGTGCATTGTGTAGAATGAGGATGCCACTGGGGTGGTTGTTCAGATCAAGGGTGCCCTGAGCCGACGCTGAGCAAATTGATGACACCCCTCAGCTGCCAGGGGGGAGCGGAGGCGCTATGTGAGGGACAGACGCCGAAATCCACGCCATGACTGGAGCAGGTGGCGACGACAACAACCGGAGCAGGCAGCATCGGTGGTGAGTGGAAAAAGCCGTAGCATCAACAGTGAGTGGAGAAGGTGGTGGCGGCAGCAGAAAGCGAAGAAGACAGCGATGTTCGATGCGTCCTTGAGGGACAGTCGAGAGGACGTGAGGGGCTTGATGCGAAGTGGTACGACATTTACCGAAGAAAAAGTGTGGTCTCCCCAGGCGACACTACTATTCTGTCGGATTGGGCCAAATACAAATGTAAATCAAATAGAATATGTGCCATCTAAGTGACAATTTTAATCCACACATGAAAACATTTATGGGTCTGTAACTTACACTTGTTTTGACCCAATTTAATTATGGGCTTCTGCGTAATTTTAGCCCATGCAGTATGCGGATTCGGAATTGGCATGAGCTGGTGAAACGACCTGTCAGAATTACAGATAAGGGGTATCCTCATTATCCAGAAGTACAAAGTGCGTGGAAAGGTATACCTACACGGATACAGGAAAGGGATCAGGGTATATAAGGAAAACATGGAAGAATATTGAAGGAGTCCGTACGCCAAGAAACCAAGATGGAGTCCTACTCGTAGGGAACAGAGGCTTTCCTAATCGTGTGGATCTCACAGTCGAAGTTCTACCCAGAGACTGCCGGTAGCCCACAGTATAAAAGGATTGCCACCCCCTATGGGTAGGACACAGATCGATCAAGCCATAGCAGAAGCCCGAAGAACAGTTCCGTAGCCTTAGCCACCAAAGCCGTCGAGATCATAGTCGGTTTCATCGACTACAATCTCGCCGGATCCTTGTTACCACATATTGTTCTCTGTATTCGGGATTATTCCACTAGCAACCCATATAAATTAGAAGTAGGGTTATTACCTTCTCGGAGCCTGAACCAGTATGAAAATCCTTACCTTAGCTTTTCAATCATGTCATACTATATTAGTCCTTATGGATATCAGCCATTAACACGACCCCTAATCAATTATTAGTAAAATACAAAATATCTATCATAATCCATGCCAAATAGTTGGTGTAAATAAAAACAAAATGAAAACATGATTAAAATTTGGGAACTAAAAACTTCTAATCTTAAATTTTCTAAAAGTCAATATCTACTATGAATGTCCAAATGTAAACTTTGTGTTACAATAGTCTCAATGACAAAACTAGCACACATATAGTATCAACATATTTTTATCCCTCTCCCTCCACAACGATCTCCAGTGGAAAACTTAATTATTTCGGATGCTGGACAGATGGTGGCAGCGTTTCATGTGGTATCCCTATTGTGGGTGCCGTTTTGAGTAACCTCCTCATACGTGGTCGTTGGTGGACTTGGCATAAATTGTCCATGCTGCGGTGTCCTAGTCAGATCAGTATTCACTAAATGGTGGAAATATCTAGACTAGTAACTTGCATTTACAGCATAGCTAATCTTAGAAGTTTATTGTGCTTTGGTTCAATGACGTTCGCCAGCAGTGATGAGAGCATAACTCAATTTAAAGATTGACTGTGATTTTTAGAGATTCTACCTTTCCTACTTGAGAAAGACAAGGACTATGTCTACGTTGCTAGATGGAACAATGGTTATGCGTATTTGGACTATCTGTTATTAGTCTTCTTATTTTTTAATGAAGTTATGCTTTATTGTAATTCGCGGTTTCCACTTCTACAAATTCATAGCTTATTCAAAGTAGAGGCCAGCGTCAATTCCATTATTAGAAATCGTAGCAAATACATAATAATGACACATTAGAGCCACAAAACAGGTTACAAGGAGAATGAGCACAACTTCGCTTCACTCAACATAGCCAATCAAACCATGGCTCAATTTGTGCCAGTATATGCATGCATCTGCCCAAACACTTGGCAAGAGTGACCAGCTAGCAGTGGAGAGCAAGGACGCTACTAGACTGGTGCCAGTCTATGCATGCATCTGACCAATCATCGATCTTTTCTACATCAAACCTAGTGAAACGTTTGGATGATCCAAGTTCTTCGCCCTAACATCAATCTTTTTCTAAGGGTGATAAGTGACAGGGCCCTTGTTACAAGCAAAGATCAGCTAAAAAAAAATTGATTTCAAGGATGAAACCTTTTTCAACGGCGATAGGATAAAACGACCTATAATTAATTAATAATAAAATAAAAATTATTTACCTTAATTAGTTCGTGCCACATAGTTGGTGTAAATAAAAATAGAATGGAATCACGATTAAAATTTGGAAAAAAAAAACTCTAATCTGAAATTTTTATAAAAGTCAACATCCAATAGCAAAATGTACATACAGTGTGTTACAAACTTACAATAGTCGCAATGACATAAGTAACACACATGCATGTAGTATCAAGACATTTTTATTACAATAACTGAATCAAATAGAACACATATATTATATCTTAAGCTACACATAAGTTACAAAACAAATAGATAAATTAGGACCAACACATAAGCACCATATCATTTTATAGCCAATCACACAATGACACATTAGAAGCCACAAAACAGGTTACAAAGAGGATTGCACAACTTCCTATCAGTCAACATAGCCAGTCAAAGCATGGCTCAATTTGTGCCCGTATATGCATGCATCTGCCCAAGCAATTGGCAAGGGTGACCACCAGCAGAGGAGAGGAAGGAGATTACTAGCCGAGCAGCATGCGGGGCAGAAGAAATAACCAGAGCCACGGATAATCCCCAAATCATCAGAGTGCTAGATTCTATCCCTGATCCACCACAAGACCAATTATCATTCCCAGTTATATCACCAACCAATGAGCCAAATTAGATGCGCACAAATGCCTCATATCACCACCAGTCCACCCTGCAGCCCCCATCATGAAGGGAGGAAGACAAGCAACAAATGGACAGATGATTGGGAAGAAATTGTCAGTTCTCAGAAATCTGGAGGGAATAAGAATACGGGTAGATTCATCTTTTGAGATATGTTGGGTACTTGATGTCTTGTTTTCATCAGACTCCCATTTTCAGTCTGTAAAAGACCTATTGGCTTTCTATAAAAGCTGGCCGGTTTTGCCTCGCTTAAAAGAAAAAAAAAAACACCATTCAGCCTAGGAAGTGAAGAGGAGAAATCGGCAAGTAGAGAAGCTGATTGATCCAAGGAGAAGAGGCCAGCGGTGAGGATGAACACGGGAAACTGACCGTAGATGAACTCATCATCTAGATAAAGGTGAACCCCTCAGTTCTTGCCTTTATTTTTTGGGGGCACATAGAGTAGCTATGGCACGAGCACTGTATTTTCCTCTGCACCTGCACATCACAAAATCACTAGTAATTTGCATCCAGTCACATAGTGAGAGGTGAGAGATAGAGCACAGCACCAGCTGCTACTGCTGTTGCACGAGAGCTCACCGGCGGTTATCCATTGCGCAAAGAAGTGGAGAGGTAGAACAAAGGGTTGAGGTTATTGAGAGGAAGAGAAATACATAGGGAGAATAAAGGGGATTTGCACAAGATTAGCCGATTAGGCGCTGGATTTGGGGTTGCTGCTATGCTGCTCGATGGAGCCAGCAGTTGGGGAGAAAGAGGATGTGCCCTTGCCGGGTGCTAATAAGTGTGTGTGTCCAGCTGGACTGCTGGAGTGATCAGTGCATAGAGAGTAGTAGGCTAGTAGCAGCACATCAGTGTGTCTAGGACCCACGAGTGGAGGCAATGGTGGTGAGTGTTAGAAAATTAGCCCGATCTCGACATCGGCAGCTAACTGCGGAAGCACAGGAAGAACGCCATAAAAAATCCAAACGTGACGACGGCATAGAGAAACATCGTTCGGTCAAACCTACTCCACGGGGCACTGATTACGGGCGCTCCTCCCCGATCCAGCATAACTTCAGCTTACAGGGTATCCAACGACCACACGACCAGTCGACTATGCCACCAACGGTCGTTTCCTACGCCTACCTATGCTACTGTCGTCGTCGCGGTTACTCCTAGGTATGCCTTCCTATTTAAAGGAGAGCCAGGACCGAATCCGACACCGATTCAATCCTATACCTATTACAACTCCAAGTCCTAATTGGTAACCGATTATGTAAACATATTCGACGTAAACTCTAACAAACTCCACCTTGGCGAATATGCCACGCCAATCTGGATCTTGTCCTTGCGCAAATCTTCATATACCCGGACTTGAGTTGGTTCCTTTTGCAGCTCAGACCGAGCCACCCCGACAAGTCTTCACCAGACTTACCGTCAAGAGATTCCGCTATCCTTCCGTAATTTCTTGCTTCCAGACTCCACCTGCAACAGTGCACCATCTTCTGCTCTATCATCACAGTCGTCTTGCCAAGCGAAATTGAATTCTTCCCTAACTCCAAGCTAACAATTCCAATCACCATATTTTTTGCATCCGTGACTGATTAACTGATACCAAGAAAATCACTGTTGCACCAGTCCCATGAAGAATTACCACAATAGCATCTCTTTGCCTTCAGTGACGCAGTTTTTATACATCTCCATCTTGCCGACCCGCGGATCCGGATATATCATGTACTGCCAGACATCACCGCTGAACACCATCAACGGAATTTTACCCGCTATTGCCCGGATGTCTTTTGTACCTCGACGTTCGTTCCAGAATCACGCCCACTCACTACCACAGAAAACCACATTTGTAACGCCGTATTTGTCCTGGTTTTTAAAAACCCGGTACTAATAAGACATCCCAACCCACCCACCCGGTCTATACGTCTACTGTAGTAAAGAATCGGCACAAATGACACTTATTAGTGCCGGTTTATAATAAAGACCGATATTATATTTGTGCCGGTTTTTTTAATAAACTGATACTAATAACT
Source organism: Leersia perrieri (assembly GCA_000325765.3). Lineage (NCBI taxonomy): Eukaryota > Viridiplantae > Streptophyta > Magnoliopsida > Poales > Poaceae > Leersia > Leersia perrieri. The sequence goes on along the minus strand of CM002482.1, from coordinate 1,377,225 downwards.
ATAGTCATTTGTGCCGGTTTATAATGAAAACCGGCACAAATATAATTACTACCGGTCTTTATTATAAACCGGCACAAAATGACTTAACATTTGTACCGGTTTTTTTTAATGGAACCGGTACTAATAATATGAGCCGAGCCGCGAGCCGACTGCGCGATAGTAAAGTACTCCCTCTCCCCATCTCCTCCCGTCACCACCTCCTCTTCCCCACTGACCCCACCATCTTCTCTTCCTCTCCTCTTCTCCCCACCATCTTCTCCCTCTTCCCCGGGAGGTCTGGCGACCACGCCGGCCAGGGCGGCGACTCCCGCGGTCTGCGGGTCGCCAGATCTGGCGACCCGCAGACCGCGGGTGGCGAATCCCGCGACGACGCGCCACGGGACGGCAGATCGGGCGACGCCGACACGGCATGCAGCGGGTGCGGCAGCGGCAACGGCGACCCGGCGTGCGGCGCGACAACGACAGTCCTCGGCAGATCGACGGTGACTCGGCATGATTTTTTTAAGTCATATCTTGTTCTTTTGGAATCAATTTAGATGTGAATGTTTTGGATGTGAATGTTGCTTGATGTCTGTGTGGAGCTGGAGATGGATCTGAAATATTTTGCACTGTTCTTGATTTTCTTGATTAAGTTGTGTTCATGATTTGGATTCTTCTGATAAAAAGAGGGATTAATTTGGACTGAGCCGGCTCAATTGAACCGGCTCAGTCTTTTTTTTTTTGGGTTGTTGGGATCCTATTTGTGCTGGTTGGTCGTACCGGCATTGATGAGGGAATGTCAATTGTTCCGTTTTCCTTGTGCCGGTTGGAAAACCGGCAAAAATGCCGGTTATCAACAGGCACAAACGGCACATTCTGTGGTAGTGACTATAACGCAGCCTGATCGTTCCACCGAACAAATCTAACTGACCAACACGTACCTGACCGCACACATGCTCCGTGAGACACACCATGCCACACCTTTGCCCACGTAATGAACTTACTGCATGTATTTCCTTGCAATGATCCATTGACCTGATGCACGTTTGTACTTGTACCACAACGCATCCACTGAATTAATGCAACCATGCATGCAATCAAGATTAATTACTAGGCCTTCATGTACGCGGTGTCTGCTCCATGTATGCCTTTACGTTGACATTGCCAGCCGTCCATGTACGTAGGCCGAACAAGACTCGCTCCACATGCATCCAGCAACCAACAGTCCATCGAGACGAATCCGGCTACCTTCCCCGAGTCGGTTTCCTTTTCCTTGGTTTTCCATTAAAAACCAATCTATAAGAGAAGCCAATCCCGTGTAGCCCACTGTCTCCTCGTAATGACGCTGCCGCGGCCACCGTGACCTTGCCGTTGACCAAAACAGTCGACGCCTACGAGAGCCGCCTCTCCGACACAGGAGCCACGGCCGCTGCCCCTTCGCTGGTATCCGCCGTCTTCTCACCAAAGTCGGCCCACATCGACCTTCGCCAGCACCTGCAAGCCGACCGCACCAAGTCGCTGCTCCTGCCATCCGAAGTTCGACGCCACAATCCACCTCCGCCCAGATACTGCTCCTCCGCTTTGGTGGTTTGCCCGATTGCAATTGGATGCAATCCCTGGACTCCCTTTCGCTGAATTTACAAGGAAATTTTCAGTCCGATTCAACCACGAATCATACTCCGTTTTCCTTTCGTGCCTGATTAGGTGTCTGCCTGTACGACTCTGCTTTTCAAAGCATGCTCCTTCTCGACGTAGTATACCACTTGTTAGAAAATTAGCTCCGATCTCGACATCGGCAGCTAACCGCGGAAGCACAAGAACGCCATAGGAGATCCAAACGTGACGACGGCACAGAGACATGATGTTTTTTAACATGGTTCGGCCAAACCTACTCCACGGGGCACTGATTACGGACGCTCTTTCCCGATCCAGCATAACTTCAGCTTACAGGGTATCCAACGACCACACGGCCGGTCGGCTATGCCGTCGACGGTCGTTCCCTATGCCTACTTATGCTACTGTCGCCGTCGCAGTTACTCCTAGGTATGCCATCCTGTTTAAAGGAGAGCCAGGACCGAATCTGACACCGATTCAATCCTACACATATTACAACTCCAAGTACTAATTGGTAACCGACTATGTACACATATTCGACACAAACTCTAACGGTGTGTCTAACAATGTGATTGAACTAATAAGAAATCAAGAAGCTAAGGCAAGCATTTACTTAAATCTAATTATTAAGACCATCTCATTTTAGGATAAACCACACCCTTTTGTTAGTGACACATTTAATACTCCCTCCGTCCTTAATGTTTTGACGCCGTTGACTTTTTGACACATATTTGACTATTCGTCTTATTCAAAAAAATTTATAAAATATATTAAACTATATATCCGGATAAAATTTTATTTATCAATGAATCAAATGATAGAAAAAAATAAAATTTTTGTAAATTTTTTTGAATAAGACGAATGGTCAAACATGTGTAAAAAACTCAATGGCGTCAAATATTTAAGTACGGAGGGAATACAATAGAACTCCATCTTAATATTAATCAAACACATAAACATGTTAAATTGCAGAACTAAACAAGGAAATAATCTGGAATGCACTGCCGACATGATTTGAGCTCGGCTTAATTTGTGGGCGTGTCTCTCTTTCACCATGTCGATAGAAGATGATTCTATTTCTATTAAAATATATTTTACAAAACTATTATTCCTAGTATTGCATTAACACATTACTTTCAAACATACTAATATTTATGACGACATTATTGATAAACTGATGCCGATGATGGAGATCATCGACGAATTAATATGGTGGGGTAGAGGGAGCTCAGCTCGTGCTAATTGTTAATAGCCAATCAAGGCTCTCTACATATGGTTTATAAATATAAAGAATAATAATCCCATTGCTCATACCGGAGAACCATACCGTGCCGACCGTAGATCCGTCTTAAGACGGGTGTGATCTAGTATCTTGTCAAAGTTTATTATGCTCCACAAGGGTACATAGTAGTAGGATGGACGATGAACGAATCCCATCGGATACCAGATGAGTGCATTCAATTTGCATATAGTAGCATGGTGATGTGGTGGGTTATTAGGCCTAACACAGTGATGGAGTGTAGTAAACGAAAATAAAAGAAAAGTCATGTACCCCAAGCATGGTGTCGCATTCAGTGAAGGGCAACATGCAAACATGTTTAGAGTAACTATGGATAAGATGATACAAGTCTGCACAATGCTAAATAAATCATGATTCACGCCTTTCTCCTGGAATGGAGGCTACAGGGAGTTGCTATAAACTCTATTGAATGTTAAGAGTGTATTTAGCTTTATACCTGTTGTTTAAAATCTTTTTTATTTTACAAAATAGGCTTCGATATCATAAGCTATTATTTTTTGATGTTGTAGAAGGTAGAGTATAGAGTATTATATTATTAAGTTAATATTCATGCATCCATATTTTATATTATTGACATGCAAAGTATGAATGAGCCCCCGAGGTGGGTAATAGCCCTATATCCTATCGGCTAGGTGGCCTATTTTTGTTGATTAACAGATAATGTTTGTCACTGAGTAGAATAAGCCACAATAGAAGCTTGTTGAATCCTATCAGCTAGTCTAAGATGTATGGGGTGTATGTGAAGGCTAGTCGATGGTGTGTTGGCGTATTAACGAGTCGATTCCTGTAGGGTTTCGACCTACTTTGGTGGATTGGTGTTGATGCAAAATTCTGCCGACGGCCGCTGACCGTTGTTGACAGGTGCGTTGGTCAATGGGATGAAGCGCCTCCAACTGATGTTGATGGCGATGATCTAGGAGTTGATCGGCTGAACAACTGATGTAACGCGCTTGTTGTAGTAGATTGTAGATAGATCGTTAATGGCAATCAGCTGTATGTTAGACATAGATCCAAGTAAACAGATAAACAAGTGAGCTCGATAATAGTATCGGCTGTGAATAAGATATAACATGGAAAAGCAGATACAACAGTTGGATCTAGTCACTACAAGAAATCTTATGATAGGTGACGATTCATTTACGTCATAAAAACTGAAAAATACGTCACAATTCAAGATTTGTGGCGTTTGCATGACGAAAATCCATTCGTCACCTATCATGCGTCTCTAAATATGTTCTATGACGAAAATGTGTTTTTTCGTCACAAATTTTGTGACGATCCTTCTTTCGTCATTATTTTATGACGCTTATTTTCGTCATTAACAGACTAAAAAACGTCATAAAACATGAGGAGCCTCACTATAAATGACATGCTTCTGGGCTAAGCCCAGGTAAAAGCCTTGATGGATCTTGGCCTAGCCCATTCAATACAACAATTTATACTACTTCTAGCCCAATTGAATTTTACCCATTTGCAAAATAAGTAGTGGGTCAAGCCCATATCAAAAGCCCATAGTGGCCCAAGATCTGTACCAGCTAACAAACCATTAGATTTAGGCCTGATCCATTTAAGCTTACAAATTTACACACCATCAGCCCATTCATATTGTATCAATTCACATTAATATAAAAATAACAAATGGGCCAATCCATCTCAAATGATCATATAGGCCCAAGTATTGCACCCAGTAAACAATCCAACCACATGTCCAATACAATAACATGTTTCAAATCAGTTACATCCATATAATATACCAGCAAGGTTCATGGATGACAAAACAACGTATTACATCAGAACAAAGCCTGCATCAATACATTGGCCGTATCCCTACATAATTTCAGAACATAACTGCATCACTGATCATGGCGTTTGGCTCACCTGACAATCACAAGTATTAACAAGGAATCAACCTCTTGATCCAAATGTGTAAACCATATTGCTTCAAGGAGCTACAACACTTACCTTCATTATGTTACACTGATAATGCATACAGCCATGGCCAAGTTGCAATCAAATGAACCCAGGTAACTCATGCTCTGTATTACCTATGATAAGTTTACCAAAAAACCGTCTGACTGACAACTTAAAAATGGCTTTCTCAACTTGGTCCACTTATCTGCTCCGCCTCGCTGCTGCAAACACTACCACCATCAAAAACCCATGCACAAGAAACAAATCATTGGAATAAAGCGAGCATTCTTAATCTCACCATAGGTAGCATGATGAGGCTGATGAAGCCATCCTTGTTCTCGCTGCACAACAGAAAAAGCAGCGGCGAAGGGAAATCTAGTCATAAGGTAATTCATACCCCGATCAAGTTGAAACTTAACCGGAATAGATAGAATTAAACTTCCAATCTGCGATCTTCACGACTCCTTCCTAATTTCGGCCTCAACTTTCCTTCGGTTAATCCACTCCTTTTCTTGACCGAATCCAGTAAAGAATCTACCAAATTTGGCGTTGATCAATCCGATCCAAATTCTGGTGTCAACAATTGGGCGTCTTCAATAGGTCCACCACAGGGCCTACAGATTTATACCATTGAGGCATAATGTGTTCTAGTCGGACTTATGGGTTGTTAGTAGAAAATAAAAAAAGTAAGTAAGAAAATTGGTTTGTCGTGTCTGGATTTAGTATACTAAGTTTTTCAGGCCATTCCTAGATCTTGTTAACTTCAGTGGGCCTCTCTCCGTACGTATTTGTGAAGATGTCCAAAATAGGTTATTATCATATACACAACAATATGGGACACCCTACCCCTAGGTACTATCACAATGATTTAGCAAAACAAGAATTTAATATATAATAATCCACGATCTTGTACTTTTTTTTACCTATAGTGATAAATGTGTGGGGGTGTCATAGCTGACACGAATAGTCTACATAATTATGTCATAGATGTAATTAGGCCTAGGAGGTTCACAATTCACTGTGATTACTGACTTCAGCCTATAAAATTACTATCACAGGACCGAAATACCAGCCTATAATGTGGCCTACCACATGATAGATTGTCCGTACGTTAGCCCTAATTTTGCAACAAAATTGCCGGCATCCCTAACAATGCCAAGCACAAGTGCGTCCACGCACACCCCTGCTCCACTCACTCCCACATACCCCGCTCAACGACAGACGCTTCCCAAAAAACTACTTTGCACAGAAGCACACACGTTCAATGTGCACAAAAGGATCGTGCCAGCTCCCACCTATGGCCCTTGCCTCCCTTCTAGGCCCATCTTTGTGTGGGCCAAAATCATTTTGGTTGTGAGCCGTTTCTATTTCCGACGGGCTACTTTCATATTTGGCCCATGGGCATAGGATTTGGACCCCATATAAGGTTGTTTTTTTCTTCAATTTCTATACGTGTTTGTAGTTTTTATACAAATATTTGTATGTATAAATTTTTAGTTAAAAAATGGTATGCGTAACATTTTATGCTGAATATTTATACGCTATGTACTCTTATAGTACAATATACATTATATCTTTCATGTATAAAGTTTGTATATATACCAAATATTTGTAGGTATAAAACATATTTATATGTACAAAAATTATATATTTAATGTTAGATCTATACCAAATGTTTCTATATTAAAATATATGTTTAATGTTTTGCGCGCACAATTTTGATTCTCATCTTTCTTTTTTAAGTATAGCTTTTGCAGGATTTCACTGATCTAGCTATCATCAGTAATGGCACCAGGGCCACTAGATCTCTGGAATGAGTGGGCGATCCAGATCCTTGTACTTTTGAGCTTTACTCTGCAGCTCGTCCTGGTCCTACTTGCCGGGATACGTCGGCGAAAAGCTCCTGCTGTGCTGAGGATCCTGCTTTGGTTGGCCTATCAACTGGCTGACTCCACCGCGATATACGCCATCGGTAACCTCTCTCTGGGAGGCACACCGCGTGATCACCAGCTGGCAGCATTTTGGGCACCATTGCTCCTAGTTCACCTTGGTGGCCCAGACAACATTACTGCCTACTCCCTCGAGGACAGCAAGCTCTGGCTCCGACACCTGCTCACCGTCTTTGTGCAGGTCATCGGCGCGGCGTATGTCCTGTACAAACATTTCACCGGCAGTACTCGTGGCAACAACTCGCTAATGGTGGCAACCTTCATGATGTTTGTGGTAGGCGTGGTCAAGTATGGGGAGAGGACATGGGCGCTCAGGAGCGGTAACATCGACACCATCCGGAGCTCACTCAAGAAGGAGCAACGTACCAGGTGCCATGTCCACATTAAGAGGGATGCCGATAGAGAGGAATACCTCATCCGTTGTGCCCACGCCCTGTTCCACACTTGCATGTACGCGGTTGTTGATGATTCTTCAGATGACAGTGCTAAAGATACCCTCGACGCAACCAAACTTGGTGCTCTTTGGAAAGATCAAGAGGATATGTATTCGTTAATGGAAACTGAGCTCTCCCTCATGTATGATGTCTTGTACACCAAGGTGAGTGTGATCCATACCTGGATCGGCTACTGCATCCGAATCATCTCGCCTCTCGCCACGGCCGCTTCGTTGCTTATCTTCCAATTGGACGGTAAAAACGGTCAAAACAAAGTTGATGTTGGTATTACATATGTTCTGCTAACCGGTGCTTTCCTCCTGGAGGTGACATCGCTGTTGCGTGCACTAGGGTCGAGTTGGACGTTTACCTTTCTTTGTGCCGCACGGTGGAATTGGTTTAAGCACGTGGTTCTGTGCAGTGGAAGATGGCATCGGCTTCGTCATACAATCGTGTCTCTTCATCACCTTTTCATGGTCATGGGAATCAGTACATACTGCATACCTTCAAGACGGTGGTCCAGACGCATGGGGCAGTATAACATGTTCCACTTTTGCACTCGTCGTGACACATCCAACACTCGTCCTCTACTTGGCAGATTGGCCAACATGCTGGGACAAGAGGACTTGTGGGAAACCATGCATTACTCGGGGACTATTGAAATTCCAGAGAAGGTAAAGGAGTTGGTTTTCAACTATATAAATCGTATAGTCGAACAGAATACTGTGAATACCCTGGGCGTAATCAGGAATAACTGGGGTCAGCAGACAATGATCAAATTTCAAGTGAAGCTGGACAACACACAGCTGGGCGCTGAGTTCCAGGAGGCTGTCATTATCTGGCACATTGCAACTGAAATTTTCCTTACCATATGCGAGAGAGCCAAGCAGCACAATGAAGAGCCCACAGTGGAAGCAATCAAGTCAATATCCAGCTATATGATGTTCCTCTTAGTTGACCGCCCTGATATGCTTCCTGGCCTTGCTCAGAAAAGGCTGTACCAACGAACCTTGAAAGTTTTGTGTGACATATGGACCAAAGTTATTAATGATCCTACCTATCATCAACCTAAAAGGAATGTGTGGACTATGCTCAAACAACTATTCCGCCTGCGTGAAAACCCCAACTCTTATTCTTCGCGTCCGCATAGAGTGAAGCTTGTTAACAAACTACTGGATCGCAAATCAAAAGAAGTCGACCTTGAATCCCGGAAACCTGAGTCTTCCCGTATCATATTTGCAATTGATGTTACTAAAAAGCTGCAAGAGGAAGAGGAGAAAAACGGTCGCTCCTTGCAAATGCTCGCGGAAATGTGGATCGATTTTCTAGTCTATGCGTCCAACCGGTGCAGCAGGGAGTCTCATGCTAAGAAGCTCAGCAGTGGAGGTGAGTTAACAACTGTCCTGTGGCTTTTGACAGAACACCTTTACCAAAACCAAAGTAAATAGGAAGATGCGCGCGGCGTGACGCCGCGCCGGGCGAGCACTCGTGTAATTGTATTTTACAGCAGGAGTATGCTTGTTTGATCGGTCCATACTAAAAGCAACACGTTCTCATTTGAGTATGTTCTTTTTTTTATGAGTTCGATCGCTGTTCGCAGATATAACATATATCTGCAACTCTCGCCTTAGTAGCTTTGGACATGAACAAGTTTAATTAAGTTCAGCATTAAGGTTAACCACGTAACCTTAATTAAAGCACTTTATAAAATGAAGTAGTTCGCCAAAACAAAACAAGCTACACTTGTTGACTACTGCCATTGCTGGATTGAATTGAAATCCTATTTTACACATCACAATGGAAGGGCAACTGGCTAAAAAGAATCTGCAATCAAATTTGAGACCAAAGGTAGCATCGTGAATACTGAATAGCCATATATCACTAACCTGGTATACATCTTATAACAACGTTGTACTGAATTTACAGCTGACATTTTGAAAATAAAATAATCTCACGTCTTTTTTCCCGTCAACATAATTTCCTTTGTATGTGTGGGTGGGGGGGG
>CM002482.1:1340648-1354658 GCA_000325765.3 Leersia perrieri | reverse complement strand
GGTTAATATTAATAACCGGTACTAATAGTATTAGTAGCAGTTTTATAAATAAACCGGCACAAATGTGGTGTCATTTGTGCCGGTTTTTTCCGTGGATTCACTTTATCGGAGTTTTTGGGTGGGATTTCCATCATTTGTGTCGGATTTAAAATAACCGGCACAGATGAGTCGTCATAAATGTGTGTTTCTGTGATAGTGCGATGAACATCAGGACAGCGGCGACCTCAAGAAGGAACCCGCTGCCAGCAATGTGCTTGTAGAGGACGTACGCAGCACCAACGACCTGCACGATGACAGTCACCAGGTGGCGCTTCCAGAGCTTGTTTTCCTCGAGAGAATAAGCAGTGATGTTGTCGAGGCCCAGAACGTGACCAGCTGGTGCCCCCGAGGGGCACCGCCGAAGGAGAGTTGGCCAAGGGCGTATATCGCCGTGGAGTCAGCCAGCTGATATGCCAGCCAGAGCAGGAGCCTGAGTGTAGGGTAGCCTTCATGCTGGCGGATCCCAGCGAGGAGGAGGACGACCTGCAGCGTGAAGCTCAGCAGAACAAGAATCTGGATTTCCCACGCATTCCAGAGATCTATCAGCCATAGTGCCATTGTCACTTCCTCCTAGCTTTGGGCGATCCTGCACGGACAGCCCTTGAATTGCGAGATCCACAAGCAGAGCACCTATATATGTGGGTTATCAGTGTAGTATTGACAATGACCAACATTGTTATAAATGCTAGATGATCACAGAGTGACCAACATTAATTCACACTACTTCATATTAACTGGATTATCTAACAGTGTCGAGTGATGGCCAGTGCTTCACTGGTTTAGCTACACAGCCTAGAGTAGAGTGATAACCAGCTACATGGTGCAGATCATATCACTATCACTTCACTGGTTTATATAGCACTCATACAGACTGTAGAGCGATAGTATTCCCATGATGGATTGGACTAATTAGCTAAGTAAGCACAAGGATTATGATATATCTATAACTGCTTCCAACATAAAGCCAAGAAAGAAGGAGTTATTAATTAACAACACAAAGTGGTAAGGTACCTGCAAGTTTGTGTACTTGCCACATGTGAGCGTCATGCTGGCATCTTTGGATCCAATTCCTCATTGGGTAGCTTCGCAATATACTAAATTTGGGATCAAGATTAGGTGATAAGTATAGCGTCAAACATGTGCTTACTTGCCAATTGCATGTAGGTGATAATCAATCTGATCTCATTTGATTGGTAGTGGGGATCTCAATAATATATCCAAAAATGTTGTAAATAAATATGTGTACAAGGACCTGATAAAGCACTAATGTGATGTAATAACTTTTCTTGCTCAGTTGTCTTCTGTCTAAACTAATTTAGTTGGCTGTGACAGACATAGTTCAGTTATATATGACAATAAATTCATGGAAAAGAACGGTGTTCCTCAAAATGCACAAGTACTGATACTGTAATCTGTAACTTCAAACTGTAAATCAAGTTCACGTATCCTTATCTGTATGTACATTTTCCTTATGCCTATTAACAACTTCCAGGGATAAAAGAAAAATACAATCCTAGTGTTTCTGAAAGGATCAGCACTCCTATGCTTTCCCAATGTAAAAAAATGGTATCAACCAGTCAATTTCTTGTTATAAAAAAAAACTCAGATGGATATATTTCATCGGAAAACACTGAATTACAAATTCAATCTAACGAGAATCACAAATTCTGGTTTAATTAAACAAAGAATCACAAATCCATCATCGCCTCAGCCTGATCAATTGTTGTATGCCAAATCGGCAGCAAAAATCATTGAGTTGTTCCGTACTAGACTGGTCGCATAAACAAAAGATACTAATCACCCTTTTCAGAACAATGAACAGCATCTAGTGCACAAATAAATTTACAAAACTCAACAGATGCAATCTAATTGTACTGAAAAGATACAAGAGGCACGAAAGAGCAGGAGCAAGGACCTTAGCCACCGGAGGAGCGGAGCGTTCGTATCAGGAACCTCTCACCGCCGCCCTGGTTGGGTTGGGTTCCAAAATAGGGGGGAAATAGAGCGGGAGTGGTGTCGGCAGGGGTGGACAGCGTGGAAAGGCCGAGCAGCGGCGGGGAGGGGCAACATCGCCGTGGCCCGCGCGTAACCGGCGTTGGCCGGACGGGGCGATGGTCCGAGAGGCGAGAGCGAGGTGAGTAGTAGTGCCCCAAAATTGACCAAAACATGAGGGAAGATGAATACCCGGGGTGAAAATTTTTAGGGAAAATTCCCTTCATACCCACCAATTCTCTCTCAATCCTTTCTATGTCCCTTAAATTTGTCCAATCTCTTCTATACCCCTGAGTTTTTATCTTCAACTCGTTTATACCCATTCCGTTAGTTGACCATAAGTTGACCGTTAAATATTCTTCAAAATGACAATATTACTCTTCACATCTATCACATAATTATGTGCTTGCTTATTTGGAAAAATACAATTCTAAAAGATGAAAAAATATTTATTTAATTTAGTAAAACAAAACAACAATAATTATTTGACCCACATCTTTAAAAATTTTAATTTATTTTTTACAATAAATTTTAAATTATATTTGATGACATGTGGACAAATATTTGTATTGAAAATAAACCTAAATAAAAAATTAGTGTTTTCAATTTCTCGGGAATATTGTGTGCATTTCATAATATTTTAAATTTATTTTAAAAAATATATTTTAAAAAATTTAAGTCAAGTAATTATGTCTCGTTTGATTTTATTATTAATTCAATTTTTCATATTAAGATTTATATTTATATGGCAATTAGCATACATACTAAATAAGAGCAATATAGTCATTTTGACAAAAATCTAACGGTCAACTAACGGAATGGGTATAGAGGGGATAAAGATGAAAACTTAGGTGTATAGAAGGGAGTGGACAAATTTCAGGGACGTATAAGGGATGAAGAGAAAACTCGTGGGCATGTAAGGAATTGCCCCAAATTTTTACTGCCTACCTGCCTAGTTGGATGTTTTATGCCGATTTCAGTACTCAAGTTTCAATACGAAGGAAACTGTTTGGGGGTTGAGGTGGCTATTTCGCACGCAGGCGCCCCCTCCGCGCAACCAGACACGTGAAAGGCGAGGAGGCATCCAGCACAGAGGTCATTATGGGGATGCGTTTTGGGCGACGGGATCTGTTTTTCGCATGATGCTCGGGACTCACGTGAGACCACACGTTAATAAATCTATATGGAAAAATCTATAAAAATTCTATACATGTAAATGAAAAACTTTATATAAATTTATGTACAAAGTATAATCTACATTATATTTATATTATGTATTTATGTGTACCAACTTTAGGTGTATAAACTTTGTGTGTAGAAACTTTAGTTATATTTAGATGTATAAATTATTAGATGCATTGATGGTGAAAAAAAAGTAAGTAAAAACACTGTCAACCAGAAAACACCAAGGACAAAGAAACCGAAAAAAGAAAATAAAACAAATGACATATGAAAAGAGGAGGTTGCGCCGTCCCTCCTCCCAACGTGCCATGTGGTCCACTCCCACGGGCCCATCCTCCTTAGTCCTCTCTCTTGGATGCTAGGCTTCCTCCTCTCCCAGGGGTGCCAGGTGGATCACTCCTACTCGTCCTGCAGGCCCCGAGGGGCGTGACTGGTCGCGATCCAACCGTTTTGGTCGCCATCCCCACAAGCGACTCGGGAGGCGACGGCCACATCGACACCTCTGCTCCCCTCTACCTCCTCTGTCTCATCGCCGCCCGAGCGGCTGCAAGTAAAGTCATGTGGCCGCAAGCTCGTAGTGTCGGGGCTTCATCACTTCCCATACCAGGGCTCACGGCAGTTGGCTCTCGTCCTGATCCACGTTGTTCCAACCGGATCTAGTGGGGCAGTGGTTGGCGGTGACTGGTGGCAGGATAGTCATCGGAAATAGTGATGGAGACGATGTGGCGGTGGTTTCTATCCAGATCAGCACCGTTTTTGCCTGAATATCGTGCGACGCGAGCAGTGGCAAGGTAGAGGTTGGCAGCGGCGGTAGCAATTGATCAGGTTGCTCTGAGGCAGCGGCAGTAGCTGTTGATCAAGTTGCTCTAGAGGCCACGACGATGTCATTGGAGGGAGTGGCATTGCGACAACGGCGATACGGTGATTGTGCATGGTAGTGGCACAGCCTCGCCGCAGCCAGTCGATGTGAGATCACTGTGGCCAAACCCGTCCCACCCACAGCTGGATCTTGCTGGGAGGCAGTTGACCCAGTGGGTGTGGGCCTTGGTGGCAAGCTTGGTGGTGACACGATTGTCATGGCCGTAGAGTCGTTGTCAGCTTCTGCAGTGACGACATCGTTGGCTAGTGGGCTGGTGGCGGCAGATCTGGGCCAGTGTTGTTGCCTATTGGCGGCACTGGTGGCAGTGGCGAGGCTCCAAGTAGTTTGTTAGGCGATAGTCATCTCTACTCTTGTTTCGATGAGGCCTTTATCTGCTTGGTCCTAGTTCTTACTTGCAGCAGGACCGCAGGAGGCCTGTTTCTCCTTGTTGGTTTTTACAGTTGGAGTCAGACCTCCATGTTGTTGGGTATGACGTTGTTGTGTTAACTCTTTTTTTCTTATTATAAAAGTAGAAACAAAGCTCCTCCTCGGTTTTAGAAACTCTAGCGCCGTGTGCTAGGGATCTATTGTGCTGCAGCATGGACCCCAAGATTCGGCCCAGCTAAGCCTAATGAGAACTAAAAGAGAAGATAGGCTCTGCATTTCCAGATCATGGAACATGATCTATCTATCATTGAGTCATAACACAAACACAAATTTCGTAATACCTACGATCGCTAATACCAAGACCAACAAGAAACATAAAAAAAGACTGTGAGATAAGAATTTATACAAGTTTTCATGTCCTGACAATAGTAATAGACCTAATCTTGTTTGGCCTTCAGGCCAATCCTCCCAATATAAATGGTGTGTTCCCAAGTACAAAGCGAAGCGGTAGGACTACACTAGCCTAAAGGACTATTTGTATTTCGTGTACAGTGAAGTGTGATGGACGTGTGTGATGGACGTGTAGTCGGCAGCTAGCGAATTGTGATTGTATTTTGACGAATTTTGAATTAATCCGACGATTATGATGTATTGAGCTTTGTTGAGGCTTATCATTGTACCCAAATGGGTTTTGTATTTATACCACTGCTCCATGATGTATTATAGGACTCATGAGGTTTAGAAAGGAAATATTCGATAGAGGTTGGGTCATGTCAAGTCAACGTACGTAGTTCTTTCCTTACGTGCTCGTTTTCCATCTCATCGGCTTTGTTGTATATTATATCTGTATATAACCATGTGTATGCTGACGGGTATACTTATGCCTAAAATGATGGTGGGGCAATTATCATACTTCCTCTCTTTCTATCTTGTAGTCTGCACTATTGTATGGCTTAAAAAATAGACCGTCCCTTGTGCCAATGAATAGCTAGGATCATTCAATCTCTGCCCTTGTTTCGAAGAGTTTCTCGTAGATGGAGAATCTAAGAAAAACTGTAGCTAGCAAAAGCTCCCCTAAAAAATCTAGCTTCTCGACACCCGTTGCTCGTAATCTAAACCTTCCCTAAATAGGACCTCTAATTGTTGGTATAAAATATGCATGTCACACAAGAAAACCTAGGAGATTTACTTAACTCTAGTGTAGGTCCTAAAAAATCGTGTTTAGGGCATGCCAGTTAGTTTGATCCTATACCTAACAAGATAGACGGAAAAAGATTAGTTTGTTGCTGATTGGACACTGATTATTGCTTAATCAATATGGATGGTGTTTTGGATCGATCGGCTATAAGTTGTTGAGTTCTTCTTTCATGGTCATCATCCAATCGGGGTGACCAAGTGCTTCTTCCACCCTGGAAGGCTCAATAGAGAAGACAAATGAGTAATGTTCACAAATTTGCAACACGGAAACGAGTGGTTGCCCCTCTATTTATGTCATCAAATATGTTGTTGGTGGACTTTGGTGAACGAGTAATGATCTCACTGTAGACTTTAGTGAACACGTGTATGTGCAAGCGCCGGCTCAGCGTGTACACTTGGTTTATCTTGATCAAGATTTGTTGGAGGAGGAGGGTCTTTGCACTTGGGATGTTGAGAGCTCCAGACGTGTTGAAGTTGAAGCTTCATTGTCGTTGAAGACTTGATGGCGAATATCCCCAATTGCCATCCATTGGATGGCATAGTATAGGATGTCTTCATCATCTACCATACTTGGATCAATTTTCTATACTTGAGAGTCATTAGTCTTATCAAACGTGACATCACGCGTGATCTCAACAACACTGGTGGTCTTGTTGAAAACGTGGTATGCACACGAGGTTGATGCATTTCCAAGCAAGAACTCTTCATCCACTTTAGGAGCGAATTTGGAGGACCCTGTCTTCTTGTTAAAAATGAAATATTTACATCGAAAGACATGAAAATATGAGATATTTGGGTTGTTACCGTTAATTATCTCATATGATGTCTTTCCAAGAAGGCGGTGAAGGTAAAGGTCATTGATGGCGTGGCATGCGGTGTTGACGGCTTTGGCCCAAGAGCAATCCGAAGTCTTGTACTCATCATGCATAGTGTGTGCCATCTCATCAAGGGTTCTATTCTTTCTCTCAGCCACACTATTTTGTCGAGGGGAGTACGGTGTCGAGAATTTATGCTTGATGTCCTCGTGTTCAAGAGACTCCTCAATTTCAGTATTCTTGAACTCACCACCATTGTCTCTTCTCATGTTCTTGATCTTTAAATTGAACTCGTTTTGTGCTCTTCTTGCAAACTTCTTAAATGTTTCTTGTGTCTCACTCTTATCTTGCAAAATGAACACCCAAGTATAGCAAGACTATTCACCAACAATAACAAAGTCATACTTTTTACCTCCAATTCTTATGTAAGCAGCCGGGCCAAAAAGATCCGGGATGATGCACACCAACTTGTTTTCCCGCTTGACATGAAGCACATACCTTATCTTTCTCAAAGTACACATTTGTTAGTCCAACAATGTGATCCCCTTTAAAAGTTTGTGAAGATTCCTCATACCAACATGGGCTAGTCTCCGATGCCACAACCAATCCATGGTGGACTTTGCCATTAAGAATGTCTCAAGCTTAGCCTCTTTTGAGGAGAAATCAACGAGATAAAGCTTGCCCTTGAGAACACCATTAAAGGCTACAGAGGAATCATCCCTGTTAAAGATGGGCACATCATCATCGGTGAAAACACAATTAAACCTAATTTGCACAATTGAGAAACGGAAGTAAATTTTAGTTGAGAGATTTTACCAACACCACATTAGATAGGGAAAGATCATTTGAGATGGCAATCTTTCCCAATCCAACAACTTTACCTTTCCCACTATCACCAAACTTAATGTTTACTTGAGAATCATCACTCTTTTCAAAAGTACAGAACATTGAATTCTCTCCGGTCATATGATTGGTGCAATCACTATCGATCACCCAATATCGCCCGCCGAAGGAGTATTCCTACAAGAGATCAATATCTAGTTTTATATACCCACACTTACTTGGGTCCTCTCATGTAAGTCACAAGTGTCTTAGGCACAAGTATAACTCTCTTAAATTACATGTTGTTGGTTCTTGGGCCAACATAAGAAGCAACAACATGACCACTAGCATTCTTCCTAAGCACATGAGAAGCATCAAATGAATCATGTGGCACATGTCCATTAGAAAGGATATTTTTTGTTCATAACAAAGTTGTTAAGCCCTTGGACTCTCTTGAGCTTCACACTATAGTTCACCCTTCCCTTAGATGGAGGAGTGTAGCTAAGACCCTTATGGTTGTAGTTATCATGTTGGACCCGAGGTAGTCCTTAAGTGCCTTCCTATCCAAGTGGCACTTGAGAAGGCCATTTTTGAGAAGCCCTTCTATCTTCTCATTTTGTATGAGCAAGGTCTTCACAATGTTAGATTTAGATATACATGTCTCTATGTCATGGTCCTTGCACGTAGCACATCGACCAATACTTGCTACCATTGAGGAACAAGATGCCTCACAAGTAGGGAAGCACTTTTCTTGAGTTTGTCAAACTTGTCCTTAAGAGAATGATATGCTTCACTTAAGATCTTCATTCTATCAAGGACTTTAGTCTTTGACTCCTCAAGATATTGGCATGAGTACTTGGTTTGCTTGTAAAGCCCTACCAAAATCTCATACCATGCTCTATCAAAAGCAAGCTCACTCTCTTTCTCACAAATGAGCATAGCCTCTTGCTTTTCAAGAGTAGCTCAATGGTGTCAAGCATGCCACACATACTAGGCATATATTTCTTACCTAGCCTCCCTAACTCCTCATCATCCTTGGTCTCATCATTCTCACAAGTACCATCAAATGAGTCATTAGTGAACAACTTGTGAGAGAATAATTCCTTTTGCTCCTTTGCCATAAGACAAAGATGACCGTCGGTCTTGAAGAGTGATGGAGTAGTCGGTGGTGAAGACTTGATAGCGATGGTGGCAATCCTCGAGGTTGCACAAATGCACTACCCTTTCATTAGTGGTATCTTTTCCCTTGCGAAGATGATATCCGACCTTCACAACCTTCCCCCTGGCACAACACAAACAGATCGGTGGCTCGAAGGTGACGTCTAGCCGTCTAGGTGTCCTCAACCACTAAGAGTAACAAGTCTCACAATGATTTCTTGGGAATGAAACAAGTGCTCAATAAATCTTCATAAAATCAACACTAAGCACTCAACCAAGCTCAAATCCACCACTCACACACACATAAGATCACAAATTGAACATCGGGTGAGAGTAGGAAGAGAGAAATCAATATTCAAAGTGAATCTCAAGCTTCAAATCCAAGCCTAGGGCAACAAATGAGTCAAGGAAAGAAGCAAACTCTAGCTTGGGGGAGAGGTGTATATAGCCACCCTTTAGAATTCTGCTTATTGGGGAACAAAAATGCTATTTTCGCAATATCCGATAATATCATTAGAACATCTGAGCAGTGCAAATTACCATCACCCCAACTCGAAAAACCACAATAGCACCTGGGAAAAAATACTTGTCGGAACATCCGAACCGAACCTCGGAACATCTGGGAAGTGAACATTTCCAATTACTAAAGATCTCAGAGTCAAGCACTAAATTAGAAAAATCAATTGTTCCGAACATCTGAACATTTTCTTGAAACATCTGAGAATCAATCCAGAGAGCATTTTGAACCATCGAAGGGACACTTTCTCAGAGCATCTGAGAAAAGATCTAGAAACTTTTAAGACCACAAAACATCTAAGAAATTCTCAGAACATCCGGGAATTGGTACAGAAACTTATCTGGACCACAAAACATCCGAGATTACAGAACATTCGAGAAAAACAAGGAAAACTCAAATTCAAATAATGAAAGGCTTCAAAAGAGATTTTTAGCATTTGTTTCACTCCTAGATTTCTTTGTGACACCCCATTTATAGTATGACTTTTTTATGTACTCAAGATAGCGAAAAATACATATACCATAGGATACTGTCGTCATTTTTCTTCTCTTTTTCTTCGCACAGTCATCATGGGTGTCGCTTGAAATCAACTATAGAGGACTAATCGGTTTCCCTCACAACTCAATAAACACGTTAATCCTCACTAATATGTTGTCATTAATCACCAAAATTATTAGAGGCCTAGATATAGTTTTAATGACTCGCTATAAACACCTATCAATCTGCCAAAGTTTAAT
This sequence comes from Leersia perrieri, assembly GCA_000325765.3. Classification (NCBI taxonomy): domain Eukaryota; kingdom Viridiplantae; phylum Streptophyta; class Magnoliopsida; order Poales; family Poaceae; genus Leersia; species Leersia perrieri. The sequence continues at coordinate 1,344,953 of CM002482.1, read as the reverse complement.
GGCCCCACCATATAGGCCTGTTGCATTGTCATAGGTTGACAAGTCTCGCCACATGGGCCTGTCAGATTGCGTCCCGCCATAGCCCACAGGGGCATGTCTAAGTGTTGTAGGTTGACAGGGCCAGCCATAAGGGCCTCTCTAACAATCGTATGTTGACCGGAGCCGGCCAGCAACTTCCTGTATTTCACGATGGCATGATTTTTAGAATTTTTAACAGACATGTCGAACGTCGATAAGACACCAATCGAATAACGGGAGTATTAGTTTTGTGATTTTTCTCACTAACATTATTTTTTGCAATTTTTAAAATAATAATATTTCCAAAAAACTTCCTAGAATTACAATCTTTTAATAGCCATGGAAGCATTATTGTACATGATGGGAGCTATAAACAGAGAAGATCTTTAACTCCTCTACAAGTGCAATGGCAAATGTCGTTCTCAATCTCAAAAAATGGTGACAGACGGTGGAGTCAACACCTCTATGTTGCATATGGTCATATTGGTGGCCTTGCTCTGAATACGACTGCAGTGTTATCTTTCTCTGAACAAACATATAATGTTAGGCCTTGTTTAGTTTTGTTTCAATTTTTTTTGATGTATATGTACATACCTTTAAAGTATTAAACGTAGACTTAATAACAAAACAAGTTACAAATTCCGCCCGTAAATTATGAGACGAATTTATTAAGCCTAATTAACAAATGTTTACTGTAGCATAACATTATCAGATCATGGCGTAATTAGGTTCAAAAGATTTGTCTCGTAATTTACATGCAAACTGTGTAATTGGTTTTTTTTCCACATTTAGTACTCCATGCATGTGTTTAAATATTTGATGTGATATTTTTGGCCAAAAAATTTTGGAATCCACTTAGTTGTACTATTTTATGGTTAGGGAGATAAATAGCATAAATAGGAAATCACACAGGAAAATATACGGCAAGATGCACGCAGGCATAGTGGCAGACGGTCCATCAACACGGCAGTCGGCATTTGGCAAGATGAAAACTGCACAGCTGTCGATGCATCGAGGTATATATACACGTACACGGTACACCTACTGTAATTATCCGCAGCAGGCTCTCAAACCGAAGTGAGAAAGTGACATTGGAGATGGCATGGCATCAACAATCGAGTCATCGAGTGAGACTCTCAGTGGCACTTGGCAGGCCGCAGAGACCGTGGGTCATATCAGTATAATTGCGTTGGAGACCGGCCGATACTCTCGTTGACGACTGACGACTGAACCAACAACCTAGCCTGGTGTTTCAGGCTCCACTCCATACATGAAAAGCAGGGCACCTCACATATTTAGCCCTATTTAGTTCGCGAGAAGAAAATTTTGAATGTCACATCACATATTTTTGACTAAATGTCAAAAAAGATTTTTAGACATAAATGTAAAAATAAATTTTATAACTCGTCTGTAGACCGCAAAACGAATCTATTAAGCCTAATTAAGCTGTCATTAGCACATATATGTTACTGTAGTACTTATGGCTAATAATGTACTAATTAGGCTTAAAACATCCGTCTTGTGATTTTCGTACGAACAATGCAATTAATTTTTTTAATAAAATTAATATTTAATACTCTGCATGTTTTAAAAGATTCGATGTGTCGTTTTTGGCAAAAAAAATTTAGGAAGTAAACACGGATTTAGCGGTAAGGAGTACGGAGGATTTAAACCATCGATTAGTATGTTTCTCTCAATGACATTTTGACTTTTTATTTCTAACGTCTGGTTATTTATTTTATTAAAAATTAATGTAAATATAAAAGAGGATAAGTTATACTTAAAATATTCTTTTGAATAAAATAAGTCAATAACAAAATATATAGTATCATTTTAATTTTTAAAATAAGACGAATGGTCAAACAAAATAAAAAATGATAATTTTGAAACAGAGATATGATATACTAGCCAAGTTGGTAGTAAACTGAACCAAATGTACCCACATATATATAGCACATGGTTTCAAAACTGGAGTACATGGGTGAAATAGATTGCTCCCTCCGTCCAAATATATAAACATTTGAATCGAGATATAATATATAATCCATTCGTTTTAAAATATTAGGCACAACCACTTTTCTCTATGTCCCAAAATATAAGACGCCTGTTAATTATGTTACAACATGCATTGGCAAAAACTAAATAAAAACAAATACATATAGCATGTATTGGTTGATTGTATCAACTAAATGCATAATTAAATGTTACTTGGTTTTTGTGTACAAAGTGGTTGTGTCTTATATTTTGAAATGGAGGGATTATACCATAAATCTGGACAACACCGAGTACTTTTTTTAAGTATGTCTTTTAAGAAGTTACTTCCTCCGTTTCAAAATATAAGACGTGCATTAATTAAATTGCTACATATATTGGCAAAATAGTAAAATAGAGCAAAAATAGATAGCATACATTGGTTGGTTTACACTAAATAAATGAATGATAAACTGTTTCTTGGTCTTTGTATTTAAGATGGTTGTGCCTTATTTTTTGAAATGGAGGTAGTATTAAAAATATAATCGTAGTGATTTTATGACAAATCGAACAAAGTTATTTTCTTATACCAAAATATAATCTTTTCTTATTGATCAAATATTTAACATTTAACGGACTACGTTCTAAAATGACATATATTTCAAAACAGAGTGAGTAACACACGTAGCACTCAACCAAAATATCAAAGTTACTACTCCGTATATGATGCAGTTGTGGTTGAATGATGTTATTCACATTGTATAAATATTTGTGGCAATAAATTTTAGACAGACCGAAAAATTGTGTTTCTATATAAACGGATACGATCAGAGAAATCTTTTGGTATTTATTTGTACTGTACTTTGTGGTGTGGGGCTGTGAGCGTTTATTAGGGCATCCACAATGTATAAAAAAGTGGGTAGTAGGAGGCCTTATTATCTGGTTTAACATTGTGCAGGTAGGTGTTAAGGTGGGTAGTAGTAATGTTCGGTAGTAGCACTACTACCCGGTTGTATGTTTAAACAAATATTACAATCTCTCTTTTCTCTCCATTCCACCAGCCATCTCTTCCATTCTCACAATATTTTTTGTTGCAATATGGCCCACCTTACTACCACCTCCTATCTCCACTGGTATACATTGTGACAAATAAAACAACTACTACCTACTGTTAAAGGGTCTCACCTTATTAACAATTTAGGCAATATACATTGGTGATGCCCTTAGAGCAAGTTTAGTAATATAGCTAACTTGTTAGCTATTAGTCCACTTATAGCCAACATGTATAATAAATAAGCTATAAGATTGACTCTATTCTTTTCATTCTATCTCTTTTTCTTACATATATTTGTCTTGGGGTATGTGTAGAGCTAGTTCTTGCATGAGAGCCAACCTCTCTTATTTTTTATTGTCTTTCTCCTCCACATAAGTATATAGCCAGCTTACCACCCACTATTAAACTTGCTCTTAAGGAGTGTGTACTTGTGGATAGGTACCGGTGTACTTGGACATGCGTGTGATCATTTCTTGGTGGATGTGTACGTGGTGGGCGTAACGGGTGTGTGCTACAGTAGGGTATCAATCTGCTTTGGGATAGAACACGTAGGCTGACACTATCTGTCCCCTGTTATATTATCAATAGCATCCATCAAAACAAGAGAAAATAAAGTGGAGTTGAACCTTTTGCCTCGCTTTTTATTCGGCAAGATAACTTTCCGTATTGGTGTAGCTGTAATTGTATTTTGATATTAAACATGTTGAATAACGTGTTTTGTCATCTTGATGTCGGTTACTGTAACACCCGGCCTCCAACAGTCGTATTAGCCCGCTCTACACGTTGAGCGGACCCACGTTCGCATAGTACAACTCTTACACTTTCGTCCTCGCTTCGTGTAAAAGGGTCAAGCCGGTTGTACTATGGTTGGAGCACAAAAGCTTGTAAGCAGGCCCTCAACCACCTAAACTTCCAAGGTGGTACTAAACCATCACTACACTCCATTTCTAGGCCACTTGGGCCAACACAACACCACACTACTAAGCTTCATTGGGCTGGGGTGTTACATTCACTCCCCCTTAAGGGCTGACGCCCCGACAGCTCACCGCATACACGGCAGAGGCCCAGAACCTCCCCCTCGGTGCCGTATGCCCTTCATGGGCCCATACGAACAACGAAGGTTCATGCTCTGATACCACTGTAACACCCTGCCTCCAACAGTCGCATTAGCCCGCTCTACACGTTGAGCGGACCCACGTTCGCATAGTACAACTCTTACACTTTCGTCCTCGCTTCGTGTAAAAGGGTTAACCCGGTTGTAC